>CM057147.1:19461829-19550399 GCA_029964075.1 Patiria pectinifera | reverse complement strand
CATATCAGCGTGACGAGCCGACATGCTTATTGGTTGGGCCTTTGAGTACGCATACATCCATTATTTAATGTGTGGCTTGGATGCGCTGCATAGCGAGCACTGTATTGACTCAAACTGGGGTAGAAGCACATACTGTGGAGGCATGCACTCGAAGCACGAGTCCATTTCCTACCCAGGCTGCTAAGGATTGCATCCATCGTGTTTTTAGCATTACGTTACTAATAAATGTGTTGAATCTAATAACTGCTGTCACTGTCTTTTTATTGCATTGTTTACTGACTCATTCAGTTTTCTTGCCTATAGATGGGAATATGTTTTCTCTATACAGTGAGGATTACTGGTGACCAACTTAAAAATACTAGTTTCCTAATTCGTGTAACTGGAGGAACACAGGGAGCAAATTGCTAGTTCAGGAATATTTTTCAAGCAAAATAATCAATTGAAATAAATCATGTGACAGCCTAACATTGTACTGAATCATTTCTAAAAAGTCAAACAAGCCCTTTTGAAATACTGTGTGCCTCAGTGTTTTATCAAAAGATATTTCGAAACTTTTTTCTAAATAATGATTATTCAAATTCTCATGTACGTTTACTGTTTTCAGGCATGCAACTGGGACTTAAATAAAATGGAAGACAAAGTAAAGTAATAAACTGCTGACAATTATTTAAATTCGGCCATTACTGGTAAGTAGACTTTAACATTAATCTTTTGTTTGATCAGTCACAGACAGTCAAAATTTCACTTCTTTTCCCCTGCCATGCCTTTTACTCGGGCTTGTCACCAACAGTCAGATCTTGTTTATAGGCACTGTGACAGTCCATTCCATCAACAGACAAAAGCAGGAGATTGAAAGATGTTCAAGTCACAGTTGGCTTATCAATATATGACAGTCAAAGCATAGCTGTATCAAGTTGCATAAACAGTCACAGCCAGTCAATCCTGCTTTATGAAGACAGGGAGCACTAAACTGTTAAAAACAGTCACTTAATCTCTTTTGACTGCTGGGCTGGACTTGCTGAAATTGCCCCCCCCCCCCCCCCCGAGAGGGAGGGTTCACTGAGCATTTAAAAAAAAAATTAAATCAGAAATTATGAATTGATTTTGACATTTTTGCCGTCGCACTTACTACGTGGGACAAGCACAAAGTTTCGACTTGAGTAGGCTTACTTGAGGCAACACTTACACTCAATTAATAAGCTAGTGAAAACAGCATAATCCTTCTTACATGTTCTTGGGTTTGCCTTCTCTGACCCCAAATTCTTTAGAAAATAAAGAAAAGTCAAATGACACCAACAAAATGCATATCAAAAAGTAATTAACAATAAAAAGTAACACAAATTTGAAGATAAAAAAAGAAATTGAAAATGTTGAATGTATTTAATAGTAGAATTAATTTTTTTTATCAAGTATCAAAGATTAAAACGTGTTGCCATGCTGAGTCACAAAGTCAAGGTTTAGGATAGGGGGGGGGGTCATAGACTTGTTTTTTCTTTTTGTTCCAAACAATTTCTATAACAAGAGCTCTGGTGAACATGTTATTCAAAGGAAGTGACAAAATTAAGTGGTTACTCACCATATGCATGCATGTGCATTACTTGTGTGGCCGTCCACATAAAAGACAAATGGTGCCAATGGTTTGGCTTTGCATGGTTTACCTAATGTGGGTGATGACCTGCTTGCAACAGTTAAACTAGCATCCAGTACAATTAATTGAAATAAAACAATGCAAAGGGCTGTGGCTTTCAGTGTGAACTTTTACCCAATTTTCTTTATGACTAAACAAATTAGCTAGGGATTACTTTGAATTAATCTTAACCTAAAAAACCTAATGAACTAGACCTTCAATCCAGCCATTGACTTGAATTTGAAGGCAACTAACTGAGGTAAGAACTAGAATTGTGTGTCTAGAGCGGGAGTGTACATGCCTGGCAAGGAGGGTTGATGCATGGCAGCTTTGATTGGAACAACATTTTGCACATAATGACAGTATCGGTAAAGAAGGGATGTAATTATGGCAAGTGATGGCAATAGGCCTAGAGACATTAGACAACATGGCAAGAATTATCACTATAGGCAAGAATTGATTGGCACTTTAGGCGAGAATTGGCACTTGAGGCAAGAGTTTTTAGCACTTTAGACAAGAAATGGCACTGGAGGCAAGATATAGCACTTGAGGCAAGAGATGGCACTTTAGACAAGGATTGGCATTTTAGGTAAGAATTAATTGGCACTTTAGGCAAGAAATAGTTGGCACTTTAGGTAAGAATTAATTGGCACTTTTGGCAAAACATTGGCACTTTATGCAAGAAAGGTGGCAGGCAAGACAGGACAATTAAAATATAAAGGCAAGAACGGGCCACTTTTGTTCACTATAGAATGTCAAGTGAGTACATGTACATGAATGTAACTTACAGAGCTGAGTTTTGAAAACAGTCACCCACAGACAAGCTAAAAGGGGAACTAGATGTTACCTATTGGTGGAGTGAGTATTGGAGGCCTGTGGAATATTGAGATGCTAGCACAGCAAAGGACTCCAGATACCACTGATGATGGCACTTATGTCCTGCAGAAAAATCCTGTGCCAGACATCCAAGGCCTTTCAGACTCGGCAAGGATTGTGGCACTCAATACTTATGATGAGGTGCTACCAATCGGTAAAATGCTGAATTATCAAAAATTTCCTGCAATCTCCTCAAAGAACCATGCGCTTTGTGTTCATGGAGACCAGCGCTAAGATCCTCACCGATGTACCCAATGCAGACCTTTCTGTATTCACAGGTGTTACATCAGGTTGGGTCTCAGAGTCTTACTCATCCTTGTAGGCAATTGCAGATCATGTTAGGCATGGAAAACCTAGATGCCAGTGTCATTCAGGAAGGACTAAATGCAATAAGAGCTGCCTATGAAGGGAAGTGTAATGGACCAGATAAACCTGATGGGTAGACCTTGAGTATACGAAACACTTCAGTCAGTGAAAGACTTCGGATCAAGTGTCTCAACTTGATGTACCCCAAATCGGTCGTGTTGGATTGTTGCCTTGACATAGCAAAGATGTCGCAGGAAAGGATCGTGGTCAATGATGAAGGATTGCCAGACAAGGGTACTAATGACTGATGAATAGATCCCAGGGCACTGGAAAGATTGATTGTGGAGATGCCTATCAATGTGTGTGGCTCTCTGATAGACAAAAGGGCTGAGGGTACTGCCAGACTGCCTGGAGACCTCAATATCCAGGAAGAAGATTCGATCCAAGGTGAGCCAGATGCTGCTGTGTGTGAACCAGCTGAAATGTCTCAGGAACTGCTGGAGGCACTGTGCTGTGTGATAAGACGATGAAAGTGTCATCCACAAACTGAAGATAACTGTTGCTCTCAAATCCACGAAAGCTGTACAGAACTATATGATGATATTGGCCAGAACTGGAGATGGGGTTAATCCTGTGGATGTTCCAGTTGACTGCTTGAAGAATTGACCTGTCCACTGGATGAAGGACGGCAGGATGTAGATGGGTAGGAGATCACAAACCTAATCCAGAGAGAGGGCTTCACACTCACACAGCTTGTCTTCATGAAGGTTTCCTGACCGAGACCTTGAGACATGCCTCACCCATGGGATTGGTGATGAATACCTGGAGTCTCCACTGAAGCTGCACATGGCTTTGTTGGGATCACGAGTGAAGGTTTTCGCAGCAGCAGCAGCGCAGCAGCAGCAGCAGCAGCGCAGCAGCAGCAGCAGCGCAGCAGCAGCAGCAGCGCAGCAGCAGCAGCAGCAGCAGCAGCAGCATGATGGTGATGGTGGTGGTGGTGGTGGTGGTGGTGAGGGTGAGGGGGGTGGTGGCGGCCGCCAGTGGTGGGGATGGTGGGGGAGGTAGTGATGGTGGGGTGATGATCCCAATGACACCATGATCGCAACCTCACAGTGTTCCCAACAACACCATGGTCAACTCCGATGAAGGCTACCAGATATTCACTGCCATCCCCACAGGCTACTCATGCCTCGGTGCCAAGGGGGACTCCGACTTGACTACGCCCTGCAGAAATATGAAGCCCCACACTCCAAACCAGGTTCATGATCTCCGACCCACCTACATCCTGTTGTCTTTCTTCCAATGAACAGCCAGTTTTCCAAGCAGCCTTCTGGAACTTCCACAGGATCAACTCTATCCCCAGTTTTAGTCAATGCCTTCATATAGGAGTACTGCCTTCGTAGATCTGAGACCAAGAGTTTGTCTTCAGTACACGGATGAGACTCTCATCGCTTCATCATACAGCATGGGACCTCCAGCAGTTCCTGAAAGACTTCAACTGGATTTACAGCAGCATCTGGCGCAGTGAGGATCAGGCGCCTTGAATCTCATCCCCGGATGCTAAGGTCTCAAAACAGTCTGACAACACCCTTGACCCCTGAGTCTATTAGAGATGACCGACAGACACTGACTGGCAACATCGACAACCAATCCTTCCTGCACCCGGAAATCCAAACACCAGTCAAAGAGCAACCTTGTCCGGGAAGCCTGCATCAGCAACCACAATCCTGGCCGGCAACAACTTTACCATGTCAAGACAGCACTACAACACAACAGATTCAAGGCTCATCTAGTCAAGACGCAAGATCCAAAGTCTTTCACCCACCAAAGGGTCCCTTACACCCAAGGTCGAACCCACTAGGCTCACCCCGCCTATTACACAACCCAACACAGGCAGTTCTCATCACATCCAGTACTTCCTAAATGACAAAGGTATCCGGGCTTTCCACACCCACAAGATCCACAAAAGCCCACAGGACAAGCAAGCCTCCAACACCGAACCTGATGCATCCCCTGCGAATGCAGAAGGTGTACACTGGGTACACCAGCAAGAGAACTCAACACCAGACAGCACAAACACAGAGCACATGGCAGATGGGGAGAATTACAGGAAATCAGTGAACACCCAGCACTCACCAAAAGGGACACCATCATCATGAGTATCAAGCAGCTACATCCATGCTCTGTCCGTCTAGCAATGAAGGTCAGCAAACAGACGATAGCTCTGCAAAACTTCAGCATCACCATCAGAGACATCTGTTACCCTCTACATGTACGTAGTAGCTCAAACATCCACAGACCTCCAATTGCCTTCCTCCTCCAATTTCTTAGACCTCCTCCTCCAAAGTCTTCTAAGGATGTGACGTTTCATTTTGTAAATGTTTAGCAAACATTTAAAGAACCATCTCAATGTTGAGCCCTTTCACAAAGACTGACGACTGCCCATTGTGCAGACCAACATGATCGACACAATAAATAATAAATGAGTAACATAATAAAAAGAGGGCTGTCATTGAAAACAATAAAAAGATGAGCACGTAGCCTGAAAGTAATCTAGTACTGCAGTTCTCCTTAGCTTTTATTAAATTGAATAGGTTTGAATTATTTTTGTTATGCGTGCTCAACTCAAAGGAAGAAAGCGGAAAATAGGTTCCTGTTTTTAAAATTTGAGTTTTGTTAAAACTTTTGGGAAAATAAGATTTAGAATTTTGTTTATTATTTTAAAATTTTAAATGTGTAAATGTCACATCCATAATTTCCTCACTCCACCAATACATAGTTCCCCTTTTGCCTGTGGATTTCAGTTTAATGTTGACACTCAGCCTGCAGAGGATGAAATTACTTGTTGATATCAGATTTTATATATTTATTGAATTTGTTAAAAGCACAAGTAAATTAATGCGCACAGTTTAACTGGCTAAATTAAATTTATGATATACATGTACATCTTCTGTCAAAGTGGATTTTTGTTAATTTTCACTTACTGCTTCTAATTGTTTCAGCTTCTTTTCAATAATTCAATGTACCCACTGACACCCTATAGTGAACATAGTTAAACAGTACAACTGCCAATGCATCAACCTTACGCTAGAATCATTCGTGGGTTTATCTTTATCCTAAATGCTGGAGATGTTTATCGTGAATTTCTTCCTGCATGTACACTCCAAGCAAGTTCTTATCAAAAAGGGGCCTATGGGTCATTCTTTAGTGTCAAGTGTCTACTTTCATGTCCCGACACTTTAAGGCACTATAAATTGAAACATATAGAATGAAAATTAGATTTTTAAGCAGTAAAATTAACTTACACAACTCCTATTATGTGCAGTGTTAAAAACTCTTTAAAATAATGGACAAGATTATCGTTCTTGACAATACTCCCTCAAAACCCCCTTAAAATGCATGTTCCAATGTATTTCTCAGAATGTACCTACTGCCATAATTTGTAAAGTAAACAACTTGCAAAGGTAATTATACCTCCAAAAGCCAAGTAATATAATAATTGTCATTTCCGTCACAAAAGGTGTGACGGATATGACTTTTGCATTTTTTTCACAATCAATATTTCTTTGGGCCCTATTGAAAATAAAGGAACCCAGCATTATTTCCTCACATAGAAAACTACTTCACATCACCACTCCAATACAATAGAGACTAAAATAACAAAAAGAAATATGTTGCAAGGATTAATGAAGTCCCTGAAAGCCATCAGCCCTATTTTTGGTACATAATAATTATCAATTATCAGATTGATCTTCGATCAGGCCAATTAAATATGTTGAACACTTTCAAGTGCTTCAACATGGGGGAAAATGCACATATTATGACATACGTGAGTAACCACTACCAGCTTGTCATTTCCTTAACATGCTCAACATCCAACATGTTTAAATAGGATTATGTGAAAATTTTAGATCTGCGGTTTATGCAAAAGATTGGTGCGATTGCAAACCCCGCGCTTTGTGAATGGACATCGCCATGATCGCAACCTTGGTATACGATTCTTTCCCTGCTAAATACTCACGACCGGACCATGAACGTCTTGCAGTTTTTCAGGGGTTAAGAAAATCGAGTTGACGACGGACACACTGAACCTCACAAGTAGAAATGCAACACACACCACGACAACGAATCTGGAGAAAGTTGCATGACCCAACATGGCAACGACATCGTAGGGCAAGGGACACACCAACTTTTGCGAGACGGGCATTGTTACATACAGACAACAAACCACCACGTGTGATTATTATCCATTCATTTGCACCTGTCAGTGTCACAAACACCACCACCTGTGCGCGCCATCACGTGGGCATACATCATACCAAGCGCATACCTTGGGATTTTTCATAAACATCGGTTTCGTTTGAAACGCAGCTTTCACTTCCAGTGCGATGTTATTTTGTCACTTTTTGTATATACTGGTAACGGTCTTTGTTCTGCATTGAAAACATCGATTGTCATCAGTTCTAATGTTACAGTTGCTATGCTTGCATTAGACTGTTTAATTAGCTGTTGAAATGATTACGTAGACAGTCTTGACTCTGAGCCGAAGCTAGTCCGAAATTTCAGAATCGCCACTCTCAAAGATTTTTTTAGAGGGCGCTGTAACGGCGGCGCGGCAGATCCAAGAATCAAGATGGCGTCCCTTGTCACAGATGTTCTGCTCGCAAACACGGGTAAACTCAGCTGTTTTACTAACCTTTCAGACAAAGGTTCTGTCAATAAAGTACCAGAGACTATTGTAGGAAAAATAAGAACTTAGTGCATTTAATTCCTGTGTAGGCCGAGTATTTGAAACGCTTTTGGTTAGGTAAATATTCAATCATACCGTTGCATCGGTTGCGTGATAAAACGTATGAGAACGGGTGTCGGTCACTTCGCCCGGTAATCCTTACCAGTATTAGGACCCTGTTCCTACGTAAGAAGGAAAAGACTCACCAAAACAGTTGACTAAATCATGACACTCAAAATTGACATAATCTGATATTTCTTGGCACATCTGAACAATTGGCAATGACATAGACCCGTGAACGTGGCTTGTAAACTACGCCACGCTGTTGTTAGCCCCACTAGTGTGGCCGCGGTATGCTGCACTGAGGTTCAGCACAGCATACCGCGGCCACACTAGTGGGACTACGCTGTTGTGTATTATCGAACCTGGCAATATTGTTCCTCTGACTCCACACTGGACGATATTTTGCCCATGTAATAAGTACTCACATATGTAGCCCGACTGCGTCTGGCCGTACAGTACTATCGCAAGCTCTGTAGTACGGCCAGACGCTGAATGCTTCCAAAAAGACTGAATTTTTTTGGCCGCTGATGTAGCGATTTTGCTACATCTTTTGATCGAGATTATCTTTTCATCCAGGACAAAAATTTCCACAGTTAAGGTTCTTAGTCGTAGAGCAACTCATACCTTTTCGAAAAAACGTTCTTTGGTCTCAATATTTTCATCCATCTGGCCAAAAGACGACTTTCAGTCATCATCTTCCACAAATATCATCCCGAAAATGCTCCCCCATGCGATTTCAAAATGGCGGCCGCGCTGTAACTCATGAATATGCATAAACAGTCTGTGACGTATGACCTCGTGTTTTTAGACGTGTGTGCGGCGGGGCCGTACGTACATATGTACATGTACATTACTTGTAGACAACAGCCCAGTACGTGCATGCACACGCGGCGGTGTGCATGCACGTACTGGGATGAACAGATAATCTCGATCAAAAGATGTAGCAAAATCGCTACATCAGCGGCCAAAAAAATTCAGTCTTTTTGGAAGCATTCAGCGTCTGGCCGTACTACAGAGCTTGCGATAGTACTGTACGGCCAGACGCAGTCGGGCTATCACATATGTAGCCCCACTAGTGTGGCCGTCGGTATGCTGCGCTGAACCTCTGGCCACACACCGTGATACCGTGCGCTACTGAGGACGAAGTTTTCAAAAAAATTACGCTCAGTTTTTTACATTCTCAGTTTCTTACATTCTTATGGTTGTATTCAA
The DNA here is from genome assembly GCA_029964075.1 of Patiria pectinifera. NCBI lineage: Eukaryota > Metazoa > Echinodermata > Asteroidea > Valvatida > Asterinidae > Patiria > Patiria pectinifera. Next base: position 19,541,586 of record CM057147.1, on the reverse strand, counting down.
TGATGTCTCATCTATCACTTCTGGGATGCTTAGGTGTAATGATGTTCAATTTTCCGAGATATTCTTGAATTTGTCTGGAGCCCATATGCACTCGTAAAACGTCTGGTGATGGCAGCCATTTTGAATGTGTCAAGAGATGACCTCAAGCTGTGACGTCGCGTTTATGCAATTGCTTGTCGAGCAAGTTGCAAATACAACGACTGTTTCCTGTACCATGCATTTATCGTCTGGGGGCCACGTGCACTGATCTCTATTCAGATCCACGGCAAAGGAAACAGCCGTCGTATTTGCAACTCGCTCGATAAGCAATTTGCGTAAACGCGACGTCACAGCTTGAGGTCATCTCTTGACACATTCAAAATGGCTGCCATCACCAGGCGCTTACAGTGCATGGCTCCAGAAAAATTCAAGAATATCTCGGAAAATTGAACATCATTACACCTAAGCACCCCAGAAGTGATAGATGAGACATCATTGAATACAACCATAAGAAAGTAAGAAACTGAGTATGTAAGAAACTGAGCGTAATTTTTTTGAAAACTTCGTCCTCAGTAGCGCGCGGTACCACGGTGTGTGGCCAGAGGTTCAGCGCAGCATACCGACGGCCACACTAGTGGGGCTATCACATATGAAGCTGTCTTGAAATCTGTTTGTACGTTAAAACTTGCATTGGACGAAATTTTAGGAAAATTCTGGCCCCGGTTTATGAAGTCCTGCTAGTGGCCATTTTCTCCAAACTGACGAATGCGCATTGCGTTTCATTGTACCGTCCTGTTTCGTATGATTCGACGGCTGTTTACTGTCGCAGCTAAAAGAGACATCGTTTTAGACAAGTTTCAAGTCCTTTCCTCTCTCACAGCATCGCACGCGGGCGACGTACATGACATGAGCCGAGCAGCCAATCGTCTGCGGGGATTTTTTTTCGGGGCGGCGACATGAAACAGCCGTCAATCTGCCGATAATTTTGCACGCAAATGACGCGGGTACTCGTCCGGGGTCATTTGTCAGGGTCACTTGTCAGGTTAAAATCTAATTTCTACACGTTTGTATGGGTCTTTATTGATGGCAAATTTCGTCGAAATTACACAGCCTGAACAATCGAACGGGCAAATTTAGATTTCTAGGTGAGTACTCAACATCCATACGGAATTATGTATGGCGGATCGATTTCGCTAGGTTCATAAATACACAACAGCGTGGCGTTGTATACAACGCCACGTTCACGGGTCTAGCAATGACATAGTCCCATAAAAATGTGACAGGAAATGTAACAGTAATACTGGACAAGGCCTACCTCCGTATTAACCTTCACAAATCCACAAGCTTATTGATTGGGTTTCTATATCCTAGAGTTTAAAAGTGCTACAGACAAAACTTCATTCGAAAATTGGTCCTGTCATTTGGGTTTCGTTTTTCTTTTACTCACCCAATATTTTGTAATTCTTTGCCCAGATCTGTTGGAAAAGGAAGACCTGGGGACGCGCATCGGCAAATTATCAACTCACATTGATGAGATCAAGGGTGAAATCTACCATGCCGTACACGAGAAGTATGCCAACTACAGACCCACCAGGGACTCCACCCAGGAGCTACACAACAAGGTGCAGACACTGTCCACTGAGATGCAGACTCTCAGCAATAAGATCAAGGTATGTCATAGTCTTAAGGCCTCAGTCGCACATTCAGGGTTGGACCTACGAATATCCACGGTTTACCAACAATCAATTGACTTCAATGAACCCTCAAGACTCGTAGAGAAATCAACTTTCTAAGAATGCACTAGTTGGAGGTTTCTCTACGAATACGCCACGGTTTCTTGAAAGGATTGTTTACGAATATTGACGGTATTACCAAGAATACTTTGAGGTGTGCACTGGAGCTAAATTGTCAAACAATTGGCCGTGCACAACGGCCAATTCAAGATCAACACACAGTCTGGCCTGTATGACTTCACAGACTTTTGTGTGTGTGCAAAAGGCATTACGTTACCCGGAGGTGAGTGGAGGCAATTTTGACGTTTTAACCCTAGAAAATCCGTCAGCCGTGCCTGTGTATAAAAACAGCCAGTGCATCTTATCACGTCCTCCGACGCAAACTGGTTAAGATGTTACTTTTTATTGTCAAAAGAAGTCAATTTGGTATTTTTATTTTTTGTTCGTATCAGGGAGACATCAGTTCCCAGCTCAACAGCTCCACCAGTGATCTTCATGACCTCACCAGACAGTTGGAGAAGACTAACGCTATCATTGATGTGCTACAGTCACTATGCAAGGTAATGATCAACCCCGTATGGCAAGACAGAAACGTTTCCCTGACAGGAACAGGGTGTTTGTGTTCTTGGGCAAGACACTTTTCTGCAATTATCTCTCTCCAGGTGTACAAATGGTTACCTGTGAGGGTTGAGACCATATGTGACGCGATGAAGCTAAATGAGTCGTTTGTCAGGAACTTTCACTTGGAGATTCAGGCAAAAATAGGGCCACTTCATCACATCACTTCATCACATCTCTCGGTGTTCTGACCTCCATAAGTTGTGAACTAAAGATGGTATCAGCATGCGGTATTCACAGCAGTAATGCTGAGATTGTGCTTTTTTCAAATCTGTAAAAAAAAAAATTATTGACTGCCAAACTCACTGGTTTGATTGGAATCCTGCTGCTGCACAATTTTAACTTGTTTTTAGATGGGGTTACGATCGAGTATAAGCTTTATGTGGCCTCTCTAGGCTCTCATTTATTTTGCTCTAAATTTAGTCAAGCACCATTTGCAGACGGTGTTGTAATTTTGTAATTGTGCATCTGGAAGCCAGACTGAGGGAGCGAAGGCCGTGTATCTGAGACCTGTAAACGCTTTTTAATTAGCACAATGTGTAAGGGACCAGACTAATGACCAGCCTGGCAGTTCATGATGTCAATGTCGCTGTATGGTCTGACGTTACCATTTTCTCTGATTTTTGTCTTGACTGTCCAAATTTCCCAAAGAATGTTCGTGTTGGTCGAGATTGTAAGTGGTTGCAGAATTCTCAAGCCTTGTGGCCTTACATAGGTCACCTCAAGCTCCACTCTGAAAGACATTTTTGAGAGTTTAAGGGTGATCACAGCATCATCTGCAACATCAGCCGACATTTTAAGAAAAAAAAAAGTTGGGAGAGAAAAAAAATGCGTCGCCGCACCACTTTTGGGGCAAGCTCCATACCAGAAACCGGAGCTTTTCTTTGGCCTTGGGTTGCAGAAGTCATTTGGAAATGACCAAAATACTCTTGACTCTAAGGCCCGTTCTGGACGCCGTTCTACTTTGGCATCGAACTTTATTAAAATGATTGCAGCACTAGCTCGTCTACAGCACGGCAGTAACTCTAAATGCCAAACCTAATAGTTGAACCTGAATGAACCTGGAGTAACTGGCCAGGTTAAAGCACTTCAAAGAACATTCAAACTGTTTGCGCCAATTTCACCCAATATGAGCGGACAGGAGAGAGGGTATTGTGAGCGAGTGCATTCCTAAAATGTTTGCCCCAACTTACAGGTCAATTGAGGTCTGCATGGCAATGGCTCGGCGTTTAAAACAGTACCGTGCAGCTGCCACACAGAACGACAACATCGCAGCAGCCCTATTGAGCCAAAGGATAGTGACATGCCAAAGTCAGTTTGCCGAACCAAATGGTTCTAAATGCCGTGTTATAGCCGGGCTGAATTTAAAGAAGTCAAATTACTTGAGTTCAGCACGGCAATAGTACTGTGTCCAGAACGGGCCTCACTTGACCTAAACCACAACACAATCGCCGTTATAAGCACCACCTTTTTATCTTGCGATTCCATGGTGTAGACTCAATTTAGAGGATGAAATTACGGTCAGACGAAAAAAATCATTATTAACAAGTCTGTTTGTGCATCTTAATTTCATTCACCCTCCTCATGTCAAGAAACCACGCTTTCCTGACAATTAATGATTTGTCCGTCCGTTTTGTTTGACAGGTTAATGGTTTACTGACAGATTTTCAGAGTTTTGTCCAGAACGGTGAGTTCCTGCAAGCAGCCGATGCCGTCAATGAATTGGTGAGAGACAAATAAAAATAACTGTCCAATCAAATTAAGATGAGACTTGGTTGCTATTTTCCAAATTCAGTTTGTTTGAAAAGGAATGCAAAGTTCTTTTCTGTAAGAAGTTTACTTTGAAATTACAAATTTCAGGTTGTTGTTGTAATTGTTGAATCCACTGTAATCATGTTGTTCTTTGCATATGTACAGTGGAATCTTGACAAGTCAAACTCCGATAACTCAAAACAACTTCTAAGTCAAACAAAGAGTCCATCGCCTACCGTGGTTAACAATGATATACAACCCTGCTTAACTCAAAATTCTGCTTAAGTCAAATTTTGAACCTGTTCCCTTGAGGTTTGACTTATCAAGATTTCACTGGAGTTCAATTCTTTTTTTCCTGCAGAAATCTGATTTGGACGTTCTCATTGAAGACGGATACTGTGAGCTCAAAATTGTCAAGGCTCTAAGGGTAAGGAGCTTATCCGTTGTCTGTTTACTTGTTGCAGGCTAGTGAGGATGCAGAAAGTGAATTGACCTATCTTGTTAGAATTGCATTAACATCGCGTCAACACTGCTTGTGAAATATTGTCCAATTACAGATATACGAATAGACAGGGAATGCGCAAAATCTGAGACAAACAAAACGTAGTGTACAAATATTCCATAGGGTTGTCTAAAGGGGCGTGGCTAACTCACAAACGGTGATAGGTCAGTTGGGATGACGTTGTTGAATTTTGCCAGCCAGAGAGAGACATTGCTGATAAGAGTTTTTTTCACCGTTTTAGTCTGAGCTGCGAGTGAACCAAGAGACGCTGTTGCATCATCTAGGAGAGGCCTGGTCTGCCATGACTGTTTGGACCATACCCCATGCCAAAGAACCCGTCACCCTGACCAACGTCAACCAAGTCCAAATCAAAGTCGGTAGGTCAACAAGACATGGGACGCTATTGCATGTGTGCTGGAGTGTCATTATCAGGATCTGCGGGTAATTCTGTAGGTTGTGGGTTGGAGTCCAGCCTGGGGTCGTGGTGCGTGTGTCCGTGCGCATGATATTTTGTCACTCGTTGTTTCTTTCCACCCAAGAATGAATTTTGTTTTACACTTTTTTTTCACCAGTTCACAGTGAAAATGCTGCAGTTACTGTCAATGCCATGAGCCAGGTTGGAATTCTGAAGAGCAAAATGCAAGTTTTCGGTGAGTTTCTTAAATGTTTGTCTTCTCTTAGTGACCGTTTTTCAAAACTGAGCTTTGACAAACCAAAAATGCATTGACGTAAGGAATGTAACACATCACATTCGCTCATTGTATCCGTTCATTCCTAAATTTTCCATTTTCAGGAAAGAAACTGATGGAGTATATTCTGAAGCCAGTTGTGACGTTGTCAAATATTGCACCAGCAATTAACGCAGCTAAAAAGGTACTGTCATTCTCCATTAAGTCTTAATTTACAGGTGCATTTTGGTTTCTTTTGCAAGAACAAGAAGAAATGAATATTATACAAATTATACAAGTTTATAAGTTCATAAATATGCAGCGTTTGTTTAGGCATGGAAAAGTTAAGCTGGGTGAATTACAGTTTATCAGCCTAGAGGCCGATTTCATGTGACTAGTTTTCTCTTGCGACTCATCTTAGGACTTAAGGCGTGTCCGTGCTTTATGATCAATCCTAGCTTAGACACGTCCGAAGACAGATTTCACTGAACCCATCTTAATCAAAACTATCAATTTGATTGCTGTTACATGTTTGTTTTTACCACTTGATGAATCAGTCGTTGAAACTAATTTTCCATGCATGCACAGAACACAAACTTTCCCCAGAACAATGACTCAATAAATTTCGTTCTTGCCCCCCAAACTCAACTAGGTCTTTATATTAAAATAACCCACGTGTCGGAAATCTCTCAAATCAGTTTTACAGCAATTTCTTCCACGAAACTATAACTCTAGGCCAACACTAGTATTTAATGCCAATGATTTCTAGACGACATACAAATTAAAGACGAGTTCAGTCGCGTTGCTAAGGAAGTTAGGACTTGTTGAATGCGTCTTAAGTTTGCTGAAATTGTTCCTAGGACAAGTACCTCTCCTAAGACGCGTCTTTGTGAAATCATCCCCAATACATTTTTGGGTCACTTGGGTGTGAGTTTCTCAGTCGGGTTTTGCCAGCACCTACAGTTGAGAAAATTGTGTTAACTTTAAGTATACAAAGCCGCTTCAAGGCATAGATTTGCTGATGCTGCCTATTGTTGCGTCACAATTTAAGCAAATCCTGTCTCATAAATTGTAAGCATAAATTGTAAACATAAATTGTAAGCTCCCTGCTACACTGACTGCTTATGATCTCCCTTTAGTGGACACATCCTTTGTTAGCAGAGAATAATGTGTTAAAGACAAATTTCGCAGAGCTGCTATTAAGCAGAAAATATTGCTCAGAAAATTGATTTGGTAAGTGAAAAATTAGCTGGGAAACAGCCCAAGCAATGACATTTCGACTGATAACCTGTTCCTAATAACAAGTTGAATATATAAAGCGCTACATCATAAATACCCCGCTCATTGGGCCAATGAAACATTCCAAATACCATCTCAGCTCCCTGGGAGTATATAGCTCGGTGCTGCCATTTTGGCGCAAAGCAGCTAAAATCAATCACAATAGCCATCTCTGCCCTCACAGGTACCTAATTTACTCCTGGGTGGGGAGAAGCAATGAGTGACAAAGTGCCTTGCCCAAGGGCACAGGCACCATAGCCCCAGGCTGGACTTGAACTCACAACCTGCAGAATTACCTGCAGACCACGAATTCAATGCTCCAGACCACGAGGCCACAGCACTCTTAAGCAAAACTGTTTTTGTGCATTTAGTGAATGAATGTGCTAACATCTTCTTTGCAGTCGCAGTCAACCACCGTTGGATTCAAGGTGCTACCCAAGAGCTCTGAGGAGCCGTCCGATCCCGTAGCTGTGTACAAGAGCACGCTGGCAATACTGAAAGCACTGAGCGGGCCGTTACTTAGCCTCAAGACAGAGGGTAAAAACGGAGATGAGAACACAACGCTGATGGCTATGCTAGGTAGGGACCATCTCATTAGCAAGTTAGAAACAGCTTTTGTGTTTTAGTTTAGAATTGTTTTTCCACTTTTTTTTCTTCTTTTTCTCCAATTTTGTCCATATGGTTTGTACACGTTTTCATTAAGGGTTTATAGATTCATCTGCAATTAAATATAGTGTAAAACAATGTAATACAAGTTTTAGTGGGTTAAAAAAAAGAATATGTGATTAAGTTTAACATATACATTTTTGAACTTGTTAGAATGGCTTATTCTGATCTTTTAGGCACTTTTAAGTGTCATTATTTTAAGTGGATGTTTTAAGTGCCAATTTAAGTGTCAGTTTTATGGCTGCTTTGGGAAAATACAGCAAGTGAAATTATGGTGTGACATCGACAGTCAACCATGTTGTGTCCAAACAGAAACTTATTCAGACAAGTTTTTGTTAACTCTAACCTTCCCAAATCCTCCAAACTCCTCTTTGAAAAAAATGGAGGATTTTGCAGGATTGAGGCTACGACATTTTGGAGGACGACTGTGTCAAGGTCCAAGGCCGGACCTTGTATTGTTTATGTGCAGCCGTGCATAAATTTAGGCCTAGGTAGACACTAGAAATCCTCCGCACTGCTCCGGGATGTCACTGGCTCTGCCTCAACATATTGACAGTGATCGCTGGAGGATTTTGCAAGACTGAGGCTGTATGCAATTTTTACATGGAGGCAGCTGGAGGATTTTGCAGGATTGAGGTTGCATCCCAGCAAAAATGCCTAGGGAGTGAATTAATTGTGCTGCTTCATTTTGTCCCTCTGACGCATAAATTAGGTTTGTAACCAAATGTTTCTTTGACCTTTACAGGAGAACACGTCTGGCCAGAGCTGTCCAAGTGTATCATCACACATTGTCTGGTGCACTCGATACCCACAAGCAGCTCCAAGGTAGCCACACAGCATTACTTTCTTCAAGACAATTGTTTCAGGGTTTATGTTTAAAAACAAATTCAACATCATTTCTTAAAAGATTTGTTGTCTGTATCGTCATCTCTCAATTAACAGTTTTTGTGTGCAGAATATTTTTTGAAAATCTTACATGGAAAATTTCTGGAAAAAAAGTGTTCCAGAAACTTATACACTGAAAATCAAACCGGGAGGTTTTCAGTGATGGAATTGTGCCAATTTGTTAAAGCATTACAATTCATTATATGAATTTAAAAAAAAGAAGTCGGCAAATTTAATGCTGTGTAGTGAATATTTATGTTTGAAATGTATTTACAGAAATAGCGCAAAATGAAAAAAAATGTTCAAATTCACCATTTCAGCTCAACGAGTACAAAGCTGTCATCACGGCTACCGAGGGATTTGAAGCTTCTCTCCGGAAAACAGGTCAGTCAGCAGTTTAAACAACAAACCAAAACAAAACAAATAATCATACGAGAGAAATAAAATAAAATACTGCCTTGAAGCTAAATATTTTAAATAGCAGAGAATTTCTCTTATTCAGGGTTTATTGAAGAAACTGCTTCTCCACTGCTGACCTACGCCAGAGATGTCAATGTCCACTTCGCTAACAAAAAGGTGAATTTTTTTTAAAATTTCTTGAATGGCAACATTCAGTTTGTTAGGTCCCTCCTGAAACTTCGTTTCAGCTCATTCATATGTGACCCTCCAGCACGAAAACAGTTGGAAGTCACTCGGCCGTATGTTGAGATACAGCCTATAATCTATATATATAACAGCAAGTTTTACTCGGCCTCCAAAAAATGTTTGCTCCTGACAGGGTCCAAGACCGCAGTCTCCTGCGACGCCAAAATGGCTCCACGTCCTTGGAAAAATGTGGAGGGTGTCTTCCGCCGGGTCGGACACTTCGGGTCTTCCTAATTTTTCCGTATGGACCGGCGATCCGTTTCGTTGATTTTTCGTGACTGCATTTTGGCATAGGAATCGCCGTCGTGTGCGCTTTCACGTTGACTGTCTGGCCGCCCCCTGTGCTGGCTTTTCTGCGGGTCAAGACTGTGCGAGGTCAGCGGCTTCAACGTAGGGGTTCCGTTTACATGTTCTACTTGGCCGTTCTACAAAAGTGTTCACTGTTTGGCATAGATGAAACTTTTCCGATTTTAATCGGAAATCCGACTTTTTGAATTTTCCAACGAAATTTCCGATTTTTTTACAATGTGTCCCACAGAAGTTGATTTTGTGTAACAATTTTTTCACAAAATGTCATTTTATTTCAATCATAATTTCAAAGAAAAGTCGATAAAAAGTCAATGGAAATGGCACGTTAAAATCATCGCGAACTTAGTTTTAATCTCTTTCACCAGTCGTTATTAGAGTGTTTCAACGGTAGAAGCTGGACAAAAGGTTAAACATTGACAGGTGACATGAAAAAAATCACTGTGTCACACGCGCATGCATGTACTGCACGAAGTGAACTGATATCAGCGCACGTACCGCACCGTACTGTCCGCTAGCACATGGCCGGTCAGGAATCGGTAGCCTTGCTTTTGACTGATCCGGTGGATAAAATCATTATGTTGGAGGTTTCAGCTTTAGTTGTACAATATGCAATGCTTTAAAAATCATGATGATTATCTCAAGGATGGTGAAGAGAGCATTAGCAAAACATTTCACTGGCATTTGTTGGAAGAGAAAGACGATAATGCCTGATTTTTCCCCACATACGAATGCAAGTGGAGTAGTAGTGTTGTGTGGTTGAATCATGGACATGATTGAAGCACCATGAACGTTGTCTTGTCTTTCGGACTTTTTCCTCGACTTTCTGAAGTAAAAAGTGAACTTCTTTGTTGATGACTCCATCACTCTACCCGTTTTTCAGACGTTTTATGCAATGAAAACACTGACCATGTTTTTTATCTCGTAAAATTTTGTTTGAACTGAAAATAAAGCAGGAGTTGGTGTCCGGAAATTGGGCATGAAGTGTATTGTGCATACATGTACATGTACCTGTGTGTAACTGCAGCGTGTCCCAGATTTTCGGACACATATTTTTGTTCGGCCCATTTCCAATTTTTTTGCCATTTGCCAGTTTCATCTCTGCAAACAGTAGTCTGGGGTGACCTTGGCAAAATTATTTTTTCTCCATGGTGCTTGGCCACCAAGTGTCCCTATTGTTTTCTATGCTTTGCTTGCTGCCCCTGCGCAGAGTGCAATGAATACTCAGGACTACACATTAGTATGCCTTGCACGGTCTGACCAATCGAAAGTTTACACTGCGTACTTCCGGGCTCTGCATAAAACCGTTGATGGCAACGCGTACTGCAGCATACTCCACACCCTGGAAATGAGGTTGGGTCGACGGTGCTCGCTTTTTTGATAGAGTGCTGTTGCTTCCAATCCTGGCTGATGTTGTGATTTACTTGTGATTTACTTATGATTTACTTATGATGGCCTCGACTACATCCCGGACATTGTTCATGTTTGGTTTATTTCATTTTTGGGAAGTGTCAAGAGCTGATAGTTGAAGCCCGCAAGCTGATGAAGAGAGAGCTGCACAATACAAAGAGAGTCGGTACAATGAAGGTTGACAAGGACTTCAAAGATCAAAAACAAGATACCAAGGTTTGAATTTTTTTTTTAATTTTTCAAAAGTGGATTTGATTTTGTCTTTTTTATCTTCCTTCAAGAAGTTCTTGCAATTTGAAAACATTAACCCCAACCCACCTCAGTCCTCCTCAATCCTCCAGGCGGTTTAAGAGGATAAGGCTGAATGGCAAAAAGGGCTTGATTTTGGAGGATGCATTATGTGGAGTTTGTAGGCCGTGCCCAGCGGTGTGTATGTTCAGCCATGTATAATTGAGCCCTGCATTATGCTGGATATCATCCGCACTGCTTCTGAATGTCATCAGCACTGCCTCAACCCATAACAGTGATTGCTGGAGGATTTTGAAGGATTGAAGCAATGGTCACTCCTCCACTGCAGTAATTCAAGACATAATGAATGATTTTGGAAGATTGAGGCCAAATCAAATGTTCACATGGTGGCAATTGGAGGATGTTGCAGGATTGAGAATGGTTCCTAGCCAAAAGGGCCTAGGGGGTTAGGGTTTAATTGAAATGTTTATTCTTGATTTACGTTGAATGAGCTTATCGTATTGAAAATATATTTAATATGAAACCATTTAATATGTAATTTCATTGAGGACACTCACAGTGTAAACTGAACAACTTAAGTGCAAAGTAACAAAAAAACTTGAGAAAAACTTTAGGGATTCGACAGTCTGCTCTGAGACAACGCTTTGATGAAAGTTGACACAGGATGACGTGGAACATGCTTTCAAGATGATGTTTAGGACAAAATGTAAAATTTGAAATTCTTGCTCTTTTTTGTCTTCCTTCAGGACAAGTGCCACGTGAGCGAGGGTATCTTTGCACTGCCTGAGTGTGCAGTCAGTGAAAGCATAGAGTGTCTTGTTAATCTAGCCTACCAGACATTACAAGAAGCTGCTAGTAATACACCACAGTGGTGAGTTGGAAAATGTGTCCGTCTGGCTTTACGTTTTCTAGAAGGCTTAAATAATAAATAAATGTGGGGAGCTAATCATCCTTACTCGCAGAAGAAGCTGAATTGGTAGGAAGCAGCTATAACATGGTCAAGCCAAAGGCATGTTATGTACAAGGGCCTCAAGCAGCCGTCGTATGACCCTCGTGGCACAGGAGAGAGTTAATGAACAACTCTACTCACATATTACCCGAGCCGGGAATCGAACCCAGGCCACAGCTTTGAGAGGAGAGAGCTTTACGCACTGTGCCACCCATTCCAACTGCCTGATCTGATGTGTTTATGCTATTCTCACCATAGTAAAGTAAAGGCTGTCATGAGCCAATATGGCCCATCGGGCCAGCGTTTATTTATGGTTTCCCTGGCATGAAGCGACTGGGAATATTTCTGTTCCCCACTGGATGGGATGCTAGTTCATCGCAGGTTACTCCCCAGCTAATGCCGGTACCCATTTATACTCCTGGGTGGAGAGAGGCACGTGAGGGTGAAGTGGCTTGCCCAAGGACACAACATATGGCGAGCGGCTGGATTGGAACCTTTAACCCTCTGATCATGAGTCCCGAATCCAAACCACTTGGCTGCACTTGTCCCAAATCGTGTGAAAAAGCAAACGTGCCTTTTGTCCAGGCAAATTAAATTGCGTTGAACATTTTATAGGTCAGTGTACACAATATGTTAAACTTTAACCCAAGTAGTGTAAAAGGATTCCTTCAAATGTCTTATTGTTATGTTTGCAGTGCCATCCAGCTGTTCTACACAGTGCGAAACATGTTTGAGATATTTTGTGATGTCGTACCCACATACCACAGAGATAGTCTGGTGAGTCAACTTCTGGACTTTTTCAAACAGTCATTTGGTACTTCTGAATTTCACTGTCGTCTGCTTGTTGAGCCAAAAGAAATCAAAATGCACAGAAAGCAAATGTTCCCATGTACCTTTAACTGGCATGCAACTGGGAATTTTGAAAAAACAAGGAAATTCCAAACCACACATGACTTTGTACAGTGTTTTTCAATTTGTAATGGTATTCATGAGAAGTAAAAAACGAGGAAATCAGTGGATCCAAGGAAAAATTGCATGCCTGCTTTAACCAGTTCGCGCCAGAGGCCGTGTATACACGCAAAAGTTTTGGGTACTCCGAACCGATGACAGATACACACGCAGGGAGAGAGGCCAGAAATATCTGTCAGCGGCCCACTCGCAGCGAACGAGGCTGGAAATATGAGTGTGCTGCCCGACGGTGATGGCTTCAACTCGCCTGGCTTGAAGTTGAGTGAAAATATATCCCGCACCTCGTTCCGTTCTTGTCAAAAAAATCCCAGCGTTAACTGGTTAAAGCAAGTATAAAAACAACAAACAAGGTAATGTTGATATTGTCTTAAAATTTCTTTACAGAAATATTGACTTTTTTATATTGGTTTTGCTTATTTTTCTTGTGAAACAGCAAAAGCTACCCCAGGTGTGCGCACTCCACCACAACAACTGCATGTACATCGCCCATCACCTGCTGACGCTAGGCCATCAGTATCGTCAATCCTTACCCCCGCCCCTCTGTGACGGCACGTCCACGTTTGTCGACCTCATCCCTGTCTTCAGGAAGCTGGCATCCGAATGTTTCTTGGCTCAAATGGTAAAACAGAAGCCTATTTTGTCTCATTTATACCCAGTCACCACAGCCTCCAGGCAATAGATTTCTAATGTACCTCCTGATATGTCAGTAGATCTAAACTTCATCACAGAGTTTATTTTGTTTGTGTAGAACTTGTATCCCCTTGTTAAGGCCAGTGTATCCTTCTTGGCTACGCCAGTCCTAAGTTTTGACATAACAGGTATTCATCCCACAGATTACGGAAGTTGCAACACATTTCAACCGCAGCAAATTTCGCGTTGAATGTTATGTGATGTCAGATGTGCATTGCACTCACATTCAAGTGAAATATTAACCCTCCTTATTCTGTATTTGCATTACCGCTTCTATGTTGCAGAGAATTCAGCGAGACCAATTAGTGGAGAGTCTGTCTGGTGCTGAGGGCTTTGACCAAGTAGCGACTGACGACAACTTCTTGGCATGTGAGAGGGCCATTAAACAAGTAGGTTTGGCAACAATCCAGAGTTTAGTCCATGTGAAAAAAATAAACCTCGCCTCCTTTTTAAACTTTTGTTTTTAAATTTGGACATTGCAATATAATTTGCAAATATGTGGTCGATATGTTGTCTTTTTATTTGTTTCCAACAAAATTGTAGCCATGTAGAGTGCTGTGGCCTCGTGGTCTGGAGCATTGAATTCGTGGTCTGCGGGTAATTCTGCGGGTTGTGGGTTCGAGTCCAGTCTGTGGCTATGGTGTGTGTGCCCTTGGGCAAGGAACTCAGATTTGTCCTTTGAAAAAATATAGGTAGAATAACAAGCAATGGCAGCCATTCTGAAAATGTCTAATTTTTTTTTTTCAAAGGACAAATCTGCGATGACCCTATAACCAAATATCTTTCTTAAGACATATTCTGACTATGTGCCAAATGCCATGCTTGTATCATCAAAGGCACAATTGCGCCAAATATTTGCCCTATCTGCCCCACTATATCAAGAACTTCAATTTCCACATAAGAATTTTCAAATTTTAATTTTTTTTGATAAAAATGAAGTTTTTGAAATCAGACCTTTTATATCTGAGAGAAAGACATTAACGGTCTCAAAACGAATGCATCTTTTAGACCTAATATCCATTTTTTTTCTCAGACCTTTTCTTTTTAAATTGGCAATCTCATCCCTGTCTTTATCCCAATGCAGGTTGTGCACCAGTTGGGTCACCTCCAGCGAGTCTGGACCGACATCCTCCCCAGTAACATCTACACCAAGGCCATGTCTACACTCATCAACACGGTACTCATGCACATCGTGGAGAAAGTCTCGTCACTAGAGGTACGAAGATCCTTAACATTTATTTGACTGTTTCATGCATGTATGTTTCATGCATGTATGGTGCAAGAACACACACCTTATTGAATTCTGTACAAACTTGTAGCGTCTTGGCATGGGCGTCGGGCACTGCCGGCAGTGCATTAGATTGCCCCTTCAGTGGTCTCCCCGAATCCTCCTTTTGTAACTGTGGAGCTGGTACTTGTGCAAGGAGTCTATGGGCTGCCAAAATTCCTAATTCAACATGTTTTAGGGACTATTTTTAAGCTGTGGCAGGAGCGTCTACATGTCACTTGGTGGTCGGTCGGTTGGTCTGTCTGTCTGTCTGTCCCATAGACATATACACGTAACAAAACCTAGACACGACATTTGCTATTGCGTCTGTGAGCAAAAGGCTGCGCGATAGAATAACGTGTGAAGCAAAGATACAAAAGCGCCGTAGGCGCAGCGCTACGCGGCGCTATGGGATCTTTTAGGTATAAAGTATGCGTGTAAATCGAAGCCACGCATGACACTCGTGCATCGCGTAATTAAGCCGCGTGACGCAGCCCGTTTTGCTCACAGAATTACAACATGAAAGCAGGTAATGTGTCTAGGTTTTATTATATGTCTATGGTCTGTCCCCAAAAATTTACAAAATATATTTGACCAAAAATTGACCAAATGCCATGCCGTCGTCAGTAAATGCACTCTTGACGAACGTTATCGGAAAACGAGGTTTGTCTCGATCGATGCCTATGCCCATCTATTTTACATATGTCTGTCCACGGAAAATTGAGCAAAAGCTAGCCCCCTATTTAAAGTTTCCAATATAATTTAACTACAACATTTTCACAAACGAAAACAATGATATAGTTAACAAAAATTGTTTGTAACATTTTGTAAAGCTGTTTATGAAAATTTTGTAAATGGGGGCAAGATAATGCGTAGCAATGTTAATAGTCACGTAGTGTGTAGCCCGCTATTTTGATGGGAAACTCAGGGGGCTTATTTTGGTCAATTTTCAGCTCGTGATTTTCACGTGGGACGGCTGCCCTGGCTTGTTTTTATGCACAATCATTTCATGCAAGACTTCCATGCAAGGTGACCAGAGCTTATTGTGCACTCACACTTGTTTCGTCTGTGGTTTCCTTGTGGAATACTGCCACTAATTGGTTAGAGAAATTTGGGTTTTTTGTTGCTCAACTTGACAGGACATCTCAGCTGATGATGCACAGCAGTTACATTCGTTACTCTCGGGACTGCAAGACAGAATTCCACACTTGATCAAACCAGGAGAAGTTGAGGTAAGAAAGCAATTCCTGAATCTAATTTGTTTGTTGTTGCAGAATTTGTTGATAAGATGTTAGGTGGCCCACAAAGTGATGTATATAATGGGTCTAATAATGCACAGTATGTTGCTTTGTGGACACCAAAAAAAAAGCGAATCTTTGGGGTTTTTGTTTGGTGTGTAGCAGACTACTCCATGAACCTTATTCACAAGGAAGCCATTTTGTTGTGTTCCCTGAATGTGTTTCATAAGTTGTGAGCTGTTGAATGGGATGGTGCCAAACTATTTATTCACTGTAGCCTCACTTTCATTTTTGTTTTAAATGTGGCTTATTCCATAATCACAAATGTTAAATTATTCATCAGAGCAGACTTGTATTAATTTGTAACGTAGTGCTTTCAGTTCTCTACACAAGTTCCCAAAAATTAAGATTTGACCTCATTCTCAATTGAATATGGCCGACTCGTGAATAAGGCCCATAGCTTAGAAATGGTTATGACCGATCAAAAATTGACCACAAATCCACTTTTGCAGGCAACTAGAAGTGTATTTCCTTCCTGTAAAGGAGGTTGATTTTGGTATTTGGATTGATGCGTAGGAACCAGTTTTGGTGCAGAGTACCGTTGATCAGTGGACGTCATTCAGCGAGTTGCTGTTTATGTTAGACGCCAGCATGCAAGATATTGTCGACAGATGGGCAGAGGGCAAGGTGAGATACGACACAAATAGGATTCAAATTTTAAGCAGTAAAAGTTCTGTCAGGTTGAACAAAGAAATTAACTGGAGCAGGGTTTGAACCTATAACTTCAAGATTGCCGTTCCAGTGCTCGATCAACTGAGCTGTCCAGCCCTATGCTGGCAGTTCCCCATTTGTAATAAAACAGTTTTATCTTGTCTGAGTGATCCCAGTTTGGTGTTTCTAGGTTTGCAGCATTGCTAATGTTGCTATCATCGTGACTTTTGGCGTGATAAAAATAATAATAATTTGGGAGGCTACTCATCCTTTAACTCGCAGCTGAGAAGCTGAATTGTGAAGGACGCGGCTAAAACGTGGTCGAGCCGCAGGCATGCAAAGGCGCCTTGGGCAGCCAGCCACATCGACCCATATATGACCATGGAACACAGCCCGAGATGGGAAGTGTTTGATTTTTTCCAGAGGGAAAAAATACCAGAGGACCTGAAGAAAAACCTTTTGAGGCACAGAAGAGAATCAACGCACAACTCTAGTCACATATGGCATGTATTATCCGCGGCCGGGATTCGAACCAGGGCCGCAGTGACGAGAGGCAAGCGCTTTACGCACAAGCCACCCATGATCCCTGGCTACATGGCATATGTGGGTTTATGGCTCCTTACTAGCGCCCTTTGAACAAAGACATTGACAAACCACCAACATTGGGCTGGATAGCTCGGTTGGTAGAGCACCGGAACGGCAATCCGGAGGTCACAGGTTCAACCCCTGCTCCAGTCAATTTCTTTGTTCAACTTTAAAAGTAAAAGATATATCTAGCTTGGAAAGTCCTCTTCTTGTCTACTTGCTCTTTGAAAATTTGAGACTGTGATTCTCTCCGTCATTCCAGGGACCGCTCGCCATGGTGTTCAGCGCCAGTGACGTGAAGAGCCTGATCCGGGCCATCTTCCAGAACACCGACAGACGAGCCACAGCGCTCTGCAAAATCAGATAGGACCAGCCGGGAAAGTATGCCGAGTTCAAGGCATATAGGATCATTTGCCATCATGTCATGAACTGGACCAATTCAAGATCTATTAATTTATAGCAGACATCATTCCTCCGAGCTGTTCAGTGTATTGTGTCCATTGGTGCTGAAAAACCACGAAAAAAAAACGCTGTTCTTTTTCAACCCTCAAAGTGCAGTTTGTGGAATCTGTCGTGCGTAGAACCCATAGGTCACAGGGAGTGCCCGAGTGCTGGCTCTAGATCTGTCGTGGGAAAGAAACACACACATATACCTGGCATACCTGCACAAACGTCTGTTCACCGTCGATCGTGGACGTCCTATTGTCCCACTTTTGTTTGTACTCCAACTTTTTAGGAAGACTCCCATAGATTTTGTACACGACCCCAATCGCGGACGTATCCTGGGAATCGTGGATGATATTGTTCTCTTTTGTTCTCTGGTATTTTTCTTCCACGGTTTGAAAAGATGAACACGTACGAGCATACGCATGAAGTCCACAGCTGACTCGCGGCTGTTTATTTCAGAGGCAGTATTTTAGATAACTATGTGTTCTCAGCGATAGTTGGGTCGGTATGATGGGCAGAGTGCGATATGGACCATGGTATACGAGATAGTATCACTTTGCTGCCATGGATTGACCAATCAGGATCAATGATTCAAGTTTGCTTGAAGACAAATGTTCATACCTGCTTGTCTACAAGTTTTGATTTCACACAACACAGCGGACGTTTGTCTTGGCCAAGTCATCCCGCGTCAACTTATGCCCATCCACACCCTACAGTTGTATGTACAGCATATTAAAGGGACATTACGGCCTGGAATACGCCAAATTAGGCTACAAACCACATCTTAAACGAAACAATATTAAATGGAAAGAGCATTTAAAGTAGATCATCAACATCCACACAAACATCCTTTAAAAACTGTGCGTATTTAGGGGGTCACATTTTTGTCCCGAAAAATCAAACTGTTGAGTGCTAGTTGTGATTCCAGCCGCACAGTGGTCGCCTTCTGCGGACGTTCAAGAAACAACATTTGTACATTGGTGCTGTGTGTGATTTATGTGACACACACAACATGTAGCGTATTTTTTTCTGTACGAATGCATAGTTGGCACTCAGATAATTGAACACAGTGGACGATGGTAGCCAAATCTCGGATGTTTGCGAGTTCAGAATGCCAACTGCCTGATTCCAACGTAACTAAATCTTTTATGAATTATATTTCGATGAGTGAGTCAACTCTGGATACTAAAATTTTGATAGAAATTATCTGAATTTGAAGGATTTGAAAGGTTAGGGGAAGTAGGGGATGGGACGGGTAAGCAGATGTGTAGGAAGGAAATCATTGTAAAATGGAAATATATTGGTCAAGACATTACTGATGCAGAAAATAAAAGCTCGCAAAAACTTTCACGCAGTGATCTTTGTTTATCAATAAATCCATTGTGTTACTTTATATATACAAATCATTAAGCATAATTGTCCTTCTTTTAAGAGCACAACGTAAATTTTGTACAAATTTTATAATCCAACACACATTACACAGATATCACAGTTGGCTACATTTGAGTAACACATAGATCTATATATTTAGACATTTCATGCAAATGTTATCTTATGAATAATTTACACGATTAAACGTAAATTTTGTACAAATTTTATAATCCAACACACATTACACAGATATCACAGTTGGCTACATTTGAGTAACACATAGATCTATATATTTAGACATTTCATGCAAATGTTATCTTATGAATAATTTACACGATTAAAGTCTTCCCAGAAGCGATAGTACTTGCTATGGCAGTATATTAAACATATTATACATTTACCATTAAAGTAATGAAAGAATTTTGATAGTCTTTAGTCCCTGAGAAGTTCAATTTCTAACGATTTTTTGCACGATTTTTTTTTTTTTTCACTCAAAGACCGAGAAATTTCATAAAAAAAGAGATAAAATATGGAAGGTATTAGTTGCTAGCAAATGAGTATAGAGACATAATTCTCCCCTGTAAAATATGTGCGCTGATCTAAAACAACTCTTCGACTTGCTAGATTTCTCAAACATTTTAAAGACTTGATACAATTGGCACTTAAAAAGTAAAAAAACATGTTGTTCCTTTTTCCATTTTATGTTAAAATTTCAAAAGTTGTTATTTGTAACATCACTCATTTTGTGGAAGAAGGCCTTCTATGTATAAATATCCTTTAAATACACTGAAAGTGCAAAAAGTGCCAAAAAAATTCCCTCAAGAAAACCCTGTACTCATGAAATCGTAGAGAGATGTAGGGGAGTCTGTAATAAAAACTATTCTATCCAATGTGTAAATAAAAATAAGCCATTCTGGTGAAAAATTGTCAGAAAATTATTGCACACTGACTAAATATATCACCGAGTATACAGTGTTTATAAAAATACCTCAGTGAAGGGGAAAAAAAAAAATTGGACCTCTTACGTCTTGAACACAAATCTACTAGGCTATTCCCACCAAATATGAGTCCAATTTTCTCAAAGTTTGCAAATAATTTGATAAAATTTGCAAAAAAGTTTCACAAATGTTTCAAATAGCTTTCTTTTCTGAAGGGCGTTTTGCTGACTAGGAAAAATTGTTCTGAAGATGTTCTGTATAATTAGTTTCCTAACTTATTCAGGTTCAGCACTCGTTATCTGTATATGAAGAGTATGTCTTCGTCCGTGCCATGGGAACGTCTTGCCTCGTCCAGATTAGTGAAGGAACAGAAACACAGCTCTGTGGGAGAACAATACAATCACAAATGTGACAAACTTGCGTGATTTATTAAGTGTCACAACTCGTAATGTTCACAATCAATTCATTTTCAATTAAAAATGTATTGTTAATACTCTTCAACAGTTCATTTTGTCCTGTCCTACCAAATGTTCACCTTTAGTTTTTATTTTATCGAAAAACAAAAACTAGGTGTTTTTTTGTCCATTATGGTTGTCTGCGGCCCTTTGAAAAAAAGTTTCATTTGGCATTGCTTTTACATGCAAACGGATCTACCTTACATGAAGACTGGTTCCCGGGCCCTACATTATCTATCATGCATGGGGGGGGGGTGGGGGGGCGGGAACCAGCCTACCCTGCAAGAACTGGATTATTGTCGGACCACAAAATTTGTAAAGTAATTCTTACATAACTAAAGTCTAAACGTGGGTCGATTGTTTTCCATTCAATGTCTTTTTCAAAAGTAAAATACTAATTATTGCTAGAAAAGCAGCGATTGGGAAGAAAAATAAATCTACTTTTCAGGGGGAAACTCAAAATAGCACAGACAGTATATCTTGATGAAGAAGAACATGAAATTGGGCTATTTAATCTCTTGCAATTGCTAAGACCCCTTTACAGGCATATATTTCCTCCCAAACAGAAAAAAATTGGTAGAATTGTTTTACCTTCCAAAATTCCCGGGTTACGGTACAAAAAATGGTTCTTCGTTAAGTCAAGGCCGCACAGCACAATAAAATGACCTGAAAAATAAAATAGTAGTTGTAACGTATGTGGATGTCAATTTTGATGTATGGACTACAAAAAAGGAAAATTTGGGATATATTTTTTGAAAACTCTTTTTTCAACCAGATTTAAATAGCAACGAATGCCAAATACAAACATTTTTATTGAATTCAGAAAGTGGCTGAGTGATGTTCACTTGTTCAGTTGCCTTCAAAATGTAAGTCATATCTTCAAAGATTTTTAAATAAAGTTTGCTGAATCACTGATTAACAAATGCAATCCATGTTAAACCAAAGAACGTAATGGTATCATCATTTTACTGTCACTGTTTCGACATTTTCAATCCAGTCATCAATTTATTTTGAAAACAAACGTAAATCTGCATTTACAACTTGGCACTTCAAACTTACCTACATAACCACCTCCCCTCCGTGTGTCGCAAAATGAAAGGCAATCAACACATCCCTCACTACGCTGAAATGATAAACAAAAAAGACTTACTACAAAGGTCAAATCAACACCCAGGTAAAATTTTCCAGCCAACTTCTGATATACAGCCAAACGCCACAAATACTGATTCGCAAGAGTCATTTCAACAGTATTTGTACGATATTTCTTGCCGAAACCTCATATGTTTCAATACTCCGGGGTGTGCACTGGAGCGTAAATTGTACAACAATAGGCCGTGCACAGGGGCCAATTCAGGATCAACACACGGGATTAGCGTGTTTAGATGTCGCCTGGAGGCGAGTCGAGGCAATCTTGACGTTTTAACCCGTCAGCTGTACCTGTGAATATAAACAGCCAGTGCGTGTTATCATGTCATCCGACGCGAACTGGTTAACAGAGAGCAAGGAAACAGACAACTACTATGGACTTGATATCAGCAATTTTCCCAATATCAAGAGCAATAGTTGTCCACTGTCCTCATTTCCTATCCCTTCATATCAATTCGTATATGTGTCATTCCATAAGGCCAAAAAAAAAAAGTCTCCGGTTTCTGGTATGGAGCTTGCCCCAAAAGTGGTGCAGGGACGCGGCTTTTTTTTTTTTTTACCTGTTTTTTTTTTTTTTTTTGGCTTCAAATGTGGGCTGATGACTGCAAATGGTGCCCGACTAAACTTAGTGCAAATATATGGGAGTCCAGAGAGGCCACATAAATCTTATTCTCGATCATAACCCCTTCTAAAAACACGTTAAAATTGTGCAGCAGCAGAATTCCAGTCAAACCAGTGAGTTTGGCGGTTTTGAAACATCATCTTGTATTGAAAAAAAAACTTTTTCATTTTGCCGACGCGCATGGCTACGGCGACGCGCGCGCATACCAGAAACCGGAGACTTTTTTTTTTTGGCCTAAATTGGGGTCTACTTTTTTCCTGTCCCTGTTACATCTATTAACATCTATGATTTTATACACTCCTTAATGCAGTCATCCTCCAAAAGTGATTATGATTTCCAAACTACCTACCAACAAATACAAAAATGTTTGAAGTTATTCTGAATGATGCTTGAAAAAGGTCAAATTTTTAACCCTAAATTAAATACATTTATTAAATGACTCTCATACCTTTTGGCTGGACGTGCACCGTTCACACTGCAGTATCGTGTTATCTACAAGAACAATGGCAGGATTGTGACCAGACACATGGCTGACTATCTCTGCATTTGTTACAGACCTACCAAGCAAACAAACAAAGGAAAAACACAATTATTAACTCTCCAAAGCAAATCAGGCATGCCAGTTTTCCAGCTATAGCCGGAATTCTAGCTTAACCCTCCTGCTATTCAAACAGTCACAGACAGTCAAAATTCACTTCCCCTTCTATACTTTTAACGAAGGCTAGTCACCAGCAGTCAGATCATATGTCAAGCAAGCACTGTGACTAGTCAAAACTGGGTCAAAGCAGCCAAGTTGTGGTCACAGCTGTTTATCACTCAGCATAGCTGTATCAAGTTTAATACTTAAACAGAACTGGAACAGAATGTATGTTTGCATAGGAGGGTTAATGCAGGAATGTATGTATCATACGTTCATTGTAGACTTCTGCAACATGTATTGCAATCGTGTCCAATTTTTCATATCATTATCATTGACTATTGATTGAGTTGTGATTTGTTTGTAATTGACTTGTGATGATCTTGTGAATGACTTGTGATTGATTGTGATTGACTTGTGATTGACTTGTGATTGATTTGGGATTGACTTATGATGGACTTGTGATAAACTTGTGATCGACTTATAATTGACTAGAGATTGACGTGTGATTGACTTATAATGGACTAGTGATTGAGTTGCGATTAGATTGTGATTGACTTGTGATAAATTGACCGCAACTCGGCCCTTTACCTTTTCTCCACCTGGATTCCTTTGCTGGCAGCACTGGCAAAAAGGTCATTGACCCGCTCCTGTTCAGTAGTGAACTCAGTTTTGATTGCGTCATTGTAGAAAGCCTGACCAAAAGAAAAAAATTAAATTTAACGATTTGTTAAAGTGCAAAGATTTTTACAATTTCCTACTCTATTCCCAGGGATAAGAACAGTCCAGGTTAACAAATTTCACAGTACAACTGAAACTCACAACAACAAAAATGAAGGCTTTTGGCAAGAAATCTTCCTGAATTCTCCAAAACACCCACTTCGCAGAAACCCAACGTTGCGTTTTTGGACTTTTATTTCAAGGGGCATTGAGCTTCGTGAGTCATAGTGGCTAGGATGTGCCATCTTTTATCCCGCAAAATCCTCTAATGTTGTATGTTGCAAAAAAATCCTTTTGTCAATTTGTCCGTTGGTGCTTCTGCATTCACAAAGATCTAATTCTGAACCCAACTTATGGCAAATTTCTGGGAGTTTTAGTCGGACTTTGTTTTTTTAATTAAATAAAAACAATCTCTTACCACTTCTTGATATGTTGGATCTACCCCAAGAGTGATGGTGTATAGCTGATGCTTGACACTGTACTGCACCATCAAATGGGCCAAGTCTACCGTCCAGATGCTGCTTGGAAAGGGGGAAAAAAACAACGATTTCGGCATTCCCAAGTTGTCCCCTGCAAATACGGTGTGTAGTTGTGATCTGATTGCAAGTGTTACTCCTTCTGACTAAACACTGTACTGAGTGTTCTAAGTTTTTGAGACACTCAACTGTTAAAATGTTTTGGTTTAGAGACAGACATTTAAATATTAAAAATAACTGTTGGGGATGGGGAAGCTCCTCCAAAGTTATAATATTAGAGAGGTTTCGCATGCAAACGGATACTTTTTATAGTGCGACGGATACATCATCAAATATGGCGTCATACGCCACTCACTATCCGCTAAACGCATATCTCGCTCGCTACACGTAAGTAAAAAACGGATACGGATAGCTAAACGTAAGTGTAAGCGTATCCGTTCGCTTGCGAAACCTCCCTAATATCAATTTATACAGCGCATGTATCAACCAAACAGGTTATCATGGTGTGGTTCAATACTATTACCCCTGCTCACCGGGCCAATAAAAACATTCCAAAGACCATCTCAGCTCCCTGGGAAGTATACAGCTCGATGCTGCCATTTTGGCGCAAAGCAGCTAAAATCAACCACAATAACCATCTCTGCCCTCACAGGTACCCATTTTACTCCTGGGTGGGGAGAAGCAATGAGTGACAAAAGTGCCTTGCCCAAGGGCACACCACCATAAGCTGGACTCGAACCCACAACCTGCAGATTTACTCGCAAGATCATGAGTTCAATGCACCAGACCACGAGGCCACGGCTCTCCACAAGTACACGCACATCATTTCCACTCAGATGAAAGTACAGCTCACATCCCTAAAGCTTTAAAGATTTTTGTACCTCTCACCAAAGCCCAGTCTTTTACAGATGTCGTCAAAACTTGCAGGTCCATCCTCAAATTCCGGATGAAGAAACCTGCAAAATGGTTAGAAATTTAAACCTATTCATCTTGCTGTGTGAGAAGAGAGGACAAGGATTTGATTATAAACCCCATGGTGGGGAAACTTAGGTAACTTGAAAGCCTTTGGGAGAGTTCCGTTTTTTTTATCTTCAAATCCCACAAGCGGTTTGCAAAAGCAATCCGCATTTACCAATTTTGAAATTTTTCATCATGTTCATTGAAACTACTGCTCTCATTCGCACAATTTCTCCAGGGTTAATGAAACTGAGGTAAAATGTCTCGCTCAAAGACATAAGCACCGTGATGGCTGGCCAGGGCTTGAAACCACGAGACAATTTCCCCATGGTGAATGAAATTGCAATAAAATGCCTTGCTTGAGGACACAAGCACCATGATCTCTGGTCATCATGAGTGTGACACCCAAATCACTGCATGGACCATGATAAGCACTACCAAAGTGGCTCCAAACTTCCAGTGTTGAGTTTATTACAAGTCCTGTCACAAGTCCATCACTAGTCCGGTTACAAGTAAATCGCTTATCGATTCCCAAGTCCGGTCACAAGTAACACAGGGGATGAACAGGGGACGAACGCTTACAGAGGAATGCCTGTGTCTTTTAGTTGTAGTCTGAATGACTTGGGACTGGAGGACTTGTGATGGGCTTGCGATGTCTTGTTAAGACTTGTGAGGACTTAATGTGAAGTCTTGTGGTGGACTGGACTGCAACACAGCTTACTTCAGGATCATCTTGGCACAGGCCAGGCCACAATCCCAGTCTTCACCTTGGTGGATGTGTTGTATTTTGAGGCAGATACCATCCTGAGGTACGTCTGTAAACAAGTAATACATCAAGTGTAGTTATTACCACCTGGTGTTACCGCAAACAGATACTGATAATGATACTCACCATACAAAGCCCAAAATCTTATGACAAATTAAAAACAAGGACAAATCGGCTTATTTCCAAAAGTCAATTTTTTTTTGAAATTGCTCTCAGCTTTGCTGTCAATACAGCTTAGGGTTGCAGTACAATGTGGTTGTATGAAGGGCCAAGTAATACGAAAGGGTCTTTAAATTGACCTCATTTGTGGGACCAATTTCAGCATACATTTGGCCTACAGAGGCATTGGTTATGTTCAAGACATTGGTACTGGTAGGTTTGGGGTATCTCCCAGCGGATGTTCATGCAACCCTGGGTGCCCCCCCTCCCCTCCCCATTCAAAATCTTGAATTGAACCATCATTTTCCTTTAATGTCCCCCCCACCTCCCCCTGAAAAATCTATGCACCCCAGGTGCCCCCAGAAGTTTAACACCCGTTACGCCACTGCCAATATAAGGCATTCTAAAAATGCTTATACAATTAATTTACACATATAAAATTCAAGAAAACTTGAATTTATGCCAAAAACTAAACAGCCTGACCAACTCACGAAGGGAGTTTGGTCAGCGGCGCGGCTAGCCCCATAAATGCGGCCAATTTGCTGGACTACCTCCGTAAATAAAGGCCACACTTCCACCATGTACAAAAACATGTCGAACTTTGTCAAATTTTGATTTTCACATTTAGGCTTAGTTTGTAGTTTATTTTTGCTTTAGAAGCATACTCACCCTCTTTATAGGCTAATCAGAAAGTGCTGCCTTTTTCAAATGTCAATTTTTCGTGATATTTCCAGATTCGTTTGCACACGTTTGCGTATCAAAATTTCAACATGAAATTTCACGAAAAATTAGACATCTGAAAAAGGCAGCACTTTCTGATTAGCCTATAGTATAAAGAGGGCGAGTATGCTTCTAAAGCAAAAACAAACTGCAAAATAAGAGCGGTGTGATTCCTCATTCCTTGTTCGATATTCGCACGCTAAATACTAATGTTTTGTACTTGATGGAAGTGTGGCCTTTATTTACGGAGGTAGGTCTAGTCCAGTAAATTGGCCACATTTTGGGGGCTACGGCTGTCGAGCGCAATTTGAGTCCCCCACGCAAGTTTAAACTTGCGCGCGCAAGTTTAAACTTGCGCGAGGGACTCCTGAAGCACGCAAATTACACCGCGCCATTTTAATTTGCGTGCGCAAGTTTAAACTTGCGCAAAGGCGATCGCAACCTTCTTTTGCGGGCGGGATTTTCATTGATGAAGAATTTTTTTTCAAAACACGAGTACATGGAGAAATAATGGAATAAATGAATGAATAAAGAAATAAATAAAAAAGGGGAATTCAATAAGCGTCAATGAAAAGAAACATTGAGATTTAGCAGTGCTTATCAGAGAAGTTGTTTAAGGGTACGTAGGGGCGGGGCCAGGGAGGGGAACGGGCAAGCAATCAACTTACTGAGCACACTAGCGGCGATTGCTTGGAAAGTGTACTGAAGTTGTTCAAAAATGGAGACCAGCTTCAAGTTTTTTTGCTTTGTGAACCTAATTAGCATTTTATTTATATTCTTGAATGTATATAAATCATAATTTCCTAGGTGTAACCCGCTGTTAACGTAAAAAGAATGATTATGATCCCTTCAATTGTTCAAGTTTTGACATTATGCTAATCATTTACATTATTTTTAAAATGCTTATGTATTCTACAATTAAAAAAGTACTTACTCTTAAAAAAATACTAATTAATTTAACAATTAATAAATTGTACGGTACAATAATTCATATTGTTTTTAGAAATACTTGCATAACATTTCGAGCGCTGTGTACACTTCAAAAATGCATAATTTGAAAAAAAATTAATGAATGCATTACTAATTTAATTAATTAATTAAATGTATTACTTTAACAAATATTTTTTATTGCAGGCTCAATAATTCATATTAAAAAATGTTTACAACTTAAAAACGCTATGCATATAAAATGGTAATTATTTTAAAAAGTAAATACATTTGCAAATGATTTAATTAATGAATTTAATCAAATGTTTCAAAAAAAGGCATTAAGGCATTGTCTCCCGAAGCTCAGTGATGCTATTAAATCGGAGAAAAAATCTGCTTTAAAAATAATGTTACATATCTGCATGAGTATACCCAGGGGCAAAATAGTTTAGCGGCTCTGTATGCGTGGCCGGGAAAATCTATGCAGTGCGCAAGTTTAAACTTGCGTGCACAATTTGTAGCAAGGAAATGAATGCGCCCGCAAGTTTAAACTTGCGTGCGCGCAGGTTTAAACTTGCGGGCGCAAGTTTAAACTTGCGCGGGAGACTCACTTTGCGCTCGACACGGCCAATTAATGCTGCAAAAAATTCTGAATATTGGCAAAACTGAACTAGGCCTACCGGCTTTATCACCCATTTGTGTAGTGCTTGCTGGCTTTAATGCTTGCTGGCTTTAACACAGCTAATGACACAGAGATTTCCCTTGACTTGTGTGAAAATCTGAGCAAAAACGTCTGAGTTCCACTTCCAGTGCCCAAAGTCAATATGTTGTGAAACGAAAGGTAAACACATGTGTTATTTCCATGCTGCGGACGACAGGGTGTGTTACTTCGCATGTATTTGCAGGGTACTGCCACCTCGCCCATTTACCACTTGGCCCATTTGCCACTTGGCCCATTTGCCACTTGGCCCATTTACCACTTGGCCCATTTGCCACTTGGCCCATTTGCCACTTGGCCCATTTGCCACTTGGCCCATTTGCCACTTGGCCCATTCGCCACTTCGCCTATTTACCACTTCGCCCACTTGTTCATAGTGTACGTACGTACATTGTACGTACGTGGGTGCACTGAAGAAATCTACGCGACTCATTAGCATAACCCCCCCCCCCCCCACACACACACACACACAATTTCTTTTGAAAACGAAGACCATTTGGCTTTAAAAACGATGGAATTGTGTAAATAGACCCAATGATCAACTCCCTGGTTTTGGGGCCTCTAGGGCAGGCTTGATAAAATTACGGATGAACAATTAATTTGCCTGTGAGTGTGAAAGTGGAAGAATGCCACTTGTAAAATGGCTACATGCAGGCTTGGAAACTATTACTTTTCGGGAGGTGTTTTTGTTTGGGTGTGAATGTTTAAAAATGTAATCTACCTAAAATTGAAAAGAAATGATAAGAATTAAGATGAAAGACAAGACAATTTTTTTTTTGAGAAACCCCAGTGATGTTGGCTTGCATGTTATTACACTGTTTTGGACCCGATCCACACGTACGTACGTACAAACACGTATTTCAAGCTAGAAAAGTTCACTTCTCGCAAAAAAAGTGTTTTTCTTTTAAATAACTGGGTTTTTTTTAACAGATGAGATTGCTCTGAACGTGATAGGCCCCCTATTATAATTTTTTTTTTTAAATGGAAGCTAAACAATTCGAACGTAATAATTAATCAAGTTTTGAAAACAAATTTCCAAGTTGTCAAACTCAAAAATACTTGTCCCCATTACCAGCACGTTGTCGTAAAAGTTGGTACCTTGATCTGGTCGTAACTTTTTCTTTCAAATGGGGCTTGCGGTCGCTGCCGAAGTTAATTGAACGTGATGGGGAATAATAAATAACCGTCTGATATTTTTTAGACAAACCCCCGGTGTAGGGGGTTTTGCATAGAAATTTTCAGATACCAACTTTTACGACGATGTGTTAGTAATGATTTTTCGCGCTTAAAACACTGTACTGTTTATGGTCAATATTGCTTCAGTGTTCAATATTGCTTCAGTTGTTGCCCCCCAAACGAGTTTGGTGGTGGATAATTATCGAGACCACTTATTATGTGGCGTGCCCTCTATCAAATAAAAGAATATTGGTGCGGATGCTGCACTGTTGAACAAAAAATAACAACTCAGCTTCCGATCAATTACTCAAGAAATACATGATGTATTAAACTGAAATTTCGTGCAATTAATTTCCACGATGTGTAACAGAGGGGTATTGAATATCATGAGAAATAGTCCAATGATAAAAATAATATGATCGTAACAATGTAGTGTTTTACACGCGAAAAATACACATTGATTTTCATTCGGATTGCATTGGTCGCGCTTAAAACACTGTATTGTTACGGCCAATATTGCTTCATTATTTGACGGTTTCTTATGAAATTAAATCTCGTAATGTTAAACATAATGACAAATCACTAGACCAAAAATCAATTTAAAACATCTTGTATTTCTGGAGTTGTTGCCCCCCAAACGAGTTTGGTGGTAGATAATTATCGAGACCACTAATTATGTGGCGCGCCCTCTATCAAATAAAAGAATATTGGTGCGGATGCTGCACTGTTGAACAAAAAATAACAACTCAGCTTCCGATCAATAACTCAAGAAATACATGATGTATTAAACTGAAATTTCGTGCAATTAATTTCCACGATGTGTAACAGAGGGGTATTGAATATCATGAGGAAAAGTCCAACGATAAAAATAAAATATTCGCACTAATGTAGTGTTTTACACGCGAAAAATACACATTGATTTTCATTCGGATTGCATTTGTCGCGCTTAAAACACTGTATTGTTACGGCCAATATTGCTTCATTATTTGACGGTTTCTTATGAAATTAAGTCTCCTAATGTACACGTCATACCGTACGTACATGTACGTACATGTACGTACGAACAAGGGGGTGGACGAAGTGCAGTGGCGTAGCCACCGGGGGGCGTGGGGGGCGACCGCCCCCCTCCCCATAAAACCTTGTCGCCCCCCCCCCCCAGTCGCCCACCCACTGAGATTTTGAGTTTCTAAAAAAATTATCATTGATCTTAATCTAAATAGTCGCGAATGATCCACATGATGACCACTGAGAAACGACCCTTCGACCGGCGACCGCGGACCAGTAAGCTGACAACCGGCGTGACATAGCGCATAATGATAATCCAAAATGCGTATTAACACCCACTGCACTGCTCGCTCACACCACGGAACACGTATTATAGACAGGTGGTCCGTGGGTCACACAGTTTCAGTCAGCGATATCACGCGAATCGGCCACGCACAAACTTTTTCCTCCATTCATATATAAGCTAAATAATAATAATAGACCAATTAAAATTCCTTAAAATCAGTGGCGTAGCCACGGGGGCGTTGGGGCGACATCCCCCATGAAACCTTGTCGCCCCCCCCCCCAGTCGCCCCCCGCCACTGAGATTTTGAGTTTCTAAAAAAAATATCATTGATCTACATGACGCCATGGGCGTCAATCCTGGGCTACAGGGGGACTGGTCCCCCCCCCACACTTTTTGAAGGGTGGGGACACAATATCAAATGTCCCCCCCCCCTCGATTTTTGAACTCGTGTCTCATTTACAGGGCCCTATTATGTACTACAATGTATCTAATGCTTAGAAAATATTGGTTAAAGTGGTCAGAAATTGCCTCAGATAGCACCACAGAGCATTTAGAATCCAAAAATTTTCGGGGCCCTTAAGCGGGCCCCGAACCCCACGCCTATAGCTCAGAATTCTGGTAGCTGATTCAATGACTCCAACCTCGAAAACAATGTTCAAAAAAATTTCTTAGGCCTTTAGCTGAGAAAACCTCGAAATTTATGTTTAAATTATTATCTTTTGTGATAAGATAATTATTGGTCAAAGTGGTAAGAAATTGCCTCAGATCACACCACAGAGCATCGAGAATCCAATTTTTGTCGGGGTCCTTAAGCGGGCCCCGAACCCCACGCCTATAGCTCAGAATACCGATAGCTGATTCAATGACTCCAACCTCGAAAACGATGTTCAAATAATTATCTTTTGCTAAGAAAATATTAGTTAAAGCATGGAGGAAAGTGGTAAGAAATTGCTTCAGATCACACTACAGAACATCTAGAATCCAATTTTTTCGGGGCCCTTAAGCGGGTCCCGAACCCCCACGCCCTAAGGGCTTCGCGCTCGCATCAGTTCTGATCAAGTATGTCCCCCCCCCCCCCACTTTTGAGAAGCGATTGACGCCCCTACATGACGCCCCCCAATGAAATGTTCTAGCACCCCCAGCGCCCCCACGGCCCCCGAAAAATTCCTGGCCACGCCACAGACAAAGTGGCAAATGGGCGAAGTGGCAAATGGGCGAAGTAGCAAATGGGCGAAGTGGCAAATGGGAGAAGTAGCAAATGGGCGAAGTGTTAATTGGGCGAAGTGGTAAATGGGCGAAGTGGCAAATGGGCGAAGTGGCAAAAGGGCGAAGTGGTTGTGGGCAACCGACTCAGGGCGCTAGATCTGTCAGCTGCTCGAGATTGACACCGCTAAAATGAATTAGCGCCCTCTCCCCAGAAGAACCCCTTAATTATTTCTTCGCTTAGCTCGATCATCTCCATATGGCTCGATCCCCTGGCCCTCCGCTTTTTGGGATGTGGCAAAGAAGTTGCTCCTTTTCCGGTACTTTTCTTTTAAATCCGATATACTTTCCCAACTTTCCGTTTAAAATTACGATGTATAAAATATGAATAAAACCTATTCCGCGTTTATATTGACATTTCACACATTCAAAGAAATGAAATGCATGGAAACTGACCTAAATGAGAATTTTGCTCATGCAATCAATTTTTTTTTAAATGCTATCCTTGAAAAATCACCTTTGTTTTGCCATTTTAAGGGTACCATTTGGTGCCTTTTTCATGAGCAAAAGTGAGTACTGCTATTTAATTCAGCACCAAAAGTTGTCATAAATTTTTCTTTTCTTTGGTGATTTGTTTTAGTGTCAGTACATGGCAAGCCAATGAGCACACTTGTTTCACAAATGTTTTCAATGAGCAAATTTTTGGGTTCACAATATGAACAGAAAACTCCTAAAATGAATTGTCTCTTCCTGAAAATGTAAAATCCGCAAAATCATGGAAAAGTTTTGAATGTGAACCAAAAAAATGTATGTGAAATAGTTTTCACACATTTAAGAGAAGTAGAAGGTTTAAACAAATTACGTTCCTGAGAAAAATTCATATGTCATAGTAACCCTTTAAACTGTAAAGCCTTTAAAAAAAATAGTATCCAAAAATAACCAGTTTCATCAGATTTTTTGATCATCTCTACTGTCTGTGAAACATGATATTGTATAGAAATAATCTCGGCATTTCACTTTTTCATTTCATTTTTTTTTCATTTCAGCAACTTTTATTTGAAACAGACTTTTTTTCCACGAAATAAAACGATGATCTACAGGGGCGTTAAACGGATCTGAAAACACCCCAGCCCCCTCTCCCCGGCCCTTGATCCAAACTGATCCAACGATTCCAAAAGAGTTCATGATTGTGCACACGTGTTGTGTGACTTGTTCACACTTGACTTCATTCTCACTCAAGTGGAAAGTTCAACTTCAACTCTTTTTTTGTGCGTGTAGTCTGTGTCCTTCTAGTGCAAAACCCCCAGATATAACAAATAACAAACATTTCGTGTAATTTTTGATTTTGTATGTGTTTCCCACAATAAACAATGTAAATAAGCAAGTTTTCCCACTAAACCAAAGCAAACAAGATTGCTGCGTCTATACTCATGGAGGAATTCCTCCATGGTTTCTACAACTTTGCACGTGACGTGGACTCTCATCGTCAACTACACTTAAAAAAAAAATTTCCACATCAGCCGCAGATGACGTATGCCCATTCATTTATTACTGGGCTTATGGCTGTGTAGCCGCATCACCGCCAGTACGATAGAAATTAGTCCTTCTTGACATGATGTTCTAGGAACTCATTGGATGATACAGAAATAATTTATGATTTACGTCGTAACGGTTAATTTTAAAATGCATATATAAATTAAAAAATCATCCGAAATTGAGACAAACGTAACTTGAATAGGCTTGGGCACGCGTAGGCAATTCGTTAAATATTCAGCCGGAACTATTTGAACACCTCTCCGTAAATGTCGGCCATTTCTGGCCACTTGGGCAAAAATCACGTTGGTAATTCACCGTCGGAAAATCTTACAACTAAGGAAAACACCGGGAAGGTGTGATTTTTTTTCTGGGAGAGGGACAGATCTACTAAGTCACCATGGCTCAGAATTTGCCCATCCGCTTCCAGGAGCATTTACAGGTCTGTATGAATTTAAAAACACCGGTGGTTGGAAATTCACAGTATCAATTTTGTAATGTGTGTACTATTGCATTGGATTTGTGCAGTATGTGGACTCGACCCAGTGTAACACGCCCTCTCAAAATGGCCGCCACGTGCCGGTTTGGGGGCAGGTGTCCGTTGCAATTTCTTCATGTTCTTGTGTTGAAATTTGATCAAGATTTCGCAGTATTCACATTGAAATCATTACTGTTTATGCCTTATTTGTCTGTCGTTTTTGATGGTTTTGGGGGATTTTGTATGTGTAAATGAAGACTGTAAAATGAACAGAATGTTTTGTTTCAGTTCGAGGTTTGCCGGTTATTTTGTAAAATTGTGAAGGTCCTTCAGTTTCACATTTTTTTTGTGGGTTACATTGTTTCTTCAAATGTGGAAAGAATTTCCTGTTTTTGTAATTGCCTTCAATCATCATATCTGTTGCCTTAAAATATAGGTAACTCAAACA
Organism: Patiria pectinifera; assembly: GCA_029964075.1. Lineage (NCBI taxonomy): Eukaryota > Metazoa > Echinodermata > Asteroidea > Valvatida > Asterinidae > Patiria > Patiria pectinifera. The sequence goes on along the minus strand of CM057147.1, from coordinate 19,507,298 downwards.
TTATTACAATTGTATTAATTACATTAATTTAACAGTTGGAAATAGAAATGAGTAGGCCTATTTTGGTTTTGGGGTTTGTTTGCCATTCAGCACATTTTTGTGCATTCAGTATGCATAGCATGTGAGCTGGTGCTTTCACAAACATCATTTTCATCAGTTTACCCCATATTGTCTTCTAAATAAAAAAACCCCATTGCTTTCTTGCCCACATCTTTCCTGTTCTTTTTCAACCATACCAGCTATTTTGGTGAATAATACAATACAATAGTCAGGATAGTGGATTTCTGTTGTCTTAAATGGGAAAGGGGTCCGATCCCGAAGTAGACTTTTACCAAATGTGTCAACTTAGGATCAAGTAATCAAAGTCAAACCGTTAAAATTAGTTCCTTGTTAAGCTTTATTCACAAAGCAATTTTGTTCCAGGAACCTTATGAATATGGTATGACCTGATTTCCTCCAGCTTTCATAATTTCCCAATAGAGGCACCAAAAAAGTGAAAACTGTATGTTTAGCTCATCATACACGTAGCATCTTGTGTTTACCGAACCTCGTTCCAAATTTCTTCCCTTTGTCCATTATTATCACTGAGCCTATTAAACCTAACTCCCTACTTAGTTTTATTAAGTAGAAGACCATGTCTGTCAAAATCCATCACTCATTCTGCTTCACGTAATGCTTCAGTTTAGGACCAAATCTGTTGAAACCCACCACTGGTGTTGGTGGATTTCGATGGACTTGGTGTTGGTGAACATGGGTTATCTGCCAAAATTCCCCCCAAAGGGGGGGGGGGGGGGATTTTGATGGAGTTGGTAAGATTAGGGTTAATTACTTAAAGGTCATCTTTAACATGATCAGTCAGTGAATGAGATCAGAAGAGGTTGCAAGTGGTTTAAACATATTAAGATCTAATAATTTCCATGCAGTACCCCGCTAAAGGCTATGTTTGTCAAGTATCTTTCCTGTCGAAGTTTAACATCAGGATGGAGAAAGTTCAAATGCACCAAAGCACCAAGAAAGTTTCCTGAGTCCAACTCTCAAGTTCTATGAATAACCATTGACTGGCACTGGATGGATTTCACTCACATCCTGTCTGACCTTTTGACCCCAGAAACTTGGCACGTACCATGCTCTTAAAAGGTTCATTCCTAGTTATAGCATTCATACAGACGACTCTTATTACAGCAGACTGATAGGGAAGAGATAAAGATTGCTACATTGGTAGTCCAAGGTCTCGACAGATACTTCAAGTTCTTTCTGATTGTAATCTACACTCCACCATTCCTTTGGAGAAATAATTCCTGAAGCTGTGAATCACAGATGAAAACAGATTACTCAATACCTAAATAAATATAATTAAGAGAATGTTCTCTGTTGATTTGTGACTGTCCTTTTCAGTTACATCCACATGTGAAAGGTTTTTGTGGGGAGTTGGGTGGGGTCGAGGGTGGGGGTGGGGAAGGGTTTGGTAGTGTTGGTGTGGGTGATATTAGATATATTGTGGAAAATTTAATCTGTATCTTTACATTTATTAAATAGGTAATTTTAACAATGTAGGTCTGTAAGAAGGCTTTGAAAAACTTACACTGGCTGATTTTTATACCATCCCAAACCAAGTTGTTGCTAATTCCAACAAGATCCAACCATACAAGGGTTTTAGATTGGAACAGGTCAATTTTCTTGCTGTTTTATCGTGTTGGATTTTGTTTTGTTCATCAGGGTGCTTTCAAAATCCTTGGAGCAGTGTAGGGATGAATCAAAGATTCCGGCCCGGCTGCTATATTGTAAATCATTCCAAGCAGTAAAGGAATTATGGAATGAGAGAATTATAACCTGAATAAAAGGAAACTAAAGCTTCCTTCCACTCTATGTGTACGTAAGGAAACCGTAATGCCCAGGAAGTCGGATAAAATCATGAAATGGAATGGTCTACTAGGTACAGGTACAAGTGCTGATGAAGTGGATTGATAACACGCTTGTTCCTGGGTTCATTGTTAGTAATGGTGTCTATTTAAAAAAGAAAAAAAAAAAGGAAGTTTGACCCGATGTCACAGGATATTTTGGAACTTGATCGCTTTCATTGACTATTTCAATTGAAATCATTTTCGTTAAAGGCGATGTACAACATTTGCAAACATCAAAAAACAAAACTAACCAATTGTTACGAAATACCTTACTGGCCTGTAAGTGAATGATAGTCTCAAGCATCCTGTGAAATCATGGCACCTGGTGTGCTATCATTTTCAAGAAAAGTGGAATTTTTGCATCAATTTCCAACGATGGTCAGCCGACCATCGTTGGAAAAAGAACTGACTTTTTTTCAAATACTGCCCCCCATTTACCAAATTTGGTTAGTGCACACTTTCTTTGTAATCGCGTACATATCCATGAACGGATGCAAGCCAGCTAGTCTGGTTCCCTGACCGGATAACTCCCCGACATCTATATGTTGCTCTGTTTCGTCTGAAGCAGGGTCAGGAAACCGGACTACAATAACAGCATTTTTTTCTGAGTTTTTCCAGCATCTATGAACACAAAACTGTAAACACTTCAGTGTAACAATATTTGTTATATAATACTACCGGTACTAACCCCCAAATCCATCCATGTAAGAAGAATAGGCAAGCCTAGTAAAGCTAGTCCAAGAGTGCACAAAATTCTATTCAATTGATTCACCATGGCTATTCACAGGTAGTCTTGATACATTGTGTATGCATGTGGTCTACATACGGGGTAACCTATTTCAAATTTTGGGGCCAAGGTGAGACTAAAGCGAGTCTAATTCACACAGTGAGCCAGTCAGTCAGGCAGACCCTCCCTTATTTCTAATATGGGCGGAATTTGTAAAATAGAGAAATATATACACAGTTTCATTTTGGATCAGCCAGTAATGCTTACTCCCAGGTAATTTTAGCTTGGAAACCCTAAGCTCGAACCATGCACAGTACACCAGTGACTTTTTTTTTGTACACACACACATAAGGACACCCAGTTTCATGTGAAGTACACATGTACATGTACATCCCAGGGATTTTGGGATAGTTAAGGTTGAAAGGTTCTGACAAAGTTACTCAGCATGACTCCCCGTTTCCTTTAACCACATGAACAAAAAAAAGATTTTGAACCAGAAAATGTGGTTTTGGAAAAAATGAAGCCATGTGTTGAGTGAGTCATCGAAATACTTGCCAACAGGAACCTCCCACTTGTGTCTAAGTTGAACTATGATGATAGTGATATTGTGGTCTTTAATTGTGTGATTCGTAGCATCAGTCGCAAGTTTAAAACAAAATCTTTAAAATTCTGTAAATTATAAATTTTTTGTTATATAGGGGCCTATTCAATATGTACAATATTTAAATGCATCCATTTGTTAATCACAATCACCTTACCGAATACCAAGACGACATTTTGCCATCGTCAAAAATATAAAATCCACCCACTCACACATAATCTGAAGTAAAAACATAAACGTCAAGATGCGCTATTATGTGAATTGTGAAACAGGCTTATGAAAACCCTGATTGGAATCCTTAACTGTGTGGTGTTTTTTTAGCAGATTTTTAAGAGAGCAGTGATTAAGCCCATTGATATGCAAATTAATTGGTTTGAGACCAAATAGGATTAAGTCAGTGTTAGGTGCAAGAGACCCTGGCCAAATCGTCCAGAGTTGTGTCATGCTTCTAACAATTTCTAATTGATTCTGTGGCATTCGGAGGAAGCTCAGAGGTTTAAGCCCGTATTGATTCAACATAATTTATGCAGACGTAGTCTGCGTAGGCTTTAGGAATTAAGGACACAAGAGCATGTACAGAAATAGCCTTTGACACAGGGTTTAAGCTATTAGGGTATCTGGCCTGCGGGGCTGCATGTCCTTCTGGACAACCCGGGAGGCTGCATATATTTTAGACACCCCACTTCATCATGAAAATGTAACGCAACAAATTAGATCCCCTATTTTTTTATTTCAACTCAACAGAAATATTGACACTTAATTTATAATGCAGCCCAAGCCTCTTTATCTTTGAGATTTTTAACAAATTGTGACTAATTTAAATTAGCATTTAACTCTTGACATGAGAAACAATATTAGGAAAATTTATTTCATAAAAGAAATTGTTGATTTGAAATCCCAAACTAAACCTTAGTTTGCATAACTCTTTTAGGGGATTTTTGAAACTTTTATTTCGTCCTTGCTTTTGTGTTATTATTTGTCTAGGTTCTAAGAATGTTTTTCTTCTCCCAGAAGTAGAGACAATTATTGTGCGTTTTTTTCGAAAGCCTCCTGTTCTGTAATGATTATGCATAATATGAGGCATTTGTGGAAGGTTGGTATACCCTGGAAACTTACATTTGAAAAGAGCAATTTCTTTTGCTTACATGTACATGTCCTGGTAAATTGACAAATTTATACACATCTGATTTGAACTCATGTAGTGTACACTGAAAAAATGAAATTGTTACAGTGTACATGTGTGCCAGAACTAAGGCTGCAGATATTACTAAGCTAAAAGAATACCATTCAAATGCGCATGCTAATTTTGAGGTTTACATTTCATCATAAGATGTTTAAAAGTAAAGACTGCATTTTGCGTATTTACCTTTTGTTTCTTGCATTAATTTTTAGTTTATTGCTGGTACAAGAATGAATTATGCGATATGAATTTAAAGCATGTGAACCTGCAGATCTGCCGTTGTCCAATGTGAAACTGCAGGCTGTATTTATTATGACTCAAAATTAGAAACCAAAATGTGGCCCTGAGGAAAGCGAATATGATTATCAGGCAAGCTTATCATGGCAGACTTGTAAATGTACAGAGTGACCCAAAAAATGCAACCCTAAAACACATGCCTTTAAAAAAAACAGGGATTGGTGATTTTTTTATGTTTTGGGTATCAGATTTAAAGGAGAGAGCTTTTTCTTTCAAATACTGAAAAAAAATCATGAAAATAGCACTTTGGGTTGCCAAGAAAATGCCAATTATGTAAAAGTAGTCATTTTTCATCCTGTACACACACAAAAAAGTACCACAGTAAGGGATTTTCACTGTACCTACATGTATTTGTGCATGTCCTAATCCTTACAAATAGCACAGCACGTAATATGACAAAGAGTACAAATGAATTTGATAGAAATACCTTTTATTTTCCACCTGAACAGGTAACTCATCCTTTTTAGGCCAAAAAAAAGAATAGTTCTGCTTCCGGTTACCCGACCGACCCTATTTTTAGGCTGCGACCCTAAAAATTTTATCGGCAATTCAAAAACAAAACAAAAACAAAAAAAAATTGAATAAATAAAAATAAAATTTGTCTTTTCTGTCTTCACAAAATACCTCTCAACAACCCTTTTGAATCCAAAAATGCTTGTATTTATTTGTTTTCTTACTTACATTCGCTTTTTTCAAAAGAAACCTCCGTCATTACAAATTCGCTTCGCGATATAACTACTTCGCAATTCGATGTCACGTACGTACGCACGGTGACTATAATCACGTGGCGACGACTGGTTCCCGCCGCGCCGTCGCGCAGGGGCCAATTTAGAAGACATAATGAAAATGCGGTAACCAGTCCATAGCTAGCTATGTGACCGATAGCGCGCTATCAGTACAGTGCAGGCCACTGTCAACTGGTCGGATTCGACATCGTAAAAATGCCAAGAAAACACCGATGGAAAGAGAACATTTTTGCCAGTTTATTTACAGAATTGATCTAGCTTGTCTGTGTATGTATTTTCTGTGTTCGAGAGTTCATTTTGAGATCGCACTACTCGTATTTGGAGTGATACAATGCAGCGTGTTTCCCGAAATTGTTGACCGTTAAAAACAGGTCTGTTGGCCCATGGCGGGCCGCTCGCCACACATGCTCGCATCACACACTTCGGAGTTTTGGCCAGCTCCCCGCGTCTTGACTAGCGTTGTGCATATGGTGCGAACGGCCTGAGTTTTCCATTATTTTTTGAAATTATCGAACGTAAATATATTGACAATAATTAAAGGTAGGTTTTACTCACTTTTTGTTGCCATTTCGTGTATAGCTTTCGTAGTGCAATAGAAATAGTTCAGGCTAAAACTTCGCATATAATTGAATACCCCATTCAATCTGCATAAAAAAAATTGGCAAAAAAAAAAAATTTCCGACCGACCGACCCTATTTTTGAAAGGCATGTAATCGGAAGCAGAACTATTTTTTTTTTTGGCCTTAGTCTTATTTTAAACCTTTCGGCATCATAAATATGGCAAAATATTAAGGAAATTAGACAAATGAAAGATAATTGCACAGCAGGCTTACAGTAAAATGTTTCACGTTTGAAGTACTATTTTGGGGTTACCCTGTATAGTAGGGATACTTCATACCATGTATTTCATGATGTATATTACCACTGTAGTAATATAAATGAAATACAGTTACACATGTACATTGTACATGTACATGTACTATTTGCATGCTGTAATAATTGCTTCACAAACGTGGTTCTCAAAAAAGAAATCAGGATTTTGTAAAAAAAAAAAATAATAATTCCTGTAGATCCAATCAAGAGAAATTCGCCCACACTTCTCTGAGTGTATTTTGATAGGCAAAATCTAATAAGCCAATCTTCGCAAGGGGAAATTGTAAGGTGATACTCCTCATAATGTGTCAGATTTCCTTCCTAATTTACATGTGTGTATATGTACGCACCATTCACAGCGCTATGGATGTAGTGTGCAGTACGTTTTTCTGATATCGCTTTTACTAAATGTGTGAAACACATAATACGTACATGTACATGTACACGTGCATCCCATGTACATGTGTCTTTGTTACATGTACATACTTGCCGTAATGTGCCCGTCTTGTTTAATCAATTTTTAATTAATCCAGATTTTGACATAATTAATTGAATTTTGCAAGGGCTGACTGGTCTTCTGACATGTACATTGTAGGTCAGTGTCACATTGTATCATGTAAAAAATGATTAGGCCCCAAATATACCAAAACCTCAAAACATTTTATCACCATGTTCTGCCAAAAAATAAAAAAAAAAAACAAGTCTTGTCTTTTCAAGTGTTTTGTGTGTTTTGGTTACTTACATGTAAACAATTGAACTTACAATTACCGTTACAGGTTCCCATAAAAAAAAAGACCAAAGTTTAAAAAAAAACTAAATTGGCCTGATGTAAAACATTTTCTCTTATCAGTCTTTAAAAAAGTTTCAAGGTGTAATTAATTGTTTAATTATTTGTGATTCATCAGGTTTTTTTTCTGTGTGTAAAAACAGTGTGTTTGTTCTTTTGCGTCTTTTATTTTTTTGGGGGGGGGTGGGGTTGGGAGGTAGATACGATTATATGAGCACATGTACATTATATTATACACTGTATAGTGTGCATAAATGATAGTATGTAAATGTATACAGTTGGCTTCTTATAAATGAATTTTAGAATACAAAAACTTACTTTTAAACACCACATCATGGTCTCTGAAGAATAATTTTGTATACCATGAATTAAACATCAATTTGTCATAATATTCAATGAGATACTTAAATTCAGAAGTGATAACTAATTGTCACGCAACACCATCTCGCCGTGCAGCCGCATACAGACAAAATACATGCATGCACGTCCAGCAAGTGAACCGTCCACATCCTCAATCGACCTCACAGGCCCTAGGGCTGTTGTCAGTATGCCATGGCAGTGCACACATTGTTAACTGCCTTGCGTCTGCACTGCAGCAGCGTGGCCCCCTTCACGGAGTCTGTTTTGCCAAGAGGCCTGAAGATGCGCGGGAGACAAGTTAGTTTGATAGGGCCATCGTGTGTAGGATACTGTGACAGATAGCATGCATTTGATACCTCAAGAGCAGTACTCTGAGGTCATTGTGAGAAAGGTCTTTTACATAGTTTCCTGTCTTTGTTATCGTATGCATTGTATAATTCTGGGTTTCTTGTGCTAAGAGTAGGGAAGGTTAGAGACATTTTGATTCATTTCAAGGAAATTTTTAAATTATAATAATCTCTCTGGCTGATAATTTCAACAAGGCCAGCCCAGCAGTAAAAAAAAAATCAGGTGACTGTTTTTAACAATTGAGTACTCCCTGCCTTCATAAAGCAGGATTGACTGGCTGTGATTGTTATGAAACCTTAGGCCAAAAAAATAATAGTTCTGCTTCCGGCTACCCTACCTACCCTATTTTGACAGCCCCTACCCTAACTTTATTTTAGGAAAAATGAGGGAAACAACCTGAAAATCATCAATTACAACCTTTTACCCTCAATTACACACAGACGCCTTCATGTGATCGTACACAAAAAAATTGTCCAAAAAATATAAATTCCCTACCCACCTACATGTACCCTACTTTCAAATGCCATGTTCTCAGAAGAAGAACTATTTTTTGTTTGGCCTTATATAGCTACATATACATGCTTTTAATGTAGGATACCGATAAGCCAGCCGTGCCTACCCGTCACCTGCTTTTGCCTGTTGATGGAATTTGACTGGCATAGTACCTACAAGAAACATGATCTGACTGTTGATGACTAGCCTGTGTAAAAAGCATTGCAGTGGATGTGTGGTTGTGTGTACTGTATGTGAATACTTTTCAATGACAATCGTGAGCACATTTGGTCACTTGTTGCCGGGATGAGACCCATCAGTGCGAGATTTTAATCATGGAATTTAATAAGAGTATGGTTGGAATAATTGGTAATAGAGTTTGAGTTTATCACAGCGTCCAGAAAAAATTAAACAGCATGCGTTTGCAAGGTATGTTGACGGGATATTTCTATTGCATACGGTGGCCCTAAATCATTGTGTGTAAAAACATGATACGAACTCGAAACTCAACATCGATAGCATACATTTCAAAAAAAATATGCGCACATGTTATTATTGTTATATTTTTATTTTTTTAAATTTGTTTTTAAAAATTATCCTTTGGCCTACAGTACATTATTAATCACAACAAAACGGGTGTGCACATGTATGTATACATGTAAACCATGTACCTGTACTCGATGTTGGTAAAGCTGGTACATACACTTTTGATAATATGAGCAGTTGAAAATGGCCGTGCGGGTTGATTACTAATTGGGATTTCGAAAAGTTGCCAGCTATGTAATGTAGTAACGTCAATCAATAAATTTCAAACAAAACTGAATTTGGTCGACTAGATCTAGTAATGTTGTTATTCTCAGCATGTATTGGACTGATGTCCTGCATCTTGTCCATATTTGTGAAAGATCAACCATGCTAACCCCGAGATGAATGGCTTACTCAACACAGACAATGTCGTCTAATGTCATTTATTTTAGCCTGTCAGTGGCTATTGTGCGTAAGCCATGAAAACATGGTAAAGTCGAGTCTCGTTAATACAAACTCGTTCAGACCTAGGGCAATTCCACGGTAACGGAAGGACGTTTTCACTCATTAAACAAAATTTCAAATGTGTGTATCACAGACACTGTTCATAGTTACAGCAAACAAATGTCACAATTGTATTGCTATAATGCTACTTTCATTTTCCACACTTTTGGGGGGCATGAATGCCTCTCGTTTATGAATTATGAATATTAATGAGGTCGGTAACGGAAGGACGGTAAAACGGACAAGGGTTTTCCAACTTACTCGCGTTTTGCAAAAACTCTGTGAATTTTATGGGGCAGTTATATTTTAAAGGTAGGAAATGGAATCCCTGAAGCTTTATCTATACTATACCGCCTTTCATTTGACTTTAAGTGTTCCGGTTATATAATTACAACGTTTTAAGCAGATTATAATTTGGTAACGGAAGGACGGTAACGGAAGGACAAAAGGTTTACTCAATTATAGCATAAACAAAATGTGAATTTACACTAATTATACAAGTGAAACAAATTGCTTAAATGTGTAACTGAATGTGAAATCAACAATATGCAGACCTGGCATAAATAATTATACCCAAGAAACTATTGAGATAAAGATAGAAGACTGCTAATTAATGATAACAAAAGAAAAACGAAAACAACCCAAAACACATAATTCACGAACACAGGACTACTACAGAAATAGACTTCAAACCCATCACCTCAATCCTTAAAAGTTTAAATACACAATATTTGAACTCTTGAGTATATTGGTTACATGTTCACCAACAACTTTTAATAATAATACCGGTAGGTTCAAAGGTTTACCTAAAGGGGGCGACCAGCCTACATGTACATTTAAGGTCAAGACATCTACCGGTAGAACTGATGGCTTCAGTTAGGGGTTGCTTTTAATTGAACTCTAAAATCAATGTTTGAAATCAAATTACAATGATTTAGAGTAGTAACAATTGAATTAATGTATAAACATCCAAACTGAAGTTGTTTACTTGGGCATAATTTGTCAAAGACTGCACCTCACATGTCTTACACATGTAAATTGAATGAAAGTGCCCCAAAGTACCGGTACTTTCTGCCATCTCATTTTTGACTTAATTTGCTTCTGGAATGGCTTCACAGAATTCGTATCTTTCTCTATTGTCCATGAATGCTGATGGCAGCAACTTTATGATTTGATTTTCTGCAACAACTCCATACATGTACAAGTACTGGTACATCGGCATATATATACATGTACATTGTACATGTTGTACATGCCTGTGCCTTCAAATTGTAATAAACACCTTGCCCTGCTTATCCCGCTTTTGTGAAGGTGGGTCACATGAATGTCCTTTTAATGCTCATTGTACATGCATGTATTTGCAGTGATTTTCATTATTCAAACATGAGCGCAAATGTCGTAACATTTGATAAAAATACCATTTGTCCTTCCGTTACCGTCCTTCCGTTACCAATTTGGTAACGGAAGGACGTGATTTAATTAATTGTAATTAAAAAACGAGAAGTACAGCAGTGTCAGTTATAATGTCATATTGAAGGCCTACCTAAACTTGCTTTGCACAATAACTTTCAATGCATTCATACCGCAAGTTTTAAAAATAAATTAAAAATATGTATTTTTTCGGTAACGGAAGGACATTTTCGAAGGCTGAAATATTAGAAGTCACTGAAGCAAAACAAATTACGCAAAATGTTAAAAACAAGTTTTAGTCGGTTTTTCAAGACCAATACTTCCTCATGACAGAAACTGATGGCATTAGTGCATATTTTTGTGTGTCTATTGGTCGAATACTTTCATATCACTATTAATCACATTTTTAGGATTAAAACAGGATTATTACATAATCCTAGTTTTTGGTACCGAAATGTATAAAAACTTAAATTCCGACTTCAAATCTTGAAAATATAGACTTTCAGCTTTCATTTGATGCCAAATTTGTTTAAATCACATGTATTTGAATTTTGTGGTGTCATGTCCACTTTGGTGTGGAATTGCCCCCTAGCCAAATTGTTTGTTATATCAGAATTTTGTATTAAAAGGAACATTAGTCCCATTCATTGTGCACATAAATGCACAGTCGGGACTAAGGCTTTATGTTTGTTATAACCAGAATTTTGTATTAACAGAGTTTGTATTAACGAGATTCGACTGTAGTTGCATTATTTATCTCTTGCAGTTCACGACACTGTCATACCGCACGTTCATGCCCTACTTAATAAGGATCAGCTTGCTAGTTGAGTTTGACATTGAATAGAAGTGTGGAAAATACTAGAGTTCCATCACCACTTTTATTATTTCCAACAGCAATAGTTTTCCCTAGTCATGCTAGTTAGGACAAAGATTTAAAAAAGGTGTTATATCGTGCAGTAGACTACCGTATGTGACAGTGTTAATTCCAATATATTGATAGTGGGCAATTGGGCAAATGCACCAAGTATAATTTTAACATTGAATGTGCATACATTTGTGCAATTCAACATTTATAATAGATACATGTATGCAGTACAATACATGACATACTTGTATTGTATGTATTTAACTGAACATGCATATAAATTCATGTTACTAAGAAATTACATTAGTCCCAATGTGTACACTGTACATGTAGCTTTTGAGAAAAGCTGCATCAGGACATATACAATATCATGTGCATGTACAAGTACAATGTCCATCAAACAAGGAGCATCATTTTGTGACTTGCATATAACTGCTGCCAGGGCTGTTCAGCCTGCAGGACCCAGGGGTGTTCGCGTTGTTTTCGTTCGGAATTGATAGTGTTGTTTTTCGATCTGGTCTGGCGCTAGTGGAGCGTAAAAGTAGTCTGGGAAGGGAATTACACGGCAGCAGGGCCCAATTTCACGGCACTGCTAATCACATAATTTTCTGCTAACAGAGTCTCTGTCTATTTCATGGAGGTCGTAAGCAGTAAGCACAGCGATAGGCACGCTTACCTCAGAGCGAAACGTTGGTTAAACCAGTGACGTAACAATATAAATCTTCATGTGTGCACGATCGTTAGCACATCCACGCCGTGAAATAGTGCTTAAGGTTAGCACTAATTTTCTGCTATGGTAAACACAACTTTTTTGCTAAATGTTAAGCAACGCCGTGACATTGGGTCCAGGTTCAAGGAGTCCCAATGTTACATTGCAGTAACCCTAACCCTGCTGAATCCAACGATCCAACTATGTTATAAACCCGTTGGAAGCCTGTTGGATTGAGCAGTAAACCCCTTGTACAAATGTACATGTACATATTCAGAGTCGGATTCTGTTAGGTACTGATAAATAATGCCAAGTTGGACTCTGTATTTGAGAATTCTCATTTATTGAATGAAAATTGAAGGGCATCCAAACACCTTAGTTTTTCGAACTTACCGTCAAACTGATATCAGTTACTCACAGATAGAATCTTTGAAGTAATCCTATCGTCCTTCTACAAGACAGTGTTCAATGTGACATGTAGAGGTTTTGTCCTTGTCAGCTTTTATGGAAAGAATGAAAGATTAGCCTGTTGGACATCTTCAAATTTCCCATATATGTGTATACAATTAAAAAAAAAAAGTTTTTTATGTTTTGGATTCTCTTGAATTGAAGGGCTTTTTATATTGATCAACATCTTACAGTGCACCTTAGAACATGTAGTTGGTGCTGTGTGCCTACTCGCAAGAAACAAGTTGTGTCCATTGACTGACTGGCCATGGTGGCTTTTAGTGTTTATGCAGTGTGAATATATTACACGCCTCTCCACCAGCCCAGAAATGGGAGAGGGGAGGCCATCACTTGTCAACAAGTTGCCAGTGTATTATCAGTATCTTAGTTGCTTTGCTGCAACCACCTCTTGACTTGCCAGCAACCTTGTTAAAGCGAAAATATTTCTCATGGAATCTTCGGATTTACTCAGGAAAATTATCGGGGAAAACTCAAGGTAATTTTTTTTCATGAAGTGCTGGAACCTTGCTATGTTAACTTTGTTGTTTTCCATTTTCCTTCCTTCAGCTCCAAAACCTGGGCATCAATGCGGCCAACATCGGGTTCAGCACGCTCACCATGGAGTCGGACAAGTTCATCTGCATCAGGGAGAAGGTTGGGGACCAGGCCCAGGTGGTCATCATTGACCTGAACGACTCGGCCAATCCCATTCGACGGCCCATCTCGGCCGACTCGGCCATCATGAACCCCGCCAGTAAAGTCATTGCGCTCAAAGGTGAGACCCCCCCCCTCCCTGCCCTGCCCTGCCCTGTCCCACCCCGCCATTTGAAGTACGGGTGCTAACTCTATGAGCAAAAAGTGGTTTTGCAAAACTTGAAGGGTTGTTAAGTGCAGCAGACTGAAAGGATCATAGGAGTCTCAGTGTGCACACTACCACCTGTGCACCAGTCATTGGCTAAGTCTTTGTAATAAAGAGTTTTTTAGCATAAAATTTTCCCATCCTGTTGCCAAATCCTGGCTAAAACCCTTTCTACCAAATCGTGCCTCCTATCAGAAAAAAAATTGCATCCTTCGCCTGGATCAGTAACTGGTGTTGGTTAATAATATACCCATCCATGACACTAACATGTGTCAGCCTACCGTTGCATTGATCCACATGTAATTTTTTTGTAGTTTACGCAGTAGCCTTATCCTTGGCTGAGACACAGCGCGCATTTTGTCCAAGGCTTAACTGATCATCCTCCGCGTCGGACGTCAGCAGTTTTACTCACCTCTGACGTCACAATCGTGGAATATGCCGTATATAATATCAGTAGGCAGCAGAAGGGCTCGTACGGAAATCCCCCATTACGACGCAGCAATGCAGCTGCAATTAATGGTTTCCCGTGGGGCCGGCTTTATTTTGACTGTAAACCCACTGTGTGCGTATGTAGCAATAGGTGGGCTTATGATGAAATAGCGTATCATCACAATATAAATGGCTATTCAATTAAGTGTTTGTTGTACAGGTTGATAACCCTAAAGTTACTGGCTTGGGAATTCATGCATTGCATTCTCACTTTCAGTCTCACTGTCTCACAGTCTTCATGTTACTTTTAGTTCCAGGGCAAGTCCAAAAAAGGTTCCCTTTTGTACCATATGTCACACCATGTTTTCTTTAATTACATATAAAGTAAGATTTGAGGCTTTGCATGGTGGAGATACTAAATAATGAAAGGTTTGCGGAAATACCATGTGCAAATAATTTCTCAACTAAGAGAATGGTTCTGAACAGAACCAGAGGTATAAACTTGACGTTCCGGTCAGTATGCTCTGACCGTCTTCAGGAGAGTATGAAGACGGTCGAAGCATACTGACCGGAACTTCAAGTATACCTCTGGTTCTCTTCAGAACCATTCTCTTAGTTGAGAAATTATTCGCACATGGTGTTACCGCAAACCGTTCATCATTTAATTACATAATCATCACAAAGACTAATAGCCTAAAAAAAATAAATCTTGTGGGTGTTTTCCTTGTAGATTGCCCAACATTGAAATCCATGAATATCTCAAAAGGCCCTTTCGCACTAGACAATCTCGGGGTTGACGGGGGGTTAACGCAGGGTTGAAAACATGCGGCATTTCACACTTGAAAATGTTCAACCCTGCGTCAACCATGAGAATGATTTTCAACCCGGGTTGAAACTAGAGTCACATCGGCAAATGATGTACTTTTTTTCCGGAGGTCACAGGTTCCTATCCCGCTCCAGTCAATTTCTTTTTGTTCAACTTTGAAAAAAAAAAATTATATAATGCACCCAGTCAGTTTCTGTTTGTAGTGAATTTTTCAGAGAAAAATACCGATAGGTTTCTGTAAAAAAACAGAAATTGTAACTTGTACAAAAGTGTACTCTCTATTTCTCTTGGGTTGGTTTTGTGTGGACAGTGAACAGTTTACATGTACATGTACTTGTATGTTTTACCAGAACATGAAAATCCCATTGAAATACAGACAGTCGTAAAACCAGGTTTTAACTGAGATGATAAATATTTCAAACAATACAATTCGTAAATAATAATGATTGAGCTGTTAATACAAGTAGGCTGTATTCACATATTGGCTGTTTGAGGCAAACATGTCTTTTTATGGCATGGTCTGTAGCCGGCATAAAAACCTGAATTTATTACCGTGCATTTTGAGCCTCACACCCCCAACTATTCCCTGTTTAACAAGACCCTGTGAATCAATACAAACATGGTTATCAGCGGCTTGACATGCTGTAGATCAATACTGGTGCCTCTGTAGAGGGGGTGGATCACATGTGGACTGTAATCTCATTGACCCCTGAACTTTGCCCCCTAGGTCAAGTAGGAGGGCTCTGCCCACTTTTTTTTCTCAGAATGGGCTAATGTGATGAACTTCAGGCAGGGAAGTGTACTAGCAGTGCTGGCAATAAAATTATGGAAATCTAAGAATAGGAATCCTTAAAACAATTTATGGTTGTCAGAATTTTTTTTCAGAAACTACATGCAGGAACATATAAAACAGCACAGGGTTAGAGGTTTAACATATTTTGTCAATGTACATGTAGGCCTCCATTACCAAAACCTGACAGAAGACCAATTCATTAAATAGGCCTAGTACTGAAGAAATTTCCTTGCATCAAAATTTTAAATAATGAGACTGTTAATTTCGAAGCAATTTAAAACAAAAAGAAAATGTTTAATTCCCCCATCAGGAATTTAAAAAAAGATGGAAATCAAATTGGGGGATCCACAAGAAGACTGGAAAATATCAGTGAACAAGACAAATTTCATCCATGGGCTGGAGGCCACTGCTGTTCCACTTCTTCAGTTGTAATTACAGAATTGGATTTGCTTTTTGCAAGTTGACAGAACTCGGTTTGAAGAACTGTAAGGAGTATGTGGAGCAAATGATTTTTTTATGTCATGTCAAAAATGTGAACTGCCAATAAACGGCAATTAAATTTTTGAATGAAGTAAGAACCAGATTGTACAAATAATACCTGTTATATTGTTTTGTGTCCTGTAGTGGATATCATCTGAAAAATGGCTTAAAAGTTTTCCATTCTTATTTTGCTGTAGAATTTCTGTGAATAAAACATCAACAGCTATCCAATATGGTAGTTCCTAAACACACATTTGAAGGTTTACTTCTACATGTAAATATGAATTCTATTCAAATTAGAGAATTCTATCAATTTTTATCCATTTCATGGTGTAGCAGATCCCCAAAATATGGGTCATAAAATCTTTCAAAACAATTTCTTAGCTTGTGACTGGCGAAATTGCTGTTTGAAAAGTTTGATACTTTCTTTTGTTTACAAGTTTTTTCTTAACAGTGAACAACAAAGGTGACTGTGTTCATGATTGTCAAAACACTGTTTTTCTGATTTATAAATAAAACAATATATACATCACTTTTTGTTGGGGGAGGGGGATGGGTGTTCCAGAATAGACATAAGACACACATTAACTGCTTGAAGGTCTGCCAAGTATTTGCTTTCAGCATTCAGTTCCATGTTGATGGAATACGAGCAGTGGATGAGTGGTTTAGGGCCAAGACACTCACTTTACGTGTAGGTGGGTTGTACACGCTTAAAGGCATACAGTTTGTAATATTGGAATCAGCACAAATACCCTTTCCACGCGACACCAAACAAATAACGAAGCTTGAAAATTTTTCTCATGCCTGAAAATGCCGATGTGTGAATGGAAACTGATGCTTGAGAGTTAAGGCCATGAGTCTCACTTACATGTAGGTGGGTTGTACACGTTTAAAGGCACACAGATTGCAACAATGCGATTGGCACTAATACCTTTTCACACAACACAAACAAAAAACTTGCAAGGCTTGAGAATAATTCTCATGTCGTGCCTGAAATGCAGAGAACGGAAACCAATGCTTGAAAGTGACCAATGTCCCCGGTGAATTTTGTCTCAATCCTTGGCAATTTCATCCTCAAGGTTTCTTTCTGTCTGTCCCTCGAGCATCACTGGAGAGGGTAGCAACAAGTGTCAACGGATTAACTTTTTTAACAAATGAATTCTATTCCTCAAAGGGTTTGGCGATTTTAACTTTATGTTTGAGAATGACAGTATTCCAGTGACATCTCATGTGGGTACCAAGATCGGGTCAATTGCGGGCAAAGCTTTGATGCCGTCTGTAATATTATAGGCCTGATGTGGTTGCAGTGCTACCCATGCACTTGCAGACACCTGACATAAATGGTTGAACAGAATTATCTACATGACTTAAGCTGAATACAGCAGAATCCAACTGCCAAAACGCATACATACATGTACACAATCAACAAACTATTCATAAGAATTTGCACCGGGATGATAAACTCAATGTAGGGTTTTGAGTTTCACTGACAAAATTTTAAAATTCAGGAACTACTCGGATATTTTGTGAATTTAAAATTGTTTGTCTCACAATCATTTGGAGCAATACGTTGGCGAAGGGCAAAAATCCAACATTGAATTTACATCACCCCGACGCACTCGCTGCTACATCACATTCAAACCAGCCAGCCGACCCCGGCAAGCTCTTTAGTCAAGTGGTACGACGTGTGGATTAATAAGCAGGAGGTCATGGGTTTGAGACCCACCAATGTGATTTTTGCTTACAATTACTCGGGACAACACTGAGTATACAGTGTTTAAAAAATTGTCTGTAAAGGCCAAAAACCTATATTGAAAAAATCATTAAACACTGCTCAGTGTTGAATATTATTGGATTAAGCAGGTTCAGGATTTTGACTCAACGCCCCAGTATCTTTGCGAGAAACTTTGCTCCTCACAGCAATAACAGTTTTTGAAGTCAGAAGGCTGCTCAGTTTGACAATGTGTCAACATTCCAAGGTCAAATGGCATAGCCTCCACAGGATCTGTTCAATGAAAGTAGCATCAGTTTTCTTGAAATTGGCAATTATGCTGCTCCTGTGGACTGCTCGACACAAACTCTTGCACCTTGTTGGCTTCAGCAGGGCTAGATTTAAAGAATCTGTTGTTTCTAAGTTGTCTTTTGTTTACCTTCTCTCTCCAGCCGGCCGTACTCTGCAGATCTTCAACATTGAGATGAAGAGCAAGATGAAGGCCCACAACCTGACGGAGGAGGTGCACTTCTGGAAGTGGATCAACCTCAACACCATCGGCATGGTCACGGACAACGCCGTCTTCCACTGGAGCATGGAAGGGGAGTCCCAGCCGGTCAAGGTGTTTGACCGCCACTCCAACCTGGCCGGATGTCAGATCATCAACTACCGGACCGACGCCAAGATGCAGTGGCTGCTGCTCATCGGCATCTCGGCCCAGGTGAGATGGGGTTGTGGATGAAATCTGTGTAATTGAATGAAACAAACAGAACCTGCGGATCACCCGTGAAAAAAATGGACCTGTTAAAGAAATGATGCAAACGTAACATTTCTATCTCTGCAAAGATTCTCTCTAAAAATGTGTACAAAAGAAATTTTTGAAGCACTTCGATGATAATATTTTGACAGACTTTGGCTACATACATGACTGCATTTATTCCTCTAGTTAAATGTCCCCATTCCATGCGTAGAGATGAGTTTTACCAGTTTGATGGGGTTCGTTTCCACAATTGAGACTAACTAATGGAGTCACTGTGATAAATATCATCCAAGGATTCATTTGCAAAGTTCAATCGTCCCTGTTTATTAACTAGTCAGCGCCGGAGGACATTTAAACAGACCTGTCAATGTATATCCGCAGGGGCGGGTGACGGGTTAAATCGTCTAGCTTTCCCCGAGTCTCTGGCGGTGGGCGTGTATGCACGTCAGTAGTTCCCATTGGTTTTGTACACACCGTGTGCTGAACTTGAACTTGGCCGCTGTACACGGGCTGTCGTTATAGTACATAACGCTCCAAAATCCTTCATGGAAACAGTGCCACATTCTTTACCTAAACTTTCAAGGTGCATCAATCCCCATGTAAAGAAATAGTGGTTGAGCTCTACCTTCCTCAATCTTTAATGATCTTCTCAAACACTTTGTGGATTTTGAAGGAATTCAGAAAGTTAATGGTGGCGTAAACCATCTACTAAAAACAGACTTTGAGAGTTCCTGTGAAGTACTGTCCAGATTGAGCCACTGTCTTTATCAAGAATTACACAGCTGAGAGAGAGAGAGAGAGAGAGAGATCATTAACACAATGTTCGTAAAGACTCATCTTGTTCAATTTTTCCACCACAGCAAAACCGTGTAGTGGGAGCCATGCAGCTGTACTCCGTGGAGCGTAAAGTCAGTCAGCCCATCGAGGGACACGCCGCCTGCTTCTCCACCTTCAAGCAAGAAGGCAACCCGGAAGCATCTACCATCTTCTCCTTCGCCGTCCGTGGAGCAGCCGGAGGCAAGGTAAAAGACTTCAGCTTGAAGTTGCAAAATGGGGTAGCTCAGAAACACTGCAACATTTGATCTTTTGCTTGTTGTCACTCCTAATTTATTTAAATCTCGAGCATCAAATCTTAGAAATTTAATTAGGTTCTGACAGGACAGGTGTCGGGGTTTCTGAAACCTAGAGCGTTCCCAGTGAGAACAGTAAAGTTACATCAGTCCATTTGGGGCTACCCTCCTACTGTTTGAACAGTCACAGACAGTCCAAAATGTCATCCACTTCCCCTGCCATGCCTTTTGCACAGGCTAGTCATGAACAGTCAGATCATATTTCAAACAAGCACTATGACTAGTCAAATCCAGTTAACAGACAAAAACGGGCAACTGGTAGGTACTGCTGTCATCAATTCCCTACAGTCAAAGCATAGCTATATCAAGTTACATGAAAAGTCACAGCCAGTCAATCCTGCTTCATGGATTCTGCTAGTAGCTGTTGAAAAAAAAGTCACTTGAGATTGATTTTGACTGAAAGGACAACTTGGCACAGATTGCATGTTTGCATAGGAGGGTTAATATGATTTATATTTGTGTCTTTTTCTAGCTTCATGTCATCGAGGCCGGTAGCCCTCCGAGTGGTAACCAACCCTTTTCCAAGAAGGCAGTGGACGTGTTCTTCCCTCCGGAGGCCCAGAATGATTTCCCAGTTGCAATGCAGGTGAAAAAGATTTTCTAAGAATTTTAAGAATATTTTGTAAATTATATAATAAGCTTAGCTATGCATTTAGTTTTAAAAAGCAAATCGGCAAACAAATCCAAACCAATCTCTGCACCAGGCTGGATTTGAGCTGGTTTCACTAGAGGTTAAAGTCAAGGAAATTCCTTTTGCACCAACCTGTCGAGTCTAAAACCCATTTTTGACATCTTCCTATCTGGGTTGTATAACTCATTAACTGGCCGTTATTTTATCAAGTATTGTACTGTTGTGTATGTCAATGCGGAGAACAGAAAAATGCATTTGGTCTCAAAGTATGACAAGGTAGACTTATGTCTAGAAATAGATCCATATGAGTCGGTAACAGCAATTCAGCATGTCAGGTGGAAGATTGGCTGTTGATTTTGACTCTCACTGGTCACCTTTTACGAAAAACAGGGTAATGCAAATAGGCACATGCTTCTTAACGTGTTCAGGTGAGCCATGAACATTGCACCACCTACCTGATCACCAAGTATGGCTACCTCCAGCTGTATGACACAAAACTTGTCCTCACATTGGCCCATTTATGTTGACTCTCATCAACTACATGACAAGAAAAGTTATGATAATACACATGTAATTTGACACATTCAGGTGAGCCCTAAACATGACACCATCTACCTGATCACCAAGTACGGCTACATCCACCTGTATGATACAAAACTAGTCCTCACATTGGCCCATTTATGTTGACTGGCATCAACTACATGACAAAAATAGTCAGGATAATTTGCACATGTAATTTGACACATTCAGGTGAGCCCTAAACATGACACCATCTACCTGATCACCAAGTACGGCTGCCAATTGGCTACCTCCAGCTGTATGGTATAAAAGTAGCCCTCACAGTGGCCCGTTTATATTGACTGGCATCAACTACATGACAAAAATAGTCAGGATAATTTGCACATGTAATTTGACACATTCAGGTGAGCCCTAAACATGACACCATCTACCTGATCACCAAGTACGGCTACATCCACCTGTACGACCTGGAGAGTGGAACCTGTATCTACATGAACCGCATCAGCGCTGAGACCATCTTTGTCACCGCTCCCCACGAGGCCAGCTCGGGCATCATCGGTGTCAACCGCAAGGGCCAGGTAAGATGCCGATTCTCAAATAATCCGTTATCAAAATATCAAAATAATAAGAAGTAAGGTGTATTTACGCTGTACATTGTAACAAGATTCTGAACAGCTTAAAACATAGAATGTGCTGGGCCCAATTTCACGGCGCTGCTTAACAGTTAGCAGAAAAGTTGTGCTTAGCATCTATAGAAGAACAATTTGCTAACCTTAAGCACTATTTCACGGCGTGAATGTGCTAACGGTCGCCGGTGCATGGAGATTTCTATTGTTATGTCACTAAGTTAAGCAAATTTTCCCTCTGAAGTAAGCGTTCCTTTTGCTGTGCTTACTGCTTAGCTTAAGGGTCTTCATGGAATAGACGAAGGCGCTGTTAGCAGAAAATCGTGTGCTTAGCAGCGTTGTGAAAATTGGGCCCTGGTTTCAATAGGCCTGCTAACATTGCACGTGTACAAACTGTGAGGTACACCAATAAACAGCTGTGACTTTATAGAAACCTGATTGATTTGTTTTGGTCTAAAATACAATAAATATGTATTCTTACCATTCAGCGCACAGGTGGTGCTGTTAGTCTTGAATTGAGACGGAATGCGCTAATGGCCAAATTTGTTAATCTTGTGAACTTTGATAACATCTCTGATTGTATCTGATTTGTTAAAGCAGTGAGAGTCTTTTGCAAGGTCATTAAAAAAAAAAAAATAATCAAGAAGACTATATTTTTGGATATAATTTTTGAACTAAGCTTAGAAAAATGTGAGCTCGGCTCATAACTTCAGTGCATTTCAGAATTTTAATATTCCAGTCGTTGAACATACTTTGTATGAAATAATGCAGCTTTCTTTCACTTTAATTGTGCATGCCGTGGTTTTTCCCCAGTTAATTTTACTCGCTAAAAGGGAAGTATGGTACTCTAAGGGTCATTAATACCAGGAAGTGAAACTGACACAAAAACAGGAGAGATGAAAAAAGATCGTTTTTGTAGTTGATGATTTAATAATTATGTGTGTTTGTAAAGTGCACATATCCACCAATATTGATGCTCAAGGCACTATGGGCTCAATGCACAAGTGCTCCTTCAACAGCCAGAAAAGGAGAGTTGGGGGAGACCTAACACAGGGAATGCATCTTTTAAAAAGTAGTTAAGATGTGTTTTGAAAACTAATAAGACTGCTTCAAACTGCTTTCTGACTGGATTTACCTGAAATATACAAATCTAAAAAAAATTAAGACGGCCTGACGTTTGAATCTTAAGATCTTCTTCAGAGGCCAAAAAAGAGAAGATATTAAGATATTTTAGATATTTTAAGACACTTATATAATTTGATAAAAGATATTCTGATATTTGTGATTTAATAAAAAGATATTAAGCCATTTTGGTTATAAACCTTTTAAGAAGCTTGGTTAGCACCAAGTGATTGATATCCTATTGAGATAGTTTTGCAGAAGCCTTTGCAGGAAAAAAAACTATTCTACTATTTCATTCTGTCCTTTAGGTGCTGTCAGTCAGTGTTGACGAAGAGAACATCGTCACCTACATCACCAACACCCTGCAGAACCCGGACCTGGCTCTGCGCATCGCCGTGCGCAACAACCTGTCCGGCGCCGAGGAGCTCTTTGTGCGCAAGTTCAACACGCTGTTTGCCCAGGGCAACTACGCGGAGTCGGCCAAGGTGGCTGCCAATGCACCCAAGGTACGGGCCTTGTCAAGGACTACCCACCTCTGCTTCCACAATAAAAAAAGATACAAGGGTTTACATGTAACCCTGGTCTGCTGGCCATATGTCAGTGAAAACAGTGAAAAGCTATACAAACACCCTGCAAATCATTCAAGTGGGCTTATTTAAAAGAGTGGATAGAAAGAATGAGCAAATTTCTGTTGCACCTTACAGTCTGATACACATAACACATTTGGTCCATACTTAAAGATCAGTCATAATACTGGTACATGCTGGATGCATGCCCAAAAACCTCCAATATTTTGGGCAAAACCAGCCAGAGCCTTGATCGTCCAGTTTCATCCAGCCTCAGTTGGGGCCTGCTAGCCTGGATCCTCCATTATCCTCTAGAGGCAAAACGCCCTCAGTCCTACAAAATCCTCCAGTACTCCAGGGATTTTCAAAAGGCCCTCAATCCTTTGAAACCATCCATTATGCTAAGGAATTTTGGAAGAATTGGGAAGGTTAGGGTTACTCTTTAACTTTAACTAGCAGAACTTGCGATACGGACAATTACACAGCATTGTAAACCTCATTGCCAGAATTTTAAAATGGTCCAAATGCCACCAATGAAACAGGTATATCATTTTGAAGCTTATTCTGTGTATGTTATTTGAATGTGCTTTAATTATAACAACGTTCAAGAATTTGGCTGTTATTTTAACTGAAAAATTAATTAATGGGTACACAAAAAAAAATCATTTGTCTGATTACATCCAACACCGTGGTGTCTTGAGCCCATTTCTACTATAGTACAGCAAAAAAGTTGGATAAATATTTTTTTTTAAATCATTGTAGTAACTATCTTATCTTTTTTATCAGAATTAAAATCTGAACTATAATTATGCGCACTGGTGAATTATCCAAAATGTACGTCCGACACGGTGGAACTGCCTACATACGGAACTGAAGCCAGTCAATATAATGTCACTTGTCACATGATTGTCTGCATACAATCAACTGCAAACCAAGTTGGCATTGGGTTTTTATTCAACAGTATTCCTGGCCTGTCTGCTGCGCTGCTGTTCTGGCACTGTTCCAAAGGGAACACCAGTCCAGGTGTTGCTCGTCTGTAGCCATGGCAACACAGTTGACATGTATATAGTGATCATTGCGAGGGGCAGATGTGCAGATGTCTCTAGGGAGATCTCTTTCTGGGGAAAAAAAAATCAGTACTCTGACAATCGGGACACTGCCACAGGAAACACACACAAATGACTTGTATTTAAAGATTGATCAGCCAGTTTGCATGTTAACCCTAACTCCCTAGGCCTTTTTGTTAGGATGTAGCCTCAATCCTGCAAAATCCTCCAATTGGCCTCATGGAAAAATACCATATGGCCTCAATCCTGCAAATTTCTCCGTTATTTCTTGAATATGGTCCATGGAGGGGTGACCACTGCCTGAATCCTGCAAAATCCTCCAGCTTTGACTGTCAATAGGCTGAGACAGAGGCAGTGACATCCTGGAGCAGTGCGGAGGATTTCGAGTATAATCAAGGACTAAATTTATGCATGGCTGAGCATAAACAACACAAGGTCCGGCCCAAGACCTTGACACAGTGCGTACTCCAAAATTAGCAATCTGTAGGAGAACTACAACTGCGTATTTTACGCAATCAAGCACACATTGCGCAGTGTCAAAAATGTTACAAACACGTGCGCTTGTTGCTCGAAATCTGTTCGAAATATGACGCAGCCGATGCACATTATGCAAGTTGACTCTCAAAATGCTGATGCGCTTGGATGGTCTGTAGGAAATGACGTCATTTGAACGAGACCTATTACACAGACTCGTAAGTGTTCATCATTCCTTCCTTCCATAGAGTGCAGACCGCAAAAAGGATGAGTGTAATCGCATTTTCATCTCTTCCTTTCTCTCTTCTCAATCTAGGGCATCCTGCGGACGCCCCAGACCATTCAACGCTTCCAGCAGGTCCCCGCCCAGCCCGGCGCCACCAGTCCTCTGCTCCAGTACTTTGGCATCTTACTGGACCAGGGGCAGCTCAACAAGTATGAGTCGCTGGAGCTGTGCCGGCCCGTGCTGCAGCAGGGACGTAAGCAGCTGCTGGAGAAGTGGCTCAAGGAGGATAAGGTATGGAGGGAGGATGCAGTGAAAAAACTGCAACATTGAGGTTTCTGCCTGAAATGACCAACACTTTTGCTCATGAATATGGAAATTTGCATTAGCATAACAAAAACCCCAAAAGGCACCCTTGGGCCCTTTTATCATCTGTTAAATCATTCCCCCAACTGGACTTTGATTTTGTGGAATTTTCTCCTTCCCATAAATATAATTCAAAGCTGAAAAACCTTTTATAAACATTTGTAAAATTTGTAAAATTGTTAAAACAAACTTTTGAAATGTTCTATTTTGGAAAAAGGGTAATCATCTTAAACCGTTTCTTGTTTTCTTTCTATATATTCTTTGCCATTTTATTTTCTACCACTTGATCATGGTTAAGCCTTACTTAAGTATGTTTTTTTGCTAGTTTTAAGATAGCTTCATGAAATTCATTGTGCAAACCTTGTTACCATGGCTTTTTTCTACAAAGTTTTATCAGTTTGGGTTTGTTATGTTGTTCAAATAAAGGCATTGCCACAATGAATTCTTCGCTAATTTTATTTTCTACTAGACAATCGTGGTTACATGCCTGGGTTAACATAAATGTTATTGTATCTTCAACAGCTTGAGTGCAGTGAAGAGCTAGGCGATCTAGTGAAGGCCCACGATCCCACCCTGGCCTTGTCTGTCTACCTGAGAGCTAATGTGCCAAACAAGGTAAGAGCAAAACACCTGAGCTTGGGCTCAGTATACATGCTTGGATGTACCCTTGGTCCCACCGTTAGCTTTATCTGTAAAAGTCTGGTAGTTGTTTCAAACACTAGCTGCCTTTATGCTATAGACGGGCATATGTTTTTCTTTAAAAAAAGAATTAAGCTAGCAAGATGATTATTTATGCAATCTACCATTGAGCTACAGCATTAATAACTAGTTAAAAAGGTCAAAGCTTTTAGACGATAAGTCTTCGTGAAAGTTCTTGTGAAAGCTTGTTCAGGTGGCTCCATGCCCAAGTACCCCATCAACGTTAAGAAAGCGAGAGTTGGAGGAGACCACTGGGAGAGACATTCCAACACATTGCTAAAGACGCCTGACACTGACGCGAAGACACTATGGCTTCGTGCACATTCAGACTAAAATAAGTTGTGCGCACGCGAACAAGTAAGCATATGCGGTGTTTCTAAAATAGGTCAAAAAGCGCCCTCTCTAGTTTGCGTGCGGAGCCCGTAGAGTGCAAGGAAAAATTGACTGTTAAGCAGTTTTCATTTCAACAAAGTTAATTGACTGAAGGATTCTCATGTTAAGTTCGTTAATTCTCTTCTGAAATGTGCGTAGTCAATGTGTTTGCTCATTTTGTTGTTCCCAGGTGATCCAGTGCTTTGCCGAGACGGGCCAGTTCAGCAAGATTGTCCTGTACGCCAAGAAGGTGGGCTACACCCCAGACTACATCTTCCTGCTGCGTAACGTGATGCGCATCAACCCGGAGCAAGGGTCAGGCTTCGCTCAGATGCTGGTACAGGATGAGGAACCACTGGCAGACATCAATCAGGTAAGCAACTTCCCCTCCCCCTGCTTACTGTCCGTGATTGCCCCTATTAAATGCTTGTATCCATGTATCTTACAGTCCTTACTTGGCCAACAATTCTGGTATTTGTGTACAGTTCCTATCCCTCACGGCGCAAGACACTTTGGTAAATTTTCTTGTACTTTCAATTGTCTGAAGTTGACCACATTTTCATTTTTTTTTAGAGAAAGTTTCTTGGATGGCATTGTGCATACCAAAAAAAATCAGAAATAAGGCTGGCTTAGCTGGTTTTTAGACATCTGTTAATATTCCTGAGCCTTTTGACGGTAGAATCCACCTTCATAGATTTGTATATACAGCATCACCGCTATCACGTTTTATTCATTGCAGGGCTCAATGAAGTTTTCAACTGTCTTGCTCTCGTTTTGACATCCGTTTTATAAATGCGGACATTTCATTCTCACGAAATGTAAATTTTTCTAAATAGGGTCATTTAAGGTGTTTACTTTTCATTGACTGTGCATAAAGAAAGCAGTGATAACACAATTCTTGGCCCAGTTGGCTTGAAACTTTGCGAATGTACTTGGCATAAGTTTTTAGTAAAATCTGATTAAAATCATTAGATGGCCTAAAGGGTAGATAACAAATCTATCCCCACCCCTTTGTCATGAGAAGGTAAATTTAGAAGGATATTTGTCAATTGATGTGGCTAGAATTTTCATTCGCACAAAGTATATTCCTGCATAACCTTTTTAGTTTAAACTGTCGATGTGATTATTAACCTATTTCTCCGAAAACTGCAGCCATTGGATTACCAACGTAACTGTTAACTTGTTTCTCCCACCCGCAGATCGTGGACGTCTTCATGGAGCAGAACATGGTGCAGCAGTGCACCTCCTTCCTCCTGGACGCCCTCAAGAACAACCGCCCCTCGGAGGGACACCTGCAGACCCGCCTGCTGGAGATGAACCTCATGTCTGCCCCTCAGGTGGCTGACGCCATCCTGGGCAACCAGATGTTCACGCACTACGACCGGGCCCACATCGCCTCCCTGTGTGAAAAGGCTGGTCTGCTTCAGAGGGTGAGTGATAGGTTTTCTCAAATATTTTGCAAAGCAGAAGCGGGTGTTTGGTTTGCTTAGTTTGGAGATTTGCAGAGTTACTGTCACTTCACAGCAGTTTTCCTGAAATTGGACCCGGGACCCAAACTCTTTAACAAATTTATCTGCTGAGCGTAAATTCAGTAGAACACCTGTTTGGCGTTTGGGCTGCTAATCTGTTGTTTGTATTAAGCAAATGATTTCCATGCTTAGTGTACTTCTTTGGATTGCAGCTCCTTGAAATTTGCCATGGAATAGAAGAGAGTTCAGAATTGCTTTGTGGTATTTTAGAATTCTTGGAACTGTTTTCATGCTCATTTTTTTGTGTCACAATTTGCTAAAGTTTTGTTGTTGTATTAATAGTTCTTGAAGAAAAAAGTAAACAAATTGAGTTTTTCCTAACCTGTTAGTTTCTAAAAATAACCGGCTGGGTTTTCAAAATGTATAGGAATGTTATTGGCTGGCTGGGCACTGATTGCTGATGATAACCGGATACAGTGGTTTTGCAGAAGACAGATGATTAAACCTTTTTGTTTGTTTTTTAATCCTTTTTTTTTACAGGCTCTTGAGCACTACACAGACCTGTATGACATCAAGAGGGCTGTGGTCAACACTCACATGTTGAACCCTGAGGTGAGTTACATTTGGACAAATTGTGTGAAAATGTCCTTTTCTTGAGAATTAACAAACAATGTTGTGGTCTTGCCTGTTGTAACTAAAGAGTCGGGTATGTTGTATGCCGTTTGTTTGGCCGGGTATGCTGTAGTGTTTTGTGCTTGTATTCGGAACGGGTCACACCCTTGTTAGGTTTGGGTGCAGGGCTCAACGTTAATGCATGGAAACTATTCCACATGTGAAATTTTTTTGTGCATCAGCATTACCAAGAAACACTTATAAGTATACTAATAATGAATGTTTATGAGCATGATGAGTGCAATGGTCAGAATAATTCCATGAGGTGACAAATGGAATTCACCTCATGGAATGGAACATTCCATCAGTCACCAAATGAAATTATTCTTTCCATTGCACAAATGTGAAAAATTTGTTATTTGCTTTATACATGTACAGCGCCTGAATAAATCCTCGTCATCTGATTGGTTACTTGTAAACCGGTACTATGAATGTCTAGCATCAGAGCCATCAGAGCTGTGTTATAGCGCAACCAATAGTGTGACTCTGCAATGGAAGTTCTATTTACCATGGAATGGAACTTCTGTTTTTGCCACATGATCACGCCGTGCGTTGGGACGAAAACTTAAATGTCACGTGAACAATAACTTACTAATCTAATGAGAGGGATTTGTTCAGGCCTTATACAATATTAAATAGTGTATGGGATGTACAGTTAACGATTTTTGAGCATATTGCAAAATTTGGTTTTAGGATAGTTAATGTTAATGTGAATACTGACTTGGAGTCTTTGCCTTGGTCGCACACAGTGGCTGGTCAACTACTTTGGCTCCCTGTCCGTGGAGGACTCCCTGGAATGTCTCAAGGGCATGCTGTCGGCCAACATCCGCCAGAACCTGCAGATCTGCGTGCAGGTGGCCACCAAGTACCACGAGCAGCTCTCCACCAACTCCCTGATTGACATCTTCGAGTCCTTCAAGAGCTACGAGGGTCTGTTCTACTTCCTGGGCTCCATCGTCAACTTCAGTCAGGACGCCGACGTCCACTTCAAGTATATCCAGGTAAAGTCAATATTAAATCTTTCTTCAGTTTTCAAAGAGAGAAATCTTTCGTTTATTTTAGAGAGAGAGAGATGACAAAGAACATGCAAATAAGCAGGATTTGAACATGCAGTCTAAGAGTTTCTGCTGAGGATGAAATTCAATCAATTTTGAACTGTCGCATTGCATTTAGAATGCACTTACAGTAGAAAAACAAATGAAATATGCACTAACAATATAAAGTTTGTTGTGAATGTACAATGTGATATTTTATATTTAGCTTTTGGACAGTTACTACATATTGCTGGATTGACCCCAAAAGGAAAGCCGGTGTTTAATTGGCAGACTGCAAACATTGGGAAGGATTGGTAGAGCATGGGTTCTGTTTCGTACAGTTCGTGGGTTCGAATCCCACTTCTGGCTATGTTCTTGGTACACTCTTTGTGTGAAATCTATGTATGCCCAACCTAGCATTTTACCTTTTTTTAAAGGTGAAAGATTGGGACTGTGATTTATGAAATCTCTGAATGGTAGTCTTAATATTGGGAAAGTTGGAGGTGTTTGTATTAGGTACTGCATATTTTGTCTACAGTACCACAATTCAGATGCCTCCTAGAGCAAAATCCACAGGTGTGTCAGACAAATGATGCTCCTTGTCTAGTGGGGCATTGTTTCGTAAACACACCAACATTTCAACTTCCGATCTCACAAGGGTTTCCAGAGAAAATTTAGTCCATGGTGTAAAGAACTTAAGCCCTAACTGTACCAACTCCATAAAAGTCCATCCCGCCATTTTGGGGGATTTTGACAGATAAGCCATGTGTACACAGTCCAACAAAATCCAACAAAAAAAACTAAGTAGGGAGTTAGGTTCAATTGATTTGTATTGTCACGTTTGAATACCAGTACTGGTTTTCCAATTTGTGCCCACGTTTATGAAATTTGCTGGTACTAGCTGCTCTCATATTCCGCTAATGGATGGTTTACATAAATCCAAACTCTTTGATATAAACATTGTCCTACTGTGGATAGTTAGTTCTTGCAGAAGGGTCTGGATAGTCAGGTTTTTGCAGTGGTACTGGGTCTTTGCATTCCACTTTATTTAATTGTTATTTCTTTAATTCTTATTTTAACTGGGTAGCCCATTCAGTGGGATCCACTGGTCTCCCATGGGGCCCAGTAAAGAGATGACAATGTGAAGAAATTTAAGTTTTAGACGGAGGAAAACTCCAGAAGAATATTCTAAGGAAAACCCATGGAATGAGGTAGGGACTGAAAACCTAATCCACATAATGGCCCAGGCAGGAATTGAACCCGGGTCACAGCGGTGAAAGGCGAGGAAAGTACCGCTACGCCAGCCTGACTCCCACTTGTGTGACTCCCACTTGTGTGACCAATACTCAAGTCCAACCAAATCTGACATGTGTATTGAGTTTTCAGTCCCTGCCCGATAATGAGGGTTCCGTGGAATATTTGAGGGGGATTTCCTCCCACCTCTAAACTGAAATTTTTTTCAAGTCCTCAGCTGCAGTACCATTCTTGCTTTTGAGGAATCCCTTACCAGAAAGAGATAATAATTGTATCGTGAACATTCCTTGTACCAGGCTGCTTGCAAGACCGGCCAGATCAAGGAGGTGGAGCGTATCTGTCGTGAGAGCAACTGCTACGACGCGGACCGGGTCAAGAACTTCCTGAAGGAGGCCAAGCTGACGGACCAGCTGCCCCTCATCATTGTCTGCGACCGCTTTGACTTTGTCCACGACCTCGTGCTGTATCTGTACCGCAACAACCTGCAGAAGTACATTGAGATCTACGTGCAGAAGGTGAGATTGGCCACAATTTCCAGAAGGTACACACGCACCTTGCCAAAACTTAAAAGATTGATGATTAGTATTGCCCGTCCCTCAATTTCACCATGGACACCCCATGCGCATACTGATTCATGTGCAAACAGCTTGAAGTATGTATTGCTTATTTTTTTCTGAGTCTAGTCATTCTACATCAGTTATTTATTCCCATCAGGTGTCGTTAGCAAGGTGTTCAAATGTCCCGCCCAGTGGTCACCCCCAACTCTCCCTTTGTAACCGCTGAGGGGGGTACTTGTGCAAGGAGTCCGTGTGACTTACGATGACTTGTATAGACTTGTGATGACATTTGATTAACTGTGATGACTTGCAATGACCGTAGATAACTCAATTACCTCCCAGGTGAACCCGTCCCGTCTGCCTGTCGTCATTGGTGGTCTCCTGGACGTGGACTGCTCTGAGGATGTCATCAAGAGCCTCATCATGGTAGTACGAGGACAGTTCTCTACCGACGAACTCGTGGAAGAGGTGGAGAAACGTAATAGGTGAGGATTTCAGCTATGTCCATTTCCGCGTGGAATTGCCTGAGTACATCACGCAACACTCCGAATACTCATGCTTGAAAGCATTATCTCCTGCCTTTTTTTCTGTGACTGATTCTGACAAATCGTATATTTTGGTGTTTTTCTGTCTAGATTGAAACTGCTTCTACCCTGGCTTGAGACTCGCATTCACGAGGGCAGCGTGGAACCTGCCACCCACAACGCACTGGCCAAGATCTACATAGACAGCAACAATAATCCTGAGAGATTCCTACGGTAAGCTCTGAAAAAAATAGTGCTCATCGGAAGGCTGTAACTGCCTTTTATTTGAAAAAGGTTGGAAAAAATTCCCTCCTACTTTCTTGAGGTTATTCACGACAATTCTTTCTGACTCTACGATGGATTAGGGGTGTGAATTTAGGGGATGGGAATTGGATACCCTATTGAAAGAAACAAGGGTACCCGGATACCCGTTAAAGAAATCTTGGAAGTTGGTGTTCACATTGTTCATACAGGTCCACACGATCATACTACCACATTATTAGTAAGTTACTAAGTAATATGTTTAGTTTATTATGGGTACCCGGTCCCATATTCTGGAAACCGGTTCCTGACATCAGCCGTCAGGTACTCCTGTACCCAGTTCCCATGCACAGCCCTACACAGCATCGTAGATCTGGTACACTGAAGTATCTTAAGTGTTAGTAACATTCACTGTCTTAGGCAACGCTGTGTTGTGAGTATAAAAAAAATTGTGAAACAAATGATTCTACCAACAGAGAGAATCAGCACTACGACAGTCGCGTGGTGGGCAAGTACTGCGAGAAGCGGGACCCCCACCTGGCCTGCGTGGCCTACGAGCGCGGCCAGTGCGACCGGGAGCTCATCAACGTCTGCAACGAGAACTCCCTCTTCAAGAGCGAGTCGCGCTACCTGGTCAAGCGCCGGGACCAGGAGCTGTGGGCCGAGGTGTTGCAGGAGTCCAACCCTTTCCGCAGGCAGCTGATTGACCAGGTAAAAAGCGTGGGGCGTGATCCTTGGGTCTAACCACCGGTGTCACACAATTGGGCAGTATTTTCTTGTAGTTACGTCTTCAAAGTTGCTGCGGACAGACGTCAAGCAGTTTCTTCCACAGTCATGGTTCCCACAGTCATGGGCAAATCCTGAAAAATCCTGGAATTTAAAGTTATTATGGAAACTCGTGGAAAAGTCATGGAACTTCATTTTAAGATTTCTTTGGGAACCCCGCTTCCAATATTTCAGTACCTCTTGCCTCATTTCCGAAAGAGGTTTCTGGTGAGTGGAGTTGTCATTTTCACAAACTGAACTGATTGATTGAGATCTCATGAATAATTCATTTTGTAATGAATTATTAATGAATTATTCACGTAACTCTGAATTATTCATGACACAGATCATGCAGACAGCTCTGACAGAGACCCAAGATGCTGAGGACATCTCAGTGACAGTCAAGGCGTTTGTGACAGCCGACCTGCCCATTGAACTCATTGATTGAGATCTCATAAATTATTAATTTTGCAATGAATTATTCACGTAACTTTGAATTATTCATGACACAGATCGTGCAGACAGCTCTGACAGAGACCCAAGATGCTGAAGACATCTCAGTGACAGTCAAGGCGTTCATGACTGCCGACCTGCCCAATGAACTTATTGAATTACTGGAGAAGATAGTGCTAGAAAATTCAGTATTCAGCGATCATAGGTAAGCGCCATGAGTATGTATGTATTTCAGTAAAAGCATGAATTTCCCAACTCCTCCTCAGTGAAACAAAGCGGTGCTGTAGTGCTTGTGTTGAAGAAGCACATTTTTTTCACGCTTATGTAAAAGTGGGCTTACTTGAAAATATAAGTTGATGATTTTTTTCATGGATAATCAGAATAGCACAAGATTTTTTGTCCATTGAGTGCCTGAACCCCCTAAGGGTTCCTCAGGACGACCCTGCTAAATCCAACAGGGTGCAACGGTTACTTCCTGCTCAATCCAACAGAATCCAACTGTGCCTAATTTTAGTTGTCTGCTGGATCCAACAGAGTCCAACTTGGCGTTATTTGCCACTACCCAATAGAATCCGACTCTGAATATGTACATGTACGTTTGTACAAGGGGTTTACTGCTCAATCCAACAGACTCAAACAGGTTTATGATATAGTTGGATCCTGTTGGATTCAGCAGGGTTAGGGTTATATTAAATTAAAGAAAAATTCTAAATAAACACTAACAAGACTCTCGCAATACCTGACCCTCGAAACGCTTCAGAATTGAGTTAAGATACCCATTGTTTACTGAATGGACATTACAATACAGGAGTGAGCAACCGTACTCGCCAAGAAAGTCCAAGCTTTTTCTCATGTAATCATTTTGGAAATCAATTTATTTCTAGTACATGGTAATCCGCCTTGGCATCCCCAGTTCACTTCAACTGCAGAGTGAACTTACACTAAAAGCAACGATTAAACGCAATTGTTTGTCTCCAATTGTCCAACAGAAACCTTCAGAATCTGCTGATCCTGACTGCCATCAAAGCCGACAGGAGCCGCGTCATGGAGTACATCAACCGTCTGGACAACTACGACGCTCCCGACATCGCCAACATCGCCATCGGCAGCGAGCTGTACGAGGAAGCCTTTGCCATCTTCAAGAAGTTTGACGTCAACACTTCTGCCATCCAGGTCAGCCTTGATGAGTGGTCTCTTGTTTGGTTTAAATAATAAAAAATTGTTTTGTAAATAAGAGGGCAGTTTTTTTTTAGGTTGTTGTTGTTGTTGTTTAAAGTGTTTAAAAGGTATGTCAATACAAAAGTATTCAGTTTTTTTTATCAATTAGAACAGATGTTTTCATTAATCCCAATTGTTTTGGGCATCAGCTTTCTTATTGGCTGGTGCCTTTTTGGTAGCCACTGTTTGGTTTGATTGAGATGGTCTTGTGCATGTTTTAAAAGTTGGTGGTTTTGTTTTTTTACAAAAATGTTGGGATGCAATAAGGAAGAATGCAAAATTAACTCGAGGTTAAACACCGAGGTGTCCATTAACCCTCCTTATGTTTGATCAGTCTCGGACAGTAAAAAAAATCAGTCCTGTTCCCCTGCCATTCATTTTACATAGGCTTGTCACCAACAGTCGGATCATATTTCTTGTAGACAATGTGACGGTCAAATTCCATCAACAGACAAAAGCAGGCCACTGGTAGTCACAGGTGGCTTATCAGTCTCCTACAGTCAAAGCATAGCTATGTGAGGTTTCAGAACAACCACAGCCAGTCAGTCGTGTTTTTATGTAAGCAGGGAGCTCTCACCTGTTAAAAACAGTCACTTGATTTATTTTGACTGCTGGGCTGGGCTTGTTGAATTGCCAGCCTGAGAGGGCGGGTTAAACCCTATCAAATCTTAATGTTGCATTCTCCCCATAACTACATTGTTTCCATAAATAAAACCTTTGTATTTCAAATGCAGCACTGTAAAAAAAAAAGTAGATTCTGGTTTTATTTTTGTTTTGTCTGTCTTAAAAATTTGTGTAGGTCTTGATCGAGCATATATGTAACCTGGACCGCGCCTACGAGTTTGCCGAGCGCTGCAACGAGCCCTCGGTCTGGAGCCAGCTGGCTATGGCTCAGATGAAAGGTGGACTGGTGAAGGAGGCTATCGATTCTTACATCAAGGCCGACGACCCCTCCACGTACACTGAGGTCGTGGACGCTGCCTCTGCATCAGGTAAGGGGGAAGAGTTTGTCTGCAAAAAGTCAGGGAAGTCTCAGGGAATTTGACAGTGACCCAGAAGGGAAAGGCTTTCGCCAGTGTGGTGTATGTGCGTCTTGGGCCATGTGTCCCAGTTGTGTTCATTGACTGACTGGCTATGGTGGCTTTTTAGTGTTTATGCAGTGTGAATATCACACCTCTCCAGACAGTAACAATTGGCTTTGCTACACTACCTCTTGACTTCCAAGCAACCTTGTTAAAGTGAAAATATTTCTCATGGAATTTGCAGATTTATCGGGGAAATATCAGGAAAAACTCAAGGATTTTTGTTTCCAAAGTGCTGGGAACCCTGTTGCAAAAGTTTAATAGATTTTCATAGTTTGTTAAATACTTCCCCAAGCTTTGTGCTGAGTGGTCTTAAAATATCTTGCAAGAAAGTAGGACATGTTTCCTGAAAGTCGCTACACAGATAATTTGAGGACTTTCT
The DNA here is from genome assembly GCA_029964075.1 of Patiria pectinifera. Taxonomy (NCBI): domain Eukaryota; kingdom Metazoa; phylum Echinodermata; class Asteroidea; order Valvatida; family Asterinidae; genus Patiria; species Patiria pectinifera. Next base: position 19,471,202 of record CM057147.1, on the reverse strand, counting down.
TCAAGTAGCAAACTTCTCACTTGGGCTGTTATACAACTTATGGACTTCACCCACTAAATTAAATTCAGAGTCTCAAAATCGTTTTCACGTACTAACTGGCATTTGAACATGATTTACATGTATACATATACCTTTGAATTTCAGTAGGAACTGGTAGTTCACAACCACGTAAGATCTGTCTACAAAGTGACGTCACCTCTGCACGCGTTTAAATTAGTCTCTTGTGTGTCTACTGTGAAGATGGGCCAGTGCTTTATAATATAGGCCTTCCCATGCGATGGACATTAAAATGACTGGAAATGCACTTTATACTTACTGAAAGATTGAAATTGTACAAAGGGACCATTTTTAGGTTGAGGTTTACTAGCAAGCTGAGCAGGTCCAGGCTAATTTCGTAGCAACAGGTCACACTAGACCTTCAAAGAATTTGGTAATTTGATTGGGCTGAACGCTATCCCCCTTTTCCCCTTCCCCCAACCAACAGGTAACTGGGAGGACCTGGTGCGCTACCTGCAGATGGCTCGCAAGAAGGCCAGGGATTCCTTCGTGGAGACGGAGCTCATCTTTGCCTTTGCCAAGACAAACCGCCTGGCCGACCTGGAGGAGTTCATCTCAGGACCCAACCACGCCCAGATCCAACAGGTAAAGCCTTTTCAGATCATAGAGAAAATTGGTCAGCAAATTTGCAGGCTAGGCAAAAATAAGCAGAAAATTTGTTGGCAGTATTATATATCACATGGGTATTGTAGCTTAAAATCTCTATTTGCTTACGCTATTTGCTAGTGTACTATGTATCTGTTCTGGCTGACTGTACCAAATCTTAGATTGCAGCTCACACCACAATTGACAGTTTGTGAAAGATTAACAGCTCCCAATGTAAAAGTTCATCACACAAGATATTCTTCTTTTTGGGTTGATCTCCAACTGAAATGAAAATTCAAATCAAATTAGGTTTTGCCCTTCACCGACGTTTTTAACACTGTATACTCAGTGTGTTACCTCCCGAGTGAAAGTTGGAAAAAATCACTCGGGTGGGACTCGAACCCACGACCTCCTGCTTTCTAGTGCAGATGTCTTACCACTCGACCACCTAGCTAACGGGATCGGTTGGCCGGTTCGAATCTGATGTACATAGCAGCGGGTACCGCATAAACTATTATAAGATGGAATTTTGCGTCGGGGTGATATAAATCAAATTAGGTTTTGCCCTTCACCGACGTTTTTAAACACTGTATACTCAGTGTGTTACCTCCCGAGTGAAAGTTGGAAAAAATCACTCGGGTGGGACTCGAACCCACGACCTCCGAAATGAAAATTATCATCCTTTTTGTTCCGTTGCTATCCAATCTGAGATATGTGACGTTCAACAAGTCAGAACAGGCTATGTGTGATGGATTAAAAACTGGAAAAATATTTGTCGGAAAGTACTTTCTGGTGTGGAATAACGCCTGTTTTCTGGTCCTGTGTTTGCCTAGGTGGGTGATAGGTGCTATAACGAGGGCATGTATGAGGCCGCCAAGCTACTCTACAACAACGTCTCCAACTTTGCCCGTCTGGCCTCCACCCTGGTGCACCTGGGCGAGTACCAGAATGCTGTGGACAGCGCTAGGAAGGCCAACAGCACACGAACATGGAAGGAGGTATGTAAATGCTTAATAACAGATAGACATCAGTGACCGGCTAATGTTTGAAATGAAAAACAATCGACTGTTGTTTCAAATTAATCTCGTTTGCTTTGGAGAAGGATATTTCTTCAATTTTCTTCTCAATTTGATTTCTATCTCAAGTTGATTTTGTTAGTGTACTACACGGAATTGTGTTGTGGCAAAAGTCTTTAAAAAAAGTGGTCACAGTAAAACTGAGTGAAGTTTAAAGGAAGCTAATCGGACACACTTTCAATTATCAACGTAGAAGTATTATTAAGACAATAGTAATTGCCGCAGTGAAACAATATTTGCATGAGGTCGAACCGTTTATAATTTGTTAATAAGGCCAAAAAAAAAATAAGTCGGTCTCTGGTCAGCGCACGTGTCGATTTTAATCATGCGCGTCGATCTTTTTTTTTCCAAAATGTTCCGCGGTAGCTCCAACAGCGCCCTCTATTTCCGCACCTCCTCAATTTTTTTTTACCAAAGAGCACCAAGGAATGGGAAATTGCACCAAGGCAAATGATCGAAAGCACCAAGGCAAATTATGGAGGACACCCATGTACATGAGGACACCAAAAAAGCAAAATAGTACCCCACCTTGTCTGTACAATCCAAGCTTGAAGAAAAAAGAAAAAAAAGCAAAAAAAAAAAAAAAAAAAGCCGCGTGGCCGCGTCAACTTCGGAACTTTGGTCTGACCAGAGACCGAATATTTTTTTTTTTTGGCCTAAGATCAACAAGCAGGCAAGTTTATTCTGGCAAGAGGGGCTATTTTTTTAGATCGTTCATGAAGAGCTCTCTTTGAAGTAAATCTAGATGTCTACGGAACATTTGGACATGTAAAATCCAGGGACGGTGCAGTCACATACTATCTTTAGGCGTAGTGTTGGCTTATATTTGTGTTCCTTGTAGTTTGTTTTATATCAACATACAGTAGCCCTTGCAATCTCATTGTGCAGGAAGCTGCCCATGGTTAATGAAAAGTCTGTAGCAGCGAAGAGAAAGTTCAGTTGGAATCTCAAGTTCCAGTTTTATTGACTTCCCTTTTGAAAATAAGGAAAATTTCCCTAAACCCTAACCCTCCTCAATCCTCCAATATCCTCCTGCCTGTTTTGGATGAATTTTAGAGGATTGAGGATGAATGGCAAAGATGTATCGCTTTTTTTGTGGAGGATGCATTACGTCAAGCCAGTAGGCCATATCCTGCATTGGTTATGTTCAGCCATGCATAAATCAGCCCAGTGTTTTTCTCGTATTTCATCTGCTCTGCTTCTAAACACCATTCACACTGCCTCAAACTACAGCAGTAATTGGCAGAGGATTTTGGAGGATTGAGGCAGTGGTCACCCTCCTCAGATTGAGAATAAGATTGAGGCTGAATCCAATTTTTCTTGGTGGCAATTTGGAGGGTTTTGCAGGATTGAGGTTGCATCCTAGCCAGAGGGCCTAGGGGGTTTGGGTTCTATTAAAAATACTAAACATTTTCTAAAATTTGTCAATTTGCCTGAACCTTCCCAGGTCTGTTTCTCCTGTGTGGATGGGGAGGAGTTCCGTCTGGCCCAGATGTGCGGTCTTCACATCGTGGTCCATGCTGATGAGCTGGAGGAACTCATCAACTACTACCAGGACCGGGGCTACTTTGAGGAGCTCATCCAGCTCTTGGAAGCTGCTCTAGGTAATCATGAACCCTATCCCTCATCGTTAGTATCAAACAAAAAATTCCTGAATTCTTCAAAATTCACCACTGCGCAGGAAATGAGTGGAACATTTTTAGGACTTAACATTTTAAGGAGCCTTTTTTTTTATTATTTCATAAATGAATTTCCAACATAAAGCTAATCAAGTGAGGCCCCATTCATGAATCATCAGCCAGTTTTCTTTTGAAATAAGTGAAGGGTGACAAAAAATGACTGTGTAAAAGCGAACAAAGGTTTCCACATACTTGCTGATTTCCTTCTTTTTTTTGGTATCATTGAATTTTCTAATGATTATTAAGGGAATAAATATGTGCTTGGCCGGTTTTAAACAAGTACGTTTAAAACTGGCTAGGAGTCTGGACGCGGGTAATGGCCCGAGTCAAAGGCGACGTCATTATCTGTGACCAGGCCTCTAGTCAGTTTTAAACATAGTTGTGTAATACCGGCCAAATACATATTTATTCCCATTCATAAATAGCTTTCGGTTAACAGTCGAAACAAGTCTGAAATTCTTAGATTTCCAACGATTTTGTTCAACAACTTTACTTCAGGTTTTGTGAAACTGCCCCCCCCCCCCCTTAATGCCCCTCCCCCTCCGGCCGTATTTATGGTCTGTGCCTCACGAACGTAGTGCTAAAACTTTTATTTGGAAATTGGCATGCGCGCCCTGCGCAATGTGACGTAGATTGCCGCGGTGTTTTATCAGCGGTTTAAAACCAACCATGTGACAGTCTTAGGTATTTATGAATTCATATTCACACTTCATATTTACATTGACAGGTCTGGAGCGGGCTCACATGGGCATGTTCACCGAGCTGGCCATCCTGTACTCCAAGTACAAACCCTCCAAGATGCGGGAACATCTGGAGCTCTTCTGGTCCAGAGTCAACATTCCAAAGGTACGAAGAAAGCTTTGTATTAAAAATTTTGAAATAGAAAGATCAGCCACCTTCAGAAGATTAAATTTGATTTGTGGATGTCACACATAAAGAAGGCCAAATGGCCTCCAAGGTTTTCCAAACAGTATTCAAAACAAACTCTTTCACGGAGAAAGGGAAACCTCTTCAAGATGATCGAGTTGTTCAATTTGGGTGATTCACAATGCAGTGCGCCACCAAGAGTTTGCAGTGGAGAGTCCATTTTTCAAGTTTACGGTAGACAAAACATGGCCCGTTTGAATGAGTGTCAGTCGACAACTTGAGCTAATTTGTTATAGATTGGGGCATAGCGTTCTGCCGCCTTACAAAAAACACCATTTTGATAAAAACAAAAGAAAAGGGCAAACACAAACTCGAATCATACGTTTGCGAAACTACTGACCGGAAAAACTAATAATTTCAAATGTCCCGCTCTGCAAATTTGTCGACCATCTCCCACAATGCACTGGGAAAAATCAACTCTCCGTGCCAAACTCTTGGTGGTGCATTGCATTGTGAATCGCCCGAATTGCTATGCTTTCAAATTTGTTATTTTATGTGAAATGCGTAACCTGACCCTTGAACTGCTTACCCATCCACACTGAACAGGCAGTATTTTACAACAGCAAGTTCTCTTACGTTCTGCAAAACTAGTATGATTATAATTCAGATCGAAAAGGTAGTTCGGGATCAGCCGATTTTGAGCAGGATGCTGGTAAAGCCATCGTGCATGTATACCGATTTAGTTTTTTTTTTCACTCGACCAGCTGTGAAATTTTAAACAGAGTTATAATAAGCATAGCCTTGGTTCTGCAGTAAGTACATGGCGACCTCAGGTATCCATTGCTCCAGTTTGGAATGTTTTGCAACTGAAGTGTAGTTTTGCAAGAAATCCATAAGATGCTCTTGAATATCATCTGCTCTTGGGAACATACGTAAAGTAACTTTAGCTGTAGTCCATCATTTGCAGCCATCCGAAAAAGTAACTGGCGTATTATTGTGGAAAAACATACTTGGTTGAAAGATAGTAAGTGGACTAAACTCCCCGTGAAATTAATCTTTCTGGCAAGCTATCATTTTGAAGTAATCAACGAAAGAAGGCCTTTCCAAAGGTGCGTCTTAAGACACACCGTAGGAAAATTTAAATTAGTAGTTCGTTTTGTTATTCGGCGCAGCGCGCGCAAGCATTGGCACGACGCACAGGCGCGCGCGGTTGCTATAATTCGTCGGATCAGTGCGCTACGTCGCGTATAGCTGCAATTCAAAACAATTCAAAACATTATTCAGCAACTTTTGATTTGAAATTGAGATCCTAGAATGCTATTTTTCTCGGAATATGCAGCTGAAGCTGAGCTGAAACTTCATCAGATTAGTTGTTCAGTATCCTTCATTAGATTTTGAACACTTTTGTTGCTTCAAACGAACAAAATGCACAAATTACAAATGATGGACTACATCTTTAAGTTGTTTTCATTTATTCATCCCTGCAGGTGTTGAGGGCAGCTGAGCACGCCCATCTGTGGGCGGAGCTAGTGTTCCTGTATGATAAGTATGAGGAGTATGACAACGCCGTGGTCACCATGATGGCTCACCCCACTGATGCCTGGAAGGAGGCTCAATTCAAGGACATCGTCACTAAGGTATGAGAAACTGCAATGTGTGAAATATATTGTCATCTATTTGCACTTGAAAGTCCAGCTAAATGGAAAACAGGTTATCTGGACCATTTTTTTCACAATACACATTTGCAATCACTGGTAGTTGTACACCTTTTCAATAAGGACTTTGTAATTCGTTGTTGTGTCGGTACATGGCAGTAAGCCAATGAGCAGCCTTTTCTCAATGAGCACATTTTTGGGTTCACAGCTCGATCACAAACCCCCCCTAAGCTGAACCGTGTCTTCCTGAAATGACATCACAGCAAAAGCGCCCTCAGTTGCCCGGAATGAACATTTTTGAAGGTTTAAAGAAGTGCACTTACCAATCAAATTAACCAAAACGGGATGTCAAATAGTTTTCATACATTTAAGAGGAGGAGAAAGTTGCACAGAATATGTTACTAAGAAAATTCATGGCATGGACCCTTGAACATCATTAGGCTACAATATATTGCTAAGCTAACTTTTTTTGATCAGCAAAGTTGGGTGCTTAACAGCTCAAAAATGTTGTCCTCTACAAAAAAGAACATGTTGAAAGTAATAAATTTACGTCAAATTTCACATTTGGTCCTTCATCTGCTGAGTAAATCTTCAAATCTCTCTGAACATCTGCAAGTGCAATAAGCCAGGAAATCTGCAAAAACCTGGGTTTTTTTCCTCTCCAGTGGGCCCCTCCCGCCTGTCGCATAAGACAGTGTGCATTGAGCAATTAGATCAGGACTTTTGGTGACATAGTTCTGTCAGACTTGGTGGTAACACTGTGAGAAATGTACACAAACCACCACAATGTGGGCGGGGCTAGTGGCTGAATTAAGAAGATGTCCATACTGGATGAATCCTCTCTAAGTCTTCATGTCAAATATCTGCGGTTAATATACCAAAGCTTGAGGCTCCTTTGACAGAAATAATAGATTTACTTCCAAATGTTCAGCTTTGGTTCGTCTTCCTCTTTAACCAAAAACAGACTCTCCAGTTCTGAGAACCGTAAGTCAAGATATCTACACAAGTCTTCTAATTTTCTTCTTTGTCCAGAGCTGAAATGTATCATCTCTTGATTTTTCCCCCAGGTTGCCAACATAGAGCTGTACTACAAGAGCATTCAATTCTACCTGGATTACAAGCCCATGATGCTGAATGACCTGCTGACCGTGCTCATCCCACGGATGGACCACACCCGGGCCGTCAGCCTCTTCAGCAAACTGAACCAGCTGATGTTGGTCAAGCCCTACCTGCGACAGGTGCAGAACCACAACAACAAGGTGAGAGTCCTCTCAGTTTGTCCTTAAAGGTAGAGCGGACCATTGGCAGCTATCCGAAAAGTAACCGACCAAATTATTGTTGAAGAGCATACTTGGTTTGAAGATACTAATGGCACTAAACTCCGGGTGAAATTATTCCTTCTGGCATGCTGTCATTTTGAAGAAAACAACATAAGAAGGTCATTTCCAAAGATGCGTCAAGTGACACATTTTTAGAAAATTTCTGTTAATAGTTGGTTTGTAATTGGGCGAGTCCGTGGGTGGATGTGTGCAAGCGTTGACGCGACGCAGAAGCAGTTGCTATTATTTGTCGGTTCAGTGCGTGACATCGCATACCTGCAATCGGCCGAATGAGAACGTGTCCCGGATGCTGATTTCAGGCCCAATTCAAAATATGCCAGGCAACTTTTGAATTGAAGTGGATATCCTAGTCTTTCAATAGTCTGTGGAAAACATGCATGCCTTGATCAGTACACTTGCATGTAACAATCGTCAGGCAACTTTATTTTCTTCATCTGTTTCAGTATATTTTAACCTCAAAGTTAATTAATCCGTATTCCTTTTTCTCCAAGGCCATCAACGATGCCCTGAACGGTCTCCTGATCGACGAGGAGGACTACCAAGGGTTGCGCACCTCCATCGACGCCTTTGACAACTTTGACAACATCGCGCTGGCCCAGCGCCTGGAGAAGCACGAGCTGCTGGAGTTCCGGCGCATCGCCGCCTACCTCTACAAGCGCAACAACCGCTGGAAGCAGGCCGTGGAGCTGTGCAAGAAAGACAAGCTTTACAGGGTATTGTTAAGGGATTTCGATTGCCAGTGAGAAAAAAAAAGCATGCTCGTGCTAGCTTGGCTGTGTTTTTCAGCCGTCAAGCCTTGCATTACTGCTGTGTGTGTTAGAAAGAGGTATAGTAAAGGGTGAACATTTTTCTTTTTCATATTCATTATTCCTGACCCATTGAGGGCGCTACTCAATGAAATACTGGGTTTCAGTCAATGTGATTTCTGTTATCTGTATCCCTGACCAATAGAGGGCGCTATACAATGACGTATTGGGCACGGTACAAGGTGACCATTTTTCATTGCCAATTAGATACTTCATACATGAGTCGAAGTTACGGAACATGTATATGTCCGGAAAAATTGGATTTGCCCCGCCTTGAATTCCTCAAATAGCATAGTTGTATCTTTGAAAAGGTAGATTTTTGATTTGGGAAGCAAAATGACCATTGGGTTTGAAAACTATGATGTGATATTTGGGGGCGGGGGGGTTGCATCAAAAATGGCTTTAAAAAAATTAATCCTTTACTGTGATGAAACGTATCAGTGCCAAAAGATGTCAAACATTTTCTGCAGAAATTTGAATTTGAAATCAGGAGAAGAATAAGAAATTTCCTTCACATCCTTACATATGCCTCTTTCTTTCTTTCACACAAGCGATAATGCATAATTTTTGTCTTGCTTGGAAAATTCTGACCGGCTTCAATGTGTTTGGTGAACGCTTATTATCTTGCAATGCTTATAATTAACACATCATAATTTGGCTACATAATTTTTCCTGAAAACAAAAAATCACTCTTTCATGTGATACAGAATTACATTGCAATGTCGGCATTTATCCATTCTAAATAATTTTAAGAAGTATTCATCACAATTTTTGTTTTCATAATATCAACTGAAATTTCACAGGATATTTTTACATTTTCCATGAGTTTATTTTAAGTTGTCATATTGCTTTTCCTCATATCCACTTCACAAGTTGCAAACGAGAAGCCGGTCAGAATTTTAAAGACAGTGCATGAAACAGCAGTAGGACCAGCAGCAAAAAAAATCAGCTTTTGTTTGTTTCATTGTAGAAGCACAGTATCTTCAACTGCTATTGCATGTAGCAAACTCTTCTTCTTGGCTATTCTTTTAGATGTAGTGGTGTGCGCGACTTCAGATAGTTTTAAGCCGCTTTTGCATTGGACTTTTGTGAAAAGTTACTGCAGGTAATTGCCAGCAGTCCATTGTAATTATTCTACCAGACGTCCACACTTGGATTAATTTCACCACGCAGAGAAAATCATTTGTTAACCAGTTCGCATCGGAGGACGTGATAACACGCACTGGCTGATACATCAGCATGGCTTACGGGTTAAAACGTCCAGATTGCCTCGACTCGCCTCCGGGAGACGTCTTAACACGCTAATCC
>CM057147.1:19335329-19461329 GCA_029964075.1 Patiria pectinifera | reverse complement strand
TTAACGTCTTTTTCAAAAGTAAAATACTAATTATTGCTAGAAAAGCAGCGATTGAGAAGAAAAATCAATCTACTTTTCAGGGGGAAACTCCAAATAGCACAATACGGTATATGTTGAAAAAGAAGAACATGAAATTGGGCAATTTAATCTCTTGCAATTGCTAAGACCCCTTTACAGGCATCTATTTCCTCCCAAACAGAAAAAAAATGGTAGAATTGTTTTACCTTCCAAAATTCCCGGGTTACGGTACAAAAAATGGTTCTTCGTTAAGTCAAGGCCGCACAGCACAATAAAATGACCTGAAAAATAAAATAGTAGTCGTAACGTATGTGGATGTCAATTTTGATGTATGGACTACAAAACGGAAAAAAAAATTTCAACCAGATTTAAACAGCAACGAATGCCAAATACAGACCTTTTTATTGAATTGAGAAAGTCTGGCTGAGTGATGATCAGTTTCCTTCAAAATATAATTCATATCTTAAAAGGTTTTTAAATAAAGTTTGCGGAATCACTTATGAAATTAAAACAAATGCAATCCATGTTAAACCTAAGAACGTAATGGTATCATCATTTTACTGTCACTGGTTAGACATTTTCAATCCAGTCATCAATTTATTTTGAAAACAAACGTAAATCCGCATTTACAACTTGGCACTTAAAACTTACCTACATAACCACCTCCCCTCCGTGTGTCACCAAATGAAAAGCAATCAGCGCATCCCTCACTACGCTGAAATGATAAACAAAAAAGACAAAAATGGATGCAGAGTTTTGTTATTTACTACAAAATTCAACGCCCTACCCAGGCAAAAATTCCCAGCCAACTTCTGATATATAGCCAAACGCCACAAATACTGATTCACAAGAGTAATTTCAACAGTACAGCGAAATCTCGATAAGTCAAACTCTGATAACTCAAAACAACTGTTAAGTCAAACAAAGAATGCATTGCCTTCAGTAGTATGACAATGATATACAACCCTGCTTGAACTCAAAACTCTGCTTAAGTCAAATTTTGAACCTTTTCCCTTGAGGTTTGACTTATCGAGAGTTCACTGTATTTGTACGATATTTCTTGCCGAAACCTTGTATGCTTCAATACTCCCTGGTGTGTACTGGAGCATAAATTGTACCACAACAGGCCGTGCACAACGGCCTATTCAAGATCAGCACAGGGTCCGCCTCCACAGACTTCACGGACTTTGTGTGTGTGTGCAAAAGGCAGGAGGGATTAGCGTGTTTAGACATCACCGGGAGGCGAGTCAAGGCAATCTTGACATCTTAACCCGTCAGCCGTGCCTTTGTCTAAAAACAGCCAGTGCATGTTATCACGTCCTCCGATGCAAACTGGTTAACAGAGAGTATTAAAGGAAACAGAAGGATGCTTTTCACACAAAATCATCATATCACACAAATTTTGACTACAATACTGGACTAGATATCAGCAATTTTCCCAATATCAAGAGCAATAATTGTCCACTGTCCTCATTTCCTATCCCTTCATATCAATTCGTATATGTGTCATTCCATAAATTGGGGTCCACTTTTTTCCTGTCCCTGTTACATCTATTAACATCTATGATTTTATACACTCCTTAATGCAGTCATCCTCCAAAAGTGATTATGATTTCCAAACTACCTACCAACAAATACAAAAATGTTTGAAGTTATTCTGAATGATGCTTGAAAAAGGTCAAATTTTTAACCCTAAATGAAATACATTTATTAAATGACTCTCATACCTTTTGGCTGGACGTGCACCGTTCACACTGCAGTATCGTGTTATCTACAAGAACAATGGCAGGATTGTGACCAGACACATGGCTGACGATCTCTGCATTGGTCACAGACCTACCAAGCAAACAAACGAAGGAAAAACAAAATTATTAACTCTCCAAAGCAAATCAGGCATGCCAGTTTTCCGGCTATAGCCGGAATTCTAGCTTAACCCTCCTGCTATTCAAACAGTCACAGACAGTCAAAATTCACTTCCCCTTCTATACTTTTAACGCAGGCTAGTCACCAGCAGTCAGATCATATGTCAAGCAAGCACTGTGACTATTCAAAACTGGGTCTAAGCAGGCAAGTTGTGGTCACAGCTGTTTATGCACTCAGCATAGCTGTATCAAGTTTAATACTTAAACAGAACTGGAACAGAATGTATGTTTGCATAGGAGGGTTAATGCAGGAATGTATGTATCATACGTTCATTGTAGACTTCTGCAACAATGTATTGCAATCGTGTCCAATTTTTCATATCATTATCATTGACTATTGATTGAGTTGTGATTTGTTTGTAATTGACTTGTGATGATCTTGTGAATGACTTGTGATTGACTTGTGATTGATTGTGATCGACTTGTGAATGACTTCTGATTGATTGTGATTGACTTGTGATTGACTTGTGATTGACTTGTGATTGATTTGTAATTTACTTGTGATTGACTTGTGATTGATTTGGGATTGACTTATGATGGACTTGTGATAAACTTGTGATCGACTTATAATTGACTAGAGATTGACGTGTGATTGACTTATAATTGACTAGTGATTGAGTTGCGATTAGATTGGGATTGACTTGTGATAAATTGACCGCAACTCGGCCCTTTACCTTTTCTCCACCTGGATTCCTTTGCTGGCAGCACTGGCAAAAAGGTCATTGACCCGCTCCTGTTCAGTAGTGAACTCAGTTTTGATTGCCTCATTGTAGAAAGCCTGACCAAAAGAAAAAATTTAATCTAACAATTTGTTAAAAGTGCAAAGATTTTTACAATTTCCTACTCTATTCCCAGGGATAAGAACAGTCCAGGTTAACAAATTTCACAGTACAACTGAAACTCACAACAACAAAAATGAAGGCTTTTGGCAAGAAATCCTTCTGAATTCTCCAAAACACCTACTTCGCAGAAACCCAACGTTGCGTTTTTGGGCTTTTATTTCAAGGGGCATTGAGGTTCGTGAGTCATAGTGGCTGGGATGTACCATCCTTTATCCCACAAAATCCTCTAATGATGTATGTTGCAAACAAAATCCTTTTGTCAATTTGTCCGTTGGTGCTTCGTCATTCACAAAGATCTAATTCTGAACCCAAATTACTGCAAATTTCTGGGATTTTTAGTCGGACTTCGTGTTATTAATTAAATAAAAACAATCTCTTACCACTTCTTGATATGTTGGATCTACCCCAAGAGTGATGGTATATAGCTGATGCTTGACATTGTACTGCACCATCAAATGGGCCAAGTCTACCGTCCAAATACTGCTTGGAAAGGAGGGGGGAAAAACAACGATTTCAGCATTCCCAAGTTGTCCCCTGCAAATACGGTGTGTAGTTGTGATCTGATTGCAAGTGTTTCTCCTTCTGACTAACACTATAATAAGTGTTCCAAGTTTTGAGATGCCCAACTGTTTAACTTAAAGCATAAAGCACAGGAACTTTGTTAACCCTAAACCGCCCTGAATCCTTCAAAATGCCCCTTGCCAAAGTGGAGGAATTTGGAGGATTGAGGTTACATGGCAAAAGTGCATTACTGATTTCGAAGGATGCACTTTGTCAAGGTCTTGGGCCGGACCTTGTGTTGTTTTTGCTCAGCCATAAACAAGTATAGGCCTGGATTATGCTTGACATCCTCCCTACTGCTTCTGGATGTCACTGGCCAAGCCTCAACATATTGACAGTCACTGCCGCAGGATTTTGCAGGATTTAGGCAGTGGTCACACCTCCACAGACCATATTCAAGAAAAAATGGAGGAATTTGCAGGATTGAGGCTACATCCTAACAAAAAGGCCTAGGGACTTAGGGTTAAAAAAGACTGTTTTGATTTCAGAGACAGACATTCAAATATTGAAAAGATCTGTTGGAGATGGGAAAGCTCCTCAAAAGTTATAATAATATTAATTTATACAGCGCGTATATCAACCAAACAGGTTAATACAGTGCGGTACAATATTATTACCCCTGCTCACCGGGCCAATAAAAACATTCCAAAGACCGTCTCAGCTCCCTGGCGAGTATACAGCTCGATGCTGCCATTTTGGCGCAAAGCAGCTAAAATCAATCACAATAACCATCTCTGCCCTCACAGGTACCCATTTTACTCCTGGGTGGTGAGAAGCAATGAGTGACAAAAGTGCCTTGCCCAAGGGTACACCACCATAAGCTGGACTCGAACCCACAACCTGCAGATTTACTCGCAAGATCATGAGTTCAATGCACCAGACCACGAGGCCACGGCTCTCCACAAGTACACGCACATCATTTCCACTCAGATGAAAGTACAGCTCACATTCCTAAAGCTTTAAAGATTTTTGTACCTCTCACCAAAGCCCAGTCTTTCACAGATGTCGTCAAAACTTGCAGGTCCATCCTCAAACTCCGGATGAAGAAACCTGCAAAATGGTTAGAAATTTAAACCTATTCATCTTGCTGTGTGAGAAGAGATGGACGAGGATTTGATTATAAACCCCATGGTGGGGAAACTTGGGGAACTTGAAAGCCTTTGGGAGAGTTCCGTTTTTTATCTTCAAATTCCACAAGCGGTTTGCAAAAACAATCCGCATTTACCTATTTTGAAATTTTTCATCATGTTCATTTAAACTACTGCTCTCATTCGCACAATTTCTCCAGGGTTAATGAAACTGAGGTAAAATGTCTCGCTCAAAGACATAAGCACCGTGATGGCTGGCCAGGGCTTGAAACCACGAGACAATTTCCCCATGGTGAATGAAATTGCAATAAAATGCCTTGCTTGAGGACACAAGCACCGTGATCTCTGGTCGTCATGAGTGCGACACCCAAATCACCGCATGGACCATGATAAGCACTACCAAAGTGGCTCCTACTTCCAGTGTTGAGTTTATTACAAGTCCTGTCAAAAGTCCATCACTAGTCCGGTTACAAGTAAATCACTTATCGATTCAAAAGTCTGGTTACAAGTAACACAGGGGATGAACAGGGGACGAACGCTTACAGAGGAATGCCTGTGTCTTTTAGATGCAGTCTGAATGGCTTGTGTCTGGACTTGGGACTGGAGGACTTGTGATGGGCTTGCGAGGTCTTGTTAAGACTTGTGAGGACTTAATGTGAAGTCTTGTGGTGGACTGGACTGCAACACAGCTTACTTCAGGATCATTTTGGCGCAGGCCAGGCCACAATCCCAGTCTTCACCTTGGTGGATGTGTTGTATTTTGAGGCAGATACCATCCTGAGGTACGTCTGTAAACAAGTGATAAATCAAGTGTAGTTATTACCACATGGTGTTACCGCAAACCGATACTGATAATGACACTCACCATACAAAGCCCAAAATCTTATGACAAATTAAAAACAAGGACAAATCGGCTTATTTCCAAAAGCATATTCCCCAATAGTCAAACTTTTTTTGAAATTGCTCTCAGCTTTGCCGTCAATACAGCTTAGGGTTGCAGTACAATGCGGTTGTATGAAGGGCCAAGTAATACGAAAGGGTCTTTAAATTGACCTCATTTGTGGGACCAATTTCAGCATACATTTGGCCTACAGAGGCATTGGTTATGTTCAAGACATTGGTACTGGTAGGTTTGGGGTATCTCCCAGCGGATGTTCATGCACCCCCGGGTGCCCCGCCCCTCCCCCCCCCCCCCACCCCATTCAAAATCTTGAATTGAACCATCATTTTCCTTTACTGCCCCCCACCCCCCTGAAAAATCTATGCACCCCAGGTGCCCCCAGAAGTTTAACACCCGTTACGCCACTGCCAATATAAGGCATTCTAAAAATGCTTATACAATTAATTTACACATATAAAATTCAAGAAAACTTGAATTTATGCCAAACTCTAAACAGCCTGACCAACTCACGAAGGGAGTTTGGTCAGCGGCGCGGCTAGCCCCATAAATGCGGCCAATTTGCTGGACTACCTCCGTAAATAAAGGCCACACTTCCACCATGTACAAAAACATGTCGAACTTTGTCAAATTTAGATTTTCACATTTAGGCTTAGTTAAAGTTTGTAGTTTATTTTTGCTTTAAAAGCATACTCGCCCTAACATAGGCTAATCAGAAAGTGCTGCCTTTTTCAAATGTCGATATTTCGTGATATTTCCAGATTCGTTTGCACACATTTGCGTATCAAAATTTCAACATGAAATTTCACGAAAAATTAGACATCTGAAAAAGGCAGCACTTTCTGATTAGCCTATAGTATAAAGAGGGTGAGTATGCTTCTAAAGCAAAAACAAACTGCAAAATAAGAGCGGTGTGAAGTTGGTTACTTATTCCTCATTCCTTGTTCGATATTCGCACGCTAAATACTAATGTTTTGTACATGATGGAAGTGTGGCCTTTATTTACGGAGGTAGGTCTAGTCCAGTAAATTGGCCACATTTTGGGGGCTACGGCCAATTAACGCTGCAAAAAATTCTGAATGTTGGCAAAACTGAACTAGGCCTACCGGCTTTATCACCCATTTGTGTAGTGCTTGCTGGCTTTAACACAGCTAATGACACAAAGATTTCCCTTGACTTGTGTGAAAATCTGAGCAAAAACGTCTGAGTTCCACTTCCAGTGCCCGAAGTCAATATGTTGTGAAACGAAAGGTAAACACATGGTTAAAAGCCCCTGTCAAGTAGGCCTATGTTGTTATTTCCATGCTGCGGACGACAGGGTGTGTTACTTCGCATGTATTTGCAGGGTACTGCCACCTCGCCCATTTGCCACTTGGCCCATTTGCCACTTGGCCCATTTGCCACTTCGCCCATTCGCCACTTCGCCTATTTACCACTTCGCCCACTTGTTCATAGTGTACATGTACGTACGTACGTACGTACGTGGGTGCACTGAAGAAATCTACGCGACTCATTAGCATACCCCCCCCCCCCACCCAACACACACGATTTCTTTTGAAAACGAAGACCATTTGGCTTTAAAAACGATGGAATTGTGTAAATAGACCCAATGATCAAATCCCTGGTTTTGGGGCCTCTAGGGCAGGCTTGATAAAATTACGGATGAACAATTAATTTGCCTGTGGGTGTGAAAGTGGAAGAATGCCACTTGTAAAATGGCTACATGCAGGCTTGGAAACTATTACTTTTCGGGAGGTGTTTTTGTTTGGGTGTGAATGTTTAAAAATGTAATCTACCTAAAATTGAAAAGAAATGATAAGAATTAAGATGAAAGACAAGACAATTTTTTTTTTTGAGAAACCCCAGTGATGTTGGCTTGCATGTTATTACACTGTTTTGGACCCGATCCACACGTACGTACGTACAAACACGTATTTCAAGCTAGAAAAGTTCACTTCTCGCAAAAAAAGTGTTTTTCTTTAAAATAACTGGGTTTTTTTTTAACAGATGAGATTGCTCTGAACGTGATAGGCCCCCTATTATAATTTTTTTTTTTAAATGGAAGCTAAACAATTCGAACGTAATAATTAATCAAGTTTTGAAAACAAATTTCCAAGTTGTCAAACTCAAAAATACTTGTCCCCATTACCAGCACGTTGTCGTAAAAGTTGGTACCTTGATCTGGTCGTAACTTTTTCTTTCAAATGGGGCTTGCGGTCGCTGCCGAAGTTAATTGAACGTGATGGGGAATAATAAATAACCGTCTGATATTTTTTAGACAAACCCCCGGTGTAGGGGGTTTTGCATAGAAATTTTCAGATACCAACTTTTACGACGATGTGTTAGTAATGATTTTTCGCGCTTAAAACACTGTACTGTTTATGGTCAATATTGCTTCAGTGTTCAATATTGCTTCAGTTGTTGCCCCCCAAACGAGTTTGGTGGTGGATAATTATCGAGACCACTTATTATGTGGCGCGCCCTCTATCAAATAAAAGAATATTGGTGCGGATGCTGCACTGTTGAACAAAAAATAACAACTCAGCTTCCGATCAATAACTCAAGAAATACATGATGTATTAAACTGAAATTTCGTGCAATTAATTTCCACGATGTGTAACAGAGGGGTATTGAATATCATGAGAAATAGTCCAATGATAAAAATAATATGATCGTAACAATGTAGTGTTTTACACGCGAAAAATACACATTGATTTTCATTCGGATTGCATTGGTCGCGCTTAAAACACTGTATTGTTACGGCCAATATTGCTTCATTATTTGACGGTTTCTTATGAAATTAAATCTCGTAATGTTAAACATAATGACAAATCACTAGACCAAAAATCAATTTAAAACATCTTGTATTTCTGGAGTTGTTGCCCCCCAAACGAGTTTGGTGGTAGATAATTATCGAGACCACTAATTATGTGGCGCACCCTCTATCAAATAAAAGAATATTGGTGCGGATGCTGCACTATTGAACAAAAATAACAACTCAGTTTCCGATCAATAACTCAAGAAATACATGATGTATTAAACTGAAATTTCGTGCAATTAATTTCCACGATGTGTAACAGAGGGGTATTGAATATCATGAGGAAAAGTCCAACGATAAAAATAATATAATCGCACTAATGTAGTGTTTTACACGCGAAAAATACACATTGATTTTCATTCGGATTGCATTTGTCCCGCTTAAAACACTGTATTGTTACGGCCAATATTGCTTCATTATTTGACGGTTTCTTATGAAATTAAGTCTCCTAATGTACACGTCATACCGTACGTACATGTACGTACATTTACGTACGAACAAGGGGGTGGACGAAGTGCAGTGGCGTAGCCACCGGGGGGGGGGGGCGACCGCCCCCCCCTCCATGAAACCTTGTCGCCCCCCCCCCCCCCAGTCGCCCACCCACTGAGATTTTGAGTTTCTAAAAAAATTATCATTGATCTTAATCTAAATAGTCGCGAATGATCCACATGATGACCACTGAGAAACGACCCTTCGACCGGCGACCGCGGACCAGTAAGCTGACAACCGGCGTGACATAGCGCATAATGATAATCTATAATGCGTATTAACACCCACTGCACTGCTCGCTCACACCACGGAACACGTATTATAGACAGGTGGTCCGTGGGTCACACAGTTTCAGTCAGCGATATCACGCGAATCGGCCACGCACAAACTTTTTCCTCCATTCATATATAAGCTAAATAATAATAATAGACCAATTAAAATTCCTTAAAATCAGTGGCGTAGCCACGGGGGGCCTTGGGGCGACAGCCCCCATGAAACCTTGTCCCCCCCCTAGTGCCCCCCGCCACTGAGATTTTGAGTTTCTAAAAAAAATATCATTGATCTACATGACGCCATGGGCGTCAATCCTGAGCTACAGGGGGACTGGTCCCCCCCCCCCCCCCACTTTTTGAAGGGTGGGGACACAATATCAAATGTCCCCCCCCCCTCGATTTTTGAACTCGTGTCTCATTTACAGGGCCCTATTATGTACTACAATGTATCTAATGCTTAGAAAATATTGGTTAAAGTGGTCAGAAATTGCCTCAGATAGCACCACAGAGCATTTAGAATCCAAAAATTTTCGGGGCCCTTAAGCGGGCCCCGAACCCCACGCCTATAGCTCAGAATTCTGGTAGCTGATTCATTGACTCCAACCTCGAAAACAATGTTCAAACAAATTTCTTAGGCCTTTAGCTGAGAAAACCTCGAAATTTATGTTTAAATTATTATCTTTTGTGATAAGATAATTATTGGTCAAAGTGGTAAGAAATTGCCTCAGATCACACCACAGAGCATCGAGAATCCAATTTTTGTTGGGGTCCTTAAGCGGGCCCCGAACCCCACGCCTATAGCTCAGAATACCGATAGCTGATTCAATGACTCCAACCTCGAAAACGATGTTCAAATAATTATCTTTTGCTAAGAAAATATTAGTTAAAGCATGGAGGAAAGTGGTAAGAAATTGCTTCAGATCACACTACAGAACATCTAGAATCCAATTTTTTTCGGGGCCCTTAAGCGGGTCCCGAACCCCCACGCCCTAAGGGCTTCGCGCTCGCATCAGTTCTGATCAAGTATGTCCCCCCACTTTTGAGAAGCGATTGACGCCCCTACATGACGCCCCCAATGAAATGTTCCAGCACCCCCAGCGCCCCCACGGCCCCGAAAAATTCCTGGCTAAGCCACAGACAAAGTGGCAAATGGGCGAAGTGGCAAATGGGCGAAGTAGCAAATGGGCGAAGTGGCAAATGGGAGAAGTAGCAAATGGGCGAAGTGTTAATTGGGCGAAGTGGTAAATGGGCGAAGTGGCAAATGGGCGAAGTGGCAAATGGGCGAAGTGGTTGTGGGCAACCGACTCAGGGCGCTAGATCTGTCAGCTGCTCGAGATCGACACCGCTAAAATGAATTAGCGCCCTCTCCCCAGAAGAACCCCTTAATTATTTCTTCGCTTAGCTCGATCATCTCCATATGGCTCGATCCCCTGGCCCTCCGCTTTTTGGGATGTGGCAAAGAAGTTGCTCCTTTTCCGGTACTTTTCTTTTAAATCCGATATACTTTCCCAACTTTCCGTTTAAAATTACGATGTATAAAATATGAATAAAACCTATTCCGCGTTTATATTGACATTTCACACATTCAAAGAAATGAAATGCATGGAAACTGACCTAAATGAGAATTTTGCTCATGCAATCATTTTTTTTTAAATGCTATCCTTGAAAAATCACCTTTGTTTTGCCATTTTAAGGGTACCATTTGGTGCCTTTTTGTCTTTTTTTTTATGCGAATACCAATTTCCATATTCATGAGCAAAAGTGAGTACTGCTATTTAATTCAGCACCAAAAGTTGTCATAAATTTTTCTTTTCTTTGGTGATTTGTTTTAGTGTCAGTACATGGCAAGCCAATGAGCACACTTGTTCCACAAATGTTTTCAATGAGCAAATTTTTGGGTTCACAATATGAACAGAAAACTCCTAAAATGAATTGTCTCTTCCTGAAAATGTAAAATCCGCAAAATCATGGAAAAGTTTTGAATGTGAACCAAAAAAATGTATGTGAAATAGTTTTCACACATTTAAGAGAAGTAGAAGGTTTAAAAAAATTACGTTCCTGAGAAAAATTCATATGTCATAGTAACCCTTTAAACTGTAAAGCCTTTAAAAAAATAGTATCCAAAAATAACCAGTTTCATCAGATTTTTTGATCATCTCTACTGTCTGTGAAACATAATATTGTATAGAAATAATCTCGGCATTTCACTTTTTCATTTTATTTTTTTTTCATTTCAGCAACTTTTATTTGAAACAGACTTTTTTTCCACGAAATAAAACGATGATCTACAGGGGCGTTAAACGGATCTGAAAACACCCCAGCCCCCTCTCCCCGGCCCTTGATCCAAACTGATCCAACGATTCCAAAAGAGTTCATGATTGTGCACACGTGTTGTGTGAATTGTTCACACTTGACTTCATTCTCACTCAAGTGGAAAGTTCAACTTCAACTCTTTTTTTGTGCGTGTAGTCTGTGTCCTTCTAGTGCAAAAACCCCAGATATAACAAATAACAAACATTTCGTGTAAATTTTGATTTTGTATGTGTTTCCCACAATAAACAATGTAAATAAGCAAGTTTTCCCGCTAAACCAAAGCAAACAAGATTGCTGCGTCTATACTCATGGAGAAATTCCTCCATGGTTTCTGCAACTTTGCACGTGACGTGGACTCTCATCGTCAACTACACTTAAAAAAAAAAAATTTCCACATCAGCCGCAGATGACGTAGCCCATTCATTTATTACTGGGCTTATGGCTGTGTAGCCGCATCACCGCCAGTACGATAGAAATTAGTCCTTCTTGACATGATGTTCTAGGAACTAATTGGATGATACAGAAATAATTTGTGATTTACGTCGTAACGGTTAATTTTAAAATGCATATATAAATTAAAAAATCATCCGAAATTGAGACAAACGTAACTTGAATAGGTTTTGGGCACGCGTAGGCAATTCGTTAAATATTCAGCCGGAACTATTTGAACACCTCTCCGTAAATGTCGGCCATTTCTGGCCACTTGGGCAAAAATCACGTTGGTAATTCATCGTCGGAAAATCTTACAACTAAGGAAAACACCGGGAAGGTGTGATTTTTTTTCTGGGAGAGGGACAGATCTACTAAGTCACCATGGCTCAGAATTTGCCCATCCGCTTCCAGGAGCATTTACAGGTCTGTATGAATTTAAAAACACCGGTGGTTGGAAATTCACAGTATCAATTTTGTAATGTGTGTACTATTGCATTGGATTTGTGCAGTATGTGGACTCGACCCAGTGTAACACGCCCTCTCAAAATGGCCGCCACGTGCCGGTTTGGGGGCAGGTGTCCGTTGCAATTTCTTCATGTTCTGGGGTTAAATTTGATCAAGATTTTGCAGTATTCACATTGAAATTATTACTGTTTATGCCATATTTGTCTGCGTCATTTTTTTATGGTTTTGGGGGATTTTAAGAGTGTAAAATGAACATAATGTTTTGTTTGAGTTTGAGGTTTGCCGGTTATTTTGTAAAATTGTGAAGCCTGAAGGTCTTCCACATTTTTTGTGGGTTACATTGTTTCTTCAAATCTGGAAAGTATTTCCTGTTTTTGTCATTGCATTCAATTATCATCACTGTTGCCTTAAAGTATAGGTAACTCAAACATTATTACAAATGTATTAATTACATTAATTTAACAGTTAAAAATAGAAACAAATGAGTATTTTGGTTTTAGGGTTTGTTTGCCATTCAACACATTTTTGTGCGTTCAGTATGCATAGCATGTGAGCTGGTGCTTTCACAAACATCATTTTCATCAGTTTACTGTCCTTCTAAATAAAAAACCCTGCTTTCTTGCCCACATCTTTTCTGTTGTTTTTCAACCATACCAGCTATTTTGGTGAATATCATAGTGGATTTCTGTTGTCTTAAATGGGAAAGGGGTCCCGAAGTACACCTTACCAAATGTGTCAACGTGGATCAAGTAATCAAAGTCAAACTGTTAACAAGTTCCTCGTTTGTCTTTATTCCCAAAGCAATTTTGTTCAAGGATCCTTATGAATATGGTATGACCTGATTTCCTTCCAGCTTTCATAATTTCCCAATAGAGGCACCGAAAAAGTGAAAACTGTATGTTAAGCTCATCATACATGTAGCATCTTGTTTTTACCGAACCCCGTTCCAAATTTCGTCCCCATGTCCATTATTATCACTGAGCCTATTAAACCTAACTCCCTACTTAGTTTTATTACGTAGAAGACCATGTCTGTCAAAATCCATCACTCACTCTGCGTCACGTAATGCACAGTCAGTGAATGAGATCAGAAAAGGTTGCAAGTGGTTTAATCATAAGATCTAATAATTTCCATGCAGTACCCCGCTAAAGGCTATGTTTGTCAAGTATCTTTCCTGTCGAAGTTTAACATCAGGATGGAGAAAGTTCAAATGCACCAAAGCACCAAGAAAGTTTCCTGAGTCCAACTCTCAAGTTCTATGAATAACCATTGACTGGCACTGGATGGATTTCACTCACATCCTGTCTGACCTTTTGACCCCAAAAACTTGGCACGTACCATGCTCTTAAAAGGTTCATTCCTAGTTATAGCATTCATACAGACGACTCTTATTACAGCAGACTGATAGAGAAGAGATAAAGATTGCTACATTGGTAGTCCAAGGTCTCGACAGATACTTCACATTTTTTCTGATTGTATTCTACACTAGACCATTCCTTGTGGGAAATAATTCCTGAAGCTGTGATCACAGATGAAAACAGATTAATCAATACCTAAATAAATAAAATTAAGAGAATGTTCTCTGTTGATTTGTGACTGTCCTTTCAGTTGCATTCACATGTGAAAGGTTTTTGTGGGGAGTTGGGTGGGGTCGAGGGTGGTCGAGGTTGTGGGTGGGGAAGGGTTTGGTAGTGTGGGTGATATTATGATATATTGTGGAGAATTTAATCTGTATTTTTAAATTTATTAAATAGGGAGTTCTAACAATGTAGACGTAAGTACTGCTCTGAAAAACTCACACTGGCTGATTTTTATACCATCTCAAGCCAAGTTGTTGCTAAATCCAACAAGGTCCAACCATACATGGTAACATGGACAAGGGTTTTAGATTTGAATTTTCTTGCTGTTTTATCGTGTTGGATTTTGTTTTTGTTCGTCGGGGTGCTTTCAAAATCCTTGGAAGTTGGAGCAGAGTTGGGATGAATCAAAGATTCTGGCCCGGCTGCTATATTGTAAATTATTCCAAGCAGTAAAGGAATTACGGAATGAGAGAATTATAACCTGGATAAAAGGAAACTAAAGCTTCCTTCCACTGTATGTGTACCTAAGGAAACCGTAATGCCCGGGAAGTCTGATAAAATCATGAAATAGAATGGTCTAGGTACGGGTACAAGTGCTGATGAAGTGGATTGATAACACGCTTGTTTCTGAGTTCATTGTTAGAAATGGTGTCTAAAAAGAAAAGAAAAAAAGGAAGTTTGACCCGATGTCACAGGATATTTTGGAACTTGATCGCTTTCATTGACTATTTCAATTGAAATCATTTTCGTTAAAGGCGATATACAGCATTTGCAAACATCATAAAACAAAACTACCAAATTGTTATGAAATACCTTACTTGACTGTAAGTGAATAATAGTCTCAAGCATCCTGTGAAATCGTGGCATCTGGTGTGCTGTCATTTCTGGTGTGTCATTTCTGGAATTTTTGCATCAATTTCCAACGATGGTCAGCCGACCATCGTTGGAAAAAAAACAACTTTTTTTTCTTCAAATACTGCCCCCATTTACCAAATTGGGTTAGTGCACATTTTGTTTGCAATCTGGTACATATCCATGAATGGGTGCAAGCCAGCTAGTCTGGTTCCCTGACCCGATAGCTCCCCGATGTCTATACTTTGCTCTGTTTCAGATTATAATAAAAGCAATAAAAGGTTTCGACAAAGTTACTCAGCATGACTCCCCGTTTCCTTTAACCACATGAACAAAAAAGAGATTTTGAACCAGAAAATGTGGTTTTGTAAAAAATGAAGCCATGTGTTGAGTGAGTCATCGAAATACCTGCCAACAGGAACCTCCCACTTGTGTCTAAGTTGAACTATGATGATAGTGATATTGTGTTCTTTAATCGTGTGATTCGTAGCATCAGTCGCAAGTTTAAAACAAAATCTTTAAAATTCTGTAAATTATTAATTTTTTGTTATATAGGGGCCTATTCAATATCTACAATATTTAAATGCATCCATTTGTTAATCACAATCACCTTACCGAATACCAAGACGACAATTTGCCATCGTCAAAAATATAAAATCCACCCACTCACACGTAATCTGAAGTAAAAACATTATGTGAATTGTGAAACAGGCTTATGAAAACCCTGATTGGAATCCTTAACTGTGTGGGTTTTTTAGCAGATTTTTAAGAGAGCAGTGATTAAGCCCATTGATATGCAAATTAATTGGTTTGAGACCAAACAGGATTAAGCCAGCGTTGGGTGCAAGAGACCCTGGCCGAATCAGTCCAGAGTTGTGTCATGCTTCCAACAATTTCTAATTGATTCTGTGGCATTCGGAGGAAGCTCAGAGGTTTAGCCCGTATTGATTCAACATAATTTATGCAGACGTAGTCTGCGTAGGCTTTAGGAATTAAGAACGCAAGAGCATGTACAGAAATAGCCTTTGACACAGGGTTTAAGCTATTAGGGTATCTGGCCTGCGGGGCTGCAGGTCCTTCTGGACAACCCGGGAGGCTGCATATATTTTAGATACCCCACTTCATCATGAAAATTTAATGCAACAAATTAGATCCCCCTATTTTTTTATTTCAACTCAACAGAAATATTGACACTTAATTTATAATGCAGCCCAAGCCTTATCTTTGAGATTTTTAACGAATTGTGACTAATTTAATTAGCATTTAACACTTGACATGAGAAACCATATTAGGAAAATTTATTTCAATAAAAGAAATTGTTGATTTGAAATCCCAAACTAAACCTTAGTTTGCATAACTCTTTGGGGGGATTTTTGATACGTTTATTTCATCCTTGCTTTTGTGTTATTTTTTTGTCTAGGTTCTAAGAATGTTTTTTTTTCTCCCAGAAGTAAGAAAAATTATTGTGCTGTACTGTAATGCCTTATTTTGCACAATATGAGGCGTTTGTGCAAAGTTGGTACCCTGGAAACTTACAATTGAAAAGAGCAATTTGTTTTGCATACATAAACTAGTAAATTTACAAATATATATACACATTTGCTTTGAACCATGTAGTGTTCACTGAAAAAAATACAATCGAACAGTTACAGTGCCAGAACTAAGGCTGGTGATATTACTAAGCTTAACCCTAACCGCCCTGAATCCTCCAAAATCCTTTTTGCAAATTGGAGGAATTTGCAGGATTGAGGTTACATGGCAAAAGTGGGTTGCTGATTTCGAAGTACGCACTGTGTCAAGGTCTTGGGCCGGACCTTGTGTTGTTTATGCTCAGCCGTGCATAAATTTAGCCCTTGATTATACTTGACATCCTCCGCACTGCTCCAGGATGTCACTGCCTCTGCCTCAGCCTATTGACAGTCATAGCCGGAGGATTTTGCAGGATTCAGGCAGTGGTCATCCCTCCATGGACCATATTCAAGAAATAGCGGAGGAATTTGCAGGATTGAGGCTATGTGCTATTTTTCCATGAGGCCAATTGGAGGATTTTGCAGGATTGAGGCTACATCCTAGCAAAAAGGCCTAGGGAGTTAGGGTTAAAGAGTACCATTCAAATGCGCATGCTAATTTTGAGGTTTACATTTCATCATAAGATGTTTAAAAGTAAAGACTGCATTTTGCGTATTTACTTTTTGTTTCTTGCATTAATTTTTAGTTTATTGCTGGTACAAGAATGAATTATGCGATATGAATTTAAAGCATGTGAACCTGCAGATCTGCCGTTGTCCAATGTGAAACTGCAGGCTGTATTTATAATGACTCAAAATTAGAAACCAAAATGTGGCCCTGAGGAAAGCGAATATGATTATCAGGCAAGCTTATCATGGCAGACTTGTAAATGTACAGAGTGACCCAAAAAATGCAACCCTAAAACACATGCCTTTAAAAAAAAAAGGGATTGGATAATTTTTTATGTTTTGGGTATCAGATTTAAAGGAGAGAGCTTTTTCTTTGAAATACTGAAACAAATCATGAAAATAGCACTTTGGGTTGCCAAGAAAATGCCAATTATGTAAAAGTAGTCATTTTTCATCCTGTACACACAAAAAAAAGTACCACAGTAAGGGATTTTCACTGTACCTACATGTATTTGTGCATGTCCTAATCCTTACAAATAGCACAGCACGTAATATGTCAAAGAGTACAAATGAATTTGATAGAAATACCTTTTATTTTCCACCTGAACAGGTATCTCATCCTTTTTAGTCTTATTTTAAACCTTTCGGCATCATAAATATGGCAAAATATTAAGGAAATTAGACAAATGAAAGATAATTGCACAGCAGGCTTACAGTAAAATGTTTCACGTTTGAAGTACTATTTTGGGGTTACCCTGTATAGTAGGGATACTTCATACCATGTATTTCATGATGTATATTACCACTGTAGTAATATAAATGAAATACAGTTACACATGTACATTGTACATGTACATGTACTATTTGCATGCTGTAATAATTGCTTCACAAACGTGGTTCTCAAAAAAGAAATCAGGATTTTGTGAAAAAAAAAAAAAATAATTCCTGTAGATCCAATCAAGAGAAATTCGCCCACACTTCTCTGAGTGTATTTTGATAGGCAAAATCTAATAAGCCAATCTTCGCAAGGGGAAATTGTAAGGTGATACTCCTCATAATGTGTCAGATTTCCTTCCTAATTTACATGTGTGTATATGTACGCACCATTCACAGCGCTATGGATGTAGTGTGCAGTACGTTTTTCTGATATCGCTTTTACTAAATGTGTGAAACACATAATACGTACATGTACATGTACACGTGCATCCCATGTACATGTGTCTTTGTTACATGTACATACTTGCCGTAATGTGCCTGTCTTGTTTAATCAATTTTTAATTAATCCAGATTTTGACATAATTAATTGAATTTTGCAAGGGCTGACTGGTCTACTGACATGTACATTGTAGGTCAGTGTCACATTGTATCATGTAAAAAATGATTAGGCCCCAAATATACCAAAACCTCAAAACATTTTATCACCATGTTCTGCCAAAAATTTAAAAAAAAAAAAAAAAGTCTTGTCTTTTCAAGTGTTTTGTGTGTTTTGGTTACTTACATGTAAACAATTGAACTTACAATTACCGTTACAGGTTCCCATAAAAAAAAGACCAAAGTTTAAAAAACTAAATTGGCCTGATGTAAAACATTTTCTCTTATCAGTCTTTAAAAAAGTTTCAAGGTGTAATTAATTGTTTAATTATTTGTCATTCATCGGTTTTTTTTTCTGTGTGTAAAAACAGTGTGTTTGTTCTTTTGCGTCTTTTATTTTTGGGGGGGGGGGTGGGGTTGGGAGGTAGATACGATTATATGAGCACATGTACATTATATTATACACTGTATAGTGTGCATAAATGATACATGTAAATGTACAGTATACAGTTGGCTTCTTATAAATGAATTTTAGAATACAAAAACTTACTTTTAAACACCACATCATGGTCTCTGAAGAATAATTTTGTATACCATGAATTAAACATCAATTTGTCATAATATTCAATGAGATACTTAAATTCAGAAGTGATAACTAATTGTCACGCAACACCATCTCGCCGTGCAGCCGCACACAGACAGGATACATGCATGCACGTCCAGCAAGTGAACCGTCCACATCCTCAATCGACCTCACAGGCCCTAGGGCTGTTGTCAGTATGCCATGGCAGTGCACACATTGTTAACTGCCTTGCGTCTGCACTGCAGCAGCGTGGCCCCCTTCACGGAGTCTGTTTTGCCAAGAGGCCTGAAGATGCGCGGGAGACAAGTTATTTTGATAGGGCCATCTTGTGTAGGATACTGTGACAGATAGCCTGCATTTGATACCTCAAGAGCAGTACTCTGAGGTCATTGTGAGAAAGGTCTTTTACATAGTTTCCTGTCTTTGTTACATGTATCTTATGCCTAGTAGGGAAGGTTGGAGACATTTTGATTCATTTCAAGGAAATTTTTAAATTATAATAATCTCTCTGGCTGATAATTTCAACAAGGCCAGCCCAGCAGTAAAAAATAAATCAGGTGACTGTTATTAACAATTGGGTACTCCCTGCCTTCATAAAGCAGGATTGACTGGCTGTGATTGTTATGAAACCTTAGGCCAAAAAATAATAGTTCTGCTTCCGGTTACCCTACCTACCCTATTTTGACAGCCCCTACCCTAACTTTGTTTTAGAAAAAATGAGGGAAACAACCTGAAAATCATCAATTACAACCTTTTACCCTCAACTACATGTAGACACTTTCATATGATCGTACACAAAAAAATTGCCCAAAAAATATAAATTCCCTACCCACCTACCTTACTTTCAAATGCCATGTAATCAGAAGCAGAACTATTTTTTGTTTGGCCTTATATAGCTACATACATGCTTTGACTGTAGGAGATTGATAAGCCAGCTGTGCCTACCCGTCACCTGCTTTTGTCTGTTGATGGAATTTGACTGGCATAGTACCTACAAGAAACATGACCTGACTGTTGGTGACTAGCCTGTGTAAAAAAGCAGTGCAGGGGAACAGGATTGAGCTTTTGACTGTCTGTGACTGATCAAACACAAAGAGGGTTAAAGAAATAGAATGAAGGGTACTAACACATGTTTTCTGTGCTGACATTTTTGATAACGTCAACTCGAAAATACATGTAAGTTTCTTGGAAATGGACAGCACTTTCTACAGTCCACACAAACACTAGCATTATTTAACGTAATGTAGTCAATCAATAAATTTCAAACAAAGCTGAATTTGGTCGACTAGATCTAGTAATGTTGTTATTCTCAGCATGTATTGGACTGATGTCCTGCATCTTGTCCATATTTGTGAAAGATCAACCATGCTAACCCCGAGATGAATGGCTTACTCAACACAGACAATGTCGTCTAATGTCATTTATTTTAGCCTGTCAGTGGCTATTGTGCGTAAGCCATGAAAACATGGTACATGTAGTTGCATTATTTATCTCTTGCAGTTCACGACACTGTCATACCGCACATTCATGCCCTACGTAATAAGGATCAGCTTGCTAGTTGAGTTTGACATTGAATAGAAGTGTGGAAAATACTAGAGTTCCATCACCACTTTTATTATTTCCAACAGCAATAGTTTCCCCTAGTCATGCTAGTTAGGACAAAGATTTAAAAAAGGTGTTATATCGTGCAGTAGACTACCGTATGTGACAGTGGTAATTCCAATATATTGATAGTGGGCACTTGGGCAAATGCACCAAGTATAATTTTAACATTGAATGTGCATACATTTGTGCAATTCAAAATTTATAATAGATACATGTATGCAGTACAATACATGACATACTTGTATTTAACTGAACATGCATATAAATTCATGTTACTAAGAAATTACATTAGTCCCAATGTGTACACTGTACATGTAGCTTTGAGAAAAGCTGCATCAGGACATATACAATATCATGTGCATGTACAAGTACAATGTCCATCAAACAAGGAGTATCATCTTGTGACTTGCATATAAATGCTGCCAGGGCTGTTCTGCCTGCAGGACCCAGGGGTGTTCGCGTTGTTTTCGTTCGGAATTGATAGTGTTGTTTTTCGATCTGGTCTGGCGCTAGTGGAGCGTAAAAGTAGTCTGGGAAGGGAATTACACGGCAGCAGGGCCCAATGTCACGGCGCTGCTAATCACATAATTTTCTGCTAACAGAGTCTCTGTCTATTTCATGGAGGTCGTAAGCAGTAAGCACAGCGATAGGCACGCTTACCTCGGAGCAAATCGTTGCTTAAACCAGTGACATAACAATAGAAATGTCCCTGCGTGCACGACCGTTTGCACATCCGCGCCATGAAATAGTGCTTAAGGTTAGCATTAAGTTTCTGCTGGGGGGCTATAGTAAGCACAACGTTTCTGCTAACTGTTAAGCAGCGCCATGAAATTTGGCTTAGGTTCAAGGGGTCCCAATGTTTAAATATGAGTAATTAAGTCCTGTATAATATACAGTGTACATTGAGAAGTTAAAAAGAGTGAAGTACTGTTGTACATGTACATACTTCATGAAAACACAGGGAATAAGTTGGTCAGGTATAGAATTAAACTCTACTTGTATTTGTTTTCTGGGTTAATCTTAAAGTACAGACTGTCTTTGAGAATTCTCATTAATTGAATGAAAATTGAAGGGCATCCAGACACCTTAGTTTTTCAAGCTTACTGTCAAACTGATATCAGTTACTGAACAGATAGAATCTTTGAAGTAATCCTGTCGTCCTTCTACAAGACAGTGTTCAATGTGTGACATGTAGGGGTTTTGTCCTTGTCAGCTTTTATGGAAAAAATGAAAGATTAGCCTGTTGGACATCTTCAGGTTTACCATACATGTATATTCCTATACTATTAAAAAATGTTTTAATATGTTTTGGAGTCTCTTGAATTGAAGGACTTTTTATATTGATCAACATCTTGCAGGAACATTACAACATGTAGTTGGCGCTTTGTGCTTACCGTACTCGCAAGAAGCAAGTTGTGTCCATTGACTGACTGGCCATGGTGGCTTTTTAGTGTTTACGCAGTGTGAATATATTACACACCTCTCCACCAGCCCAGAAATGGGAGAGGGGAGGCCACCACTTGTCAACAAGTTGCCTGTGTATTATCAGTATCTTAGTTGCTTTGCTGCAACCACCTCTTGACTTCGCAGCAACCTTGTTAAAGCGGAAATATTTCTCATGGAATCTTGGGATTTACTCTCGGAAATTATCAAAATTATCAGGGAAAACTCAGGGTAATTTTTTTTCACGAAGTGCTGGAACCTTGCTGTGTTAATTTCGTTGTTTTCCATTTTCCTTCCTTCAGCTCCAAAACCTGGGCATCAATGCGGCCAACATCGGCTTCAGCACGCTCACCATGGAGTCGGACAAGTTCATCTGCATCAGGGAGAAGGTTGGGGACCAGGCCCAGGTGGTCATCATTGACCTGAACGACTCGGCCAATCCCATTCGACGGCCCATCTCGGCCGACTCGGCCATCATGAACCCCGCCAGTAAAGTCATTGCGCTCAAAGGTGAGAAGCCCCCCTGCCCTCCCTGCCCTGCCCTGCCCTGCCCTGCCCCACCCCACCATTTGAAGTACGGGTGCTAACTCTATGAGCAAAAAGTGGTTTTGCAAAACTTGAAGGGTTGTTAAGTGCAGCAGACTGAAAGGATCATAGGAGTCTCAGTGTGCACACTACCACCTGTGCACCAGTCATTGGCTAAGTCTTTGTAATAAAGAGTTTTTTAGCATAAAATTTTCCCATCCTGTTGCCAAATCCTGGCTAAAACCCTTTCTACCAAATCGTGCCTCCTATCAGAACAAAAATGCATCCTTCGCCTGGATCAGTAACTGGTGTTGGTTAATAATATACCCACCCGTGACACTAACATGTGTCAGCCTACCATTGCATTGATCCACATGTAATTTTTTTGTAGTTTACGCAGTAGCCTTATCCTTGGCTGAGACACAGTGCGCATTTTGTCCAAGGCTTAACTGATCATCCTCCGCGTCGGACGTCAGCAGTTTTTACTCACCTCTGACGTCACAATCGTGGAATATGCCATGTATAATATCAGTAGGCAGCAGAAGGGCTGATACGGAAATCCCCCATTACGACGCAGCAATGCAGCTGCAATTAATGGTTTCCCGTGGGGCCGGCTATATTTTGACTGTAAACCCACTGTGTGCGTATGTAGCAATAGGTGGGCTTATGATGAAATAGCGTATCATCACAATATAAATGGCTATTCAATTAAGTGTTTGTTGTACAGGTTGATAACCCTAAAGTTACTGGCTTCAGAATTCCTGCATTGCATTCTCACTTTCAGTCTCACTGTCTCACAGTCTTCATGTTACTTTTAGTTCCAGGGCAAGTCCAAAAAAGGTTCCCTTTTGTCCCATACGCCACACCATGTTTTCTTTAATTACATATAAAGTAAGATTTGAGGCTTTGCATGGTAGAGATACTAAATAATGAAAGGTTTGCGGAAATACCATGTGCAAATAATTTCTCAACTAAGAGAATGGTTCTGAAAAGAACCAGAGGTATAAACTTGACGTTCCGGTCAGTATGCTCTGACTGTCTTCAGGAGAGTATGAAGACGGTCGAAGCATACTGACCGGAATGTCAAGTATACCTCTGGTTCTCTTCGGAACCATTCTCTTAGTTGAGAAATTATTCGCACATGGTGTTTCCGCAAACCGTTCATCATTTAATTTCATAATCATCACAAAGACTAATAGCCTAAAAAAAAAAATCTTGTGGGTGTTTTCCTTGTAGATTGCCCAACAGTGAAATCCATGAATATCTCAAAAGGCCCTTTCGCACTAGACAAATCTCGGGATTGACGGGGGAGGTTGACGCAGGGTTGAAAACATGCTGCATTTCACGCTTGAAAATGTTCAACCCTGCGTCAACCATGAGAATGAGTTTCAACCCGGGTTGAAACTAGAGTCACATCGGCAAATGATGTACTTTTCTTACGGAGGTCACAGGTTCCAATCCCGCTCCAGTCAATTTCTTTTTCTTCAACTTTGAAAAAAAAAAAAATTATATAATGCACCCAGTCAGTTTCTCTTTGTAGTGAATTTTTCAGAGAAAAATACCGATAGGTTTTTGTAAAAAACGGAAATTGTAACTTGTAGGCCTACAAAAGTGTACTCTCTACTTCTCTTGGTTTGGTTTTGAGTGGACAGTGAACAGTTTACATGTACATGTACTTGTATGTTTTACCAGAACATGAAAATCCCATTGAAATACAGACAGTCGTAAAACCAGGTTTTAACTGCGATGATAAATATTTCAAACAATACAATTCGTAAATAATAATGATTGAGCTGTTAATACAAGTAGGCTGTATTCACATATTGGCTGTTTGAGGCAAACATGTCTTTTTTATGGCATGGTCTGTAGCCGGCATAAAAAACCTGAATTTATTACCGTGCATTTTGAGCCACACACCCCCAACTATTCCCTGTTTAACAAGACCCTGTGAATCAATACAAACACGGTTATCAGCGGCTTGACATGCTGTAGATCAATACCGGCGCCTCTGTAGAGGGGGTGGATCACATGTGGACTGTAATCTCATTGACCCATGAACTTTGCCCCCTAGGTCAAGTAGGAGGGCTCTGCCCACTTTTTTTTTCTCAGAATGGGCTAATGTGATGAACTTCAGGCAGGGAAGTGTACTAGCAGTGCTGGCAATAAAATTATGGAAATCTAAGAATAGGAATCCTTAAAACAATTTATGGTTGTCAGATTTTTTTTCAGAAACTACATGCTGGTACATATAAAACAGCACAGGGTTAGAGGTTTAACATATTTTGTCAATGTACAATGTACATGTACATTGTAGGCCTCCATTACCAAAACCTGACAGAAGACCAATTCATTAAATAGTACTGAAGAAATTTCTTTGCATCAAAATTTTTAATAATGAGACTGTTAATTTCGAAGCAATTTAAAACAAAAAGAAAATGTTTAATTCCCCCATCAGGAATTTAAAAAAAAAAGATGGAAATCAAATTGGGGGGGGGGATCCACAAGAAGACTGGAAAATGTCAGTGAACAAGACAAATTTCATCCATGGGCTGGAGGCCACTGCTGTTCCATTTCTTCAGTTGTAATTACAGAATTGGATTTGCTTTTCTGCAAGTTGACTAAAGTCAGTTTGAAGAACTGTTAGGAATATGTGGAGCAAATGATTTGTTTATGTCATGTCAAAAATATGAACTGCCAATAAACGGCAATTACATTTTTGAATGAAGTAAGAACCAAATTGTACAAATAATACCTGTTTTATTGTTTTGTGTCCTGTAGTGGATATCATCTGAAAAATGGCTTTAAAGTTTTCCATTCTTATTTTGCCATTTGTTTGCTGTAGAATTTCCGTGAATAAAACATCAACAGCTATCCAATATGGTAGTTCCTAAACACACATTTGAAGGTTTACTTCTACATGTAAATATGAATTTTATTCAAATTAGAGAATTCTATCAATTTTTATCCATTTCATGGTGTAGCAGATCACCAAAATATGGGTCATAAAATCTTTCGAAAACAATTTCTTAGCATGTGACTGGCGAAATTGCTGTTTGAAAAGTTTGATACTTTCTTTTGTTTACAAGTTTTTTTCTTAACAGTGAACAACAAAGGTGACTGTGTTCATGATTGTCAAAACACTGTTTTTCTGATTTATAAATAAAATAATATATACATCACTTTTTGTTGGGGGAGGGGGATGGGTGTTGCAGAATAGACATAAGACATACATTAACCCTAACCGCCCTGAATCCTCCAAAATCCTTTTTGCAAATTGGAGGAATTTGCAGGATTGAGGTTACATGGCAAAAGTGCGTTGCTGAATTCGGAGTACGCACTGTGTCAAGGTCTTGGGCTGGACCTTGTGTTGTTTATGCTCAGCCGTGCATAAATTTCGTCCTTGATTATACTTGACATCCTCCGCACTGCTCCAGGATGTCACTGCCTCTGCCTCAGCCTCAGCCTATTGACAGACATAGCCGGTGGATTTTGCAGGATTCAGGCAGTGGTCATCCCTCCATGGACCATATTCAACAAATAACGGAGGAATTTGCAGGATTGAGGCTATATGCTATTTTCTCATGAGGCCAATTGGAGGATTTTGCAGGATTGAGGCTACATCCTAGCAAAAAGGCCTAGGGAGTTAGGGTTAACTGCTTGAAGGTCTGCCAAGTATTTGCTTTTCAGTTCCATGTTGATGGAATACGAGCCGTGGATGAGTGGTTTAGGGCCACGACACTCACTTTACGTGTATGTGGGTTGTACACGCTTAAAGGCATACAGTTTGTAATATTGGAATCAGCACAAATACCCTTTTCACACGACACCAAAAAACCAACGAAGCTTGAACATTTTTCTCATGCCTGAAAATGCCGATGTGTGAATGGGAAACTGATGCTTGAGAGTTAAGGCCATGAGTCTCACTAACATGGAGGTGGGTTGTAATTGCTTAAAGGCACACAGATTGCAATATTGCGATCGGCACTAATACCCTTTTCACACAACACCAAAAAAACCTGCGAGGCTTGAGAATAATTCTCTACCTGAAATGCAGGGAACGGAAACCAATACTTGAAAGTGACCAATGTCCCCGGCGAATTTTGTCCTTGGCAATCCTTGGCAATTTCAGCCTCAGGATTTTTTCTGTCTGTCCCTCGAGAACCACTGGAGAGGGTAGCAACAAGTGCCAACAGATTAACTTTTTTAAGTAATGAATTCTATTCCTCAATCCTCAAAGGGTTTGGCGATTTTAACTTTATGTTTGAGAATGACAGTATTCCATGACATCTCATGTGGGTACCAAGACTGGGTCAATTGCGGGCAAAGCTTTGATGCCGTCTGTAATATTATAGGCCAGATGTGGTGGACATGCTACCTATGCACTTGCAAAAAAAACGACATAAATGATTGAACAGAATTATCTACATGACTTAAGCTGAATACAGCAGAATCCAACTGCCAAAACGCATACATACACAATCAACAAACTATTCATAAGAATTTGCATCAGGATGATAAACTCAATGTAGTTTTTTGAGTTTCACTAACAAAATTTTAAAATTCAGGAACTACCCGGGTATTTTGTGAATTTTAAAATTTTTGTCTCGCAATCATTTGGACCAATACGTTGGTGAAGGGCAAAAATCCAACATTGAATTTGCATCACCCCGACGCAGGTTCCATCTGATGAATAGTTTGGTTGTGGTACTCGCTACTATATCAGATTTGAACCAGCCAGTCGACCCCGGCAAGCTCGGTGGTCGATGGTATGACGTGCAGGACGTCGTGGGTTTGAGAAACACTCAACTAGTCAGTGATTTTTTTCTTTACAATTTCTCAGGAAAACACTGAGTATACATTGTTTATAAAATACACCAGGCAAGGGAAAAACCCTACATTGAAAAAAAAATGCCCAGTGTTGAAAATAGGGGATAAAGCAGGTTCAGAGTTTTGACTCCACACCGCAGTATCTTTGCTAGAAACTCTACTCAACACAACAACATACAACAGTTTTTGATGTCGGAAGGCTGCTCAGTTTCACAATATGTCAACATCCCAAGGTCCAACTTCCTGAGCCTGCCACGGTCACCCACTCCCCCGCTCCCCCAGTCAATGTTGTTCTCTCCAGCTGATGCAGCACACACCACGCAATGAGAGACAACATTGTGTGGGGGCCGGGGGGGGGGGGGGGGGGGGCACAGCGAGATTTGGCCAGGATTGTAGATTTAAAGAATTTGTTGTTTCTAAATTGTCTTTTGTTTACCTTCTCTCTCCAGCCGGCCGTACTCTGCAGATCTTCAACATTGAGATGAAAAGCAAGATGAAGGCCCACAACCTGACGGAGGAGGTGCACTTCTGGAAGTGGATCAACCTCAACACCATCGGCATGGTCACGGACAACGCCGTCTTCCACTGGAGCATGGAAGGGGAGTCCCAGCCGGTCAAGGTGTTTGACCGCCACTCCAACCTGGCGGGATGTCAGATCATCAACTACCGGACCGACGCCAAGATGCAGTGGCTGCTGCTCATCGGCATCTCGGCCCAGGTAAGATGGGGTTTGCGGATTAAAAGTCTGTGTAGTTGAACAAAACAAAACAGCACAAGCGAATCACCCGTGACAAATTTGGACCTGTTAAAGAAATTATACAAACTTAATATTCCTATCTCTGCAAAGATTTTCTCTAAAAATGTGTACAAAAGAAATTGTTGAAGCACTTCGATGATAACATTTTGACAGACTTTGGCTACATATATGACTGCATTTAGTACTCTAGTTAAATGTCCCCATTCCGTGCAAAGAGACAAGTTATACCAGTTTGATGGGGTTTGTTTCCACAATTGAGACTAACTAATGGAGTCACTGTGATAAGTATCATCCAAGGAATCATTTGCAAAGTTCAGTCTTCACTGTTTATTAACTAGTAAACGCTGGAGGACGTTACCCGCAGGGGCGGGTAACGGGTTAAATCCTCAAACTTTCCCCGATCCTCCGGTGGTGGATGTGTATACATGTCAGTGGTTCCCTTTGGTTTTGTACACGCCATGTTTTGAACTTGAACTTGGCCGTTCATGCCTGTCATCGCAGCAAATATCGCTTCCAAATCCTTTATGGAAACAGTGGCACATTCTTTACCTAAACTTTCAAGGTGCATCAATCCCCATGTAAAGAAATACATGTAGTGGTTGAGCTCAACCTTCCTCAATCTTTCATGATCTACTCAAATACTTTGTGGATTTTAAAGGATTTCAGAAAGTTAATGGTGGCGTAAACCATTCTACTTAAAAACAGACTTTAGAGTTCCTGTAAAGTACTCCCCAGGTTGAACCAAAGTCTTTTTCTAGAACTGACGAGCTTAGCGAGAGTGAGAGAGAGAGAACGAGATCATTAACACAATGTTCGTTCAGACTTATGCAGTTCAATTTCTCCACCACAGCAAAACCGTGTAGTGGGAGCCATGCAGCTGTACTCCGTGGAGCGTAAAGTCAGTCAGCCCATCGAGGGACACGCCGCCTGCTTCTCCACCTTCAAGCAAGAAGGCAACCCGGAAGCATCTACCATCTTCTCCTTCGCCGTCCGTGGAGCAGCCGGAGGCAAGGTAAAAGACTTCAGCTTGAAGTTGCAAAATGGGGTAGCTCAGAAACACTGCAACATTTGATCTTTTGCTTGTTGTCATTCCTAATTTGTTTAAACCTCACGCTTCAAATCTTAGAAATAATTAGGTTCTGAAAGGACAGGTGTCGGGGTCTCTGAAACCTAGCGCGTTCCCAGTGAGAACAGTAAAGTTACATCAGTCCATTTGGGGCTACCCTCCTACTGTTTGAACAGTCACAGACAGTCAAAAATGCCATCCACTTCCCCTGCCATGCCTTTTACACAGGCTGGTCATGAACAGTCAGATCATATTTCAAACAAGCACTATGACTAGTCAAATCCAGTTAAGACAAAAACAGGCAACTGGTAGGCACTGCTGTCATCAATTCCCTACAGTCCAAGCATAGCTATATCAAGTTACATAAAAAGTCACAGCCAGTCAATCCTGCTTTATGGATTCTGCTAGTAGCTGTTGAAAAAAAAGTCACTTGAGATTGATTTTGACTTAAACGACAACTTGGCACAGAGTGTATGTTTGCATGGGAGGGTTAATATGATTTATATTTGTATCTTGTGTGTCTTTTTCTAGCTTCATGTCATCGAGGCCGGTAGCCCTCCGAGCGGTAACCAACCCTTTTCCAAGAAGGCAGTGGACGTGTTCTTCCCTCCGGAGGCCCAGAATGATTTCCCAGTTGCAATGCAGGTAAAGGAGATTTTTCTAAGAATTTTAAGAATATTTTGTAAATTATATAATAAGCTTAGCTATGTATTTAGTATTAAAAAGCAAATCGGCAAACAAATCCAAACCAATCTCTGCACCAGGCTGGATTTGAACTGGTTTTACTAGAGGTGAAAGGCAAAGAAATTTCGCACCAACCTGATGAGTCTAAAACTCATATTTGACATCTTCCTGTCTGGATTGTATAACTCATTAACTGGCCATTATTTTATCAAGTATTGTATATATGTTAATGAGGAGAACAGAAAAAAAACATTTGGTTTTAAAGTGTTACAAGGTAGACTTAAGTCACTAATGTTAATTCCACCAATAAATCTAAAAATACAATCCATATGAGAAGGCAATGTGCAATTCAACATGTCAGGTGGAGGATTAGCTGTTCATTTTGACTCTCACTGGTCACCTTCTGCATAAGATGGGTATTACAGATAGGCACATGCTTATTAACGTATTCAGGTGAGCCCTAAACATGACACTTTCTACCTGATCACCAAGAGTGGCTCCATCCAGCTATATGGTATAAAAGTAGCCCTCACAGTGGCCCGTTTATATTGACTGGCATCAACTACATGGCAAAAATAGTCAGGATAATTTGCGCATGTAATTTGACACATTCAGGTGAGCCCTAAACATGACACCATCTACCTGATCACCAAGTACGGCTGCCAATTGGCTACCTCCAGCTGTATGGTATAAAAGTAGTCCTCACAGTGGCCCGTTTATATTGACTGGCATCAACTACATGACAAAAATAGTCAGGATAATGCACATGTAATTTGACTCGTTCAGGTGAGCCCTAAACATGACACCATCTACCTGATCACCAAGTACGGCTACATCCACCTGTACGACCTGGAGAGTGGAACCTGTATCTACATGAACCGCATCAGCGCTGAGACCATCTTTGTGACTGCGCCCCACGAGGCTAGCTCGGGCATCATCGGTGTCAACCGCAAGGGCCAGGTAAGATGACGATTCACAAAATATCAGTTATCAAAGTATCAATATAATAAGAATTAAGGTCTATTTACGCTGTACATTGTAACAAGATTCTGAACAGCTTAAAACATAGAATTTGCTGGGTCCAATTTCACGGCGCTGCTTAACAGTTAGCAGAAAAGTTGTGCTTAGCATCTATAGAAGAACAATTTGCTAACCTTAAGCACTATTTCATGGCGTGAATGTGCTAACGGTTGCCGGTGCATAGTGATTTCAATTGTTACGTCACTAAGTTAAGCAACTTATTCCATTGAAGGAAGCCTTCCTTTTGCTGTGCTTACTGCATATGGTCTCCATGAAATAGACGGAGGCTCTGTTAGCAGAAAATCGTGTGCTTAGCAGCGCTGTGAAATTGGGCCCTGGTTTCAATAGGCCTGCTAACATTGTACGTGTACAAACTGTGAGGTACACCAATAAACAGCTGTGACTTTATAGAAACCTGATTGATTTTTTTCTCTAAGATACAATAAATGTGCATTCTTACCATTCAGTGCACAGGTGGTGCTGTTAGTCTTGAATTTAGACAGAATGCGCTAATGGCCAAAATAGATTATCTTGTGAACTTTGATAACATCTCTGATTGTATCGTATTTGTTAAAACAGTGAGAGTCTTTTACAAGGGTAGTTGGGAAAAAAGTCAACAATACTATTCGTTTTTCCTTTATTTTTTGGGCTGTAATTTTTTAACTAAGCTTAGAAAAATGTGAGCTCGGCACATAACTTCAGTGTATTTCAGAATTTTTGATATTCCAGTCGTTGAACATACTTTGTATGAAATAATGCAGCTTTCTTTCACTTTAATTGTGCATGCCGTGGTTTTTCCCCAGTTAATTTTACTCGCTAAAAGGGAAGTATGGTACTCTAAGGGTCATTAATACCAGGAAGTGAAACTGACACAAAAACAGGAGAGATGAAAAAAGATCGTTTTTGTAGTTGATGATTTAATAATTATGTGTGTTTGTAAAGTGCACATTTCTCCAATATTGATGCTCAAGCCACTATTGGGCTCCATGCACAAGTGCTCCTTCAACGGCCAGAAAAGGAGAGTTGGGGGGAGACCTAACACTGGGAATGCATCTTTTAAAAAGTAGTTAAGATGTGTTTTGAAAACTAATAAGACTGCTTCAAACTGCTTTCTGACTGGATTTACCTGAAATATACAAATCTAAAAAAATTAAGACGGCCTGACGTTTGGATCTTAAGATCTTCTTCAGAGGCCAAAAAAGAGAAGATATTAAGATATTTTAGATATTTTAAGATACTTATATAATTTGATAAAAGATATTCTGATATTTGTGATTTAATAAAAAGGTATTAAGCCATTTTGGTTATAAGCCTTTTAAGAAGCTTGGTTAGCACCAAGTGATTGATATCCTATTGAGATAGTTATACAGAAGCCTTTGCAGGAAAAAAAACTATTCTACTATTTCATTCTGTCCTTCAGGTGCTGTCAGTCAGTGTTGACGAAGAGAACATCGTCACCTACATCACCAACACCCTGCAGAACCCGGACCTGGCTCTGCGCATCGCCGTGCGCAACAACCTGTCCGGCGCCGAGGAGCTGTTCGTGCGCAAGTTCAACACGCTGTTTGCCCAGGGCAACTATGCCGAGTCCGCCAAGGTGGCTGCCAATGCACCCAAGGTATGGGCCTTGTCGAGGACACCCCACCTCTGCTCTCACGATAAAAAAGATACAAGGGTTTGCATGTAACCCTGGTCCACTGGCCATATGTCAGTGAAAACAGTGAAAAGCTATACAAACACCCTTCAAATCATTCGAGTGGGCTTGTTTAAAATGGTGTATGGAAAGAGTGAGCAGTTTCTGTTGCACCTTACAGTCTGATACACATAACACATGTGGTCAGTACTTGAAGATCAGTCGCAATAAACAGTGGTGTATGCTGGATGCATGCCCAAAAATCCTCCAAAATCTTTTTTGGGGGGGCAAAACCAGCCAGAGACTCGATCCTCCAATTTCATCCAGCCTCAGTTGGGGCCTGCTAGCCTGGATCCTCCATTATCCTCCAGAGGCAAAACCCTGTTGTGCCCTCAATCCAGCAAAATCCTCCAGTGCTTTGATTTTCAAAAGGCCCTCAATCCTTTGAACCCCTCCATTATGCTAAGGAATTTTGGAAGAATTGGGAAGGTTAGGGTTACTCTTTAACTTTAACTAGCAGAACTTGCGATACGGACAATTACACAGCATTATAAACCTCATTGCCAGAATTTTAAAATGGTCCAAATGCCACCAATGAAACAGGTATATCATTTTGAAGCTTATTCTGTGTATGTTGTTTGAATGTGCTTTAATTATAACAACGTTCAAGAATTTGGCTGTTATTTTAACTGAAAAATTAATTAATGGGTACACAAAAAAAAAAATCATTTGTCTGATTACATCCAACACCGTGGTGTCTTGAGCCCATTTCTACTATAGTACAGCAAAAAAGTTGGATAAATATTTTTTTAAAATCATTGTAGTAACTATCTTATCTTTTTTATCAGAATTAAAATCTGAACTATAATTATGCGCACTGGTGAATTATCCAAAATGTACGTCCGACACGGTGGAACTGCCTACATACCGAACTGAAACCAGTCAATATAATGTCACTTGTCACATGATTTTCTGCATACAATCAACTGCAAACCAAGTTGACATCGGGTTTTTATTCAACATTATTCCTGGCCTGTCTGCTGCACTGCTGTCCTGGCACTGTTCCAAAGGGAACACCAGTCCAGGTGTTGCTCGTCTGTGGCCATGGCAACACAGTTGACATGTATATAGTGATCATTGCGAGGGGCAGATGTGCAGATGTCTCTAGGGAGATCTCTTTCTGGGGGAAAAAAAAATCAGTACTCTGACAATCGGGACACTGCCACAGGAAACACACACAAATGACTTGTATTTAAAGATTGATCAGCC
Organism: Patiria pectinifera; assembly: GCA_029964075.1. Lineage (NCBI taxonomy): Eukaryota > Metazoa > Echinodermata > Asteroidea > Valvatida > Asterinidae > Patiria > Patiria pectinifera. Next base: position 19,427,918 of record CM057147.1, on the reverse strand, counting down.
AGTTTGCATGTTAACCCTAACTCCCTAGGCCTTTTTGTTAGGATGTAGCCTCAATCCTGCAAAATCCTGCAAAATCCTCCAATTGGCCTCATGGAAAAATACCATATGGCCTCAATCCTGCACATTCCTCCGTTATTTCTTGAATATGGTCCATGGAGGGGTGACCACTGCCTGAATCCTGCAAAATCCTCCAGCTATGACTGTCAATAGGCTGAGGCAGAGGCAGTGTCATACTGGAGCAGTGTGGAGGATTTCAAGTGTAATCAAGGACGAAATTTATGCACGGCTGAGCATAAACAACACAAGGTCCGGCCCAAGACCTTGACACAGTGCGTACTCCAAAATTAGCAATCTGTAGGAGAACTGCAACTGCGTATTTTACGCAATCAAGCACACATCGCGCAGTGTCAAACATGTTACAAACACGTGCGCTTGTTGCTCGAAATCTGTTCGAAATATGACGCAGCCGATGCACGTTATGCAAGTTGACTCTCAAAATGCTGATGCGCTTGGATGGTCTGTTGGAAATGACGTCATTTGAACGAGTGTTCACCATTCCTTCCTTCCATAGAGTGCAGACCTCAAAACGGATGAGTATAATTGCATTTTCTTCTCTTCCTTTTATCTCTTCTCAATCTAGGGCATCCTGCGGACGCCCCAGACCATTCAACGCTTCCAGCAGGTCCCCGCCCAGCCCGGCGCCACCAGCCCTCTGCTCCAGTACTTTGGCATCTTACTGGACCAAGGGCAGCTCAACAAGTACGAGTCGCTGGAGCTGTGCCGGCCCGTGCTGCAGCAGGGACGCAAGCAGCTGCTGGAGAAGTGGCTCAAGGAGGATAAGGTATGGTGGGAGGATGCAGTGAAAAAACTGCAACATTGAGGTTTCTGCCTGAAATGACCAACACTTTTGCTCATGAATATGGAAATTTGCATTAGCATAACAAAAACCCCAAAAGGCACCCTTGGGCCCTTTTATCATCTGTTAAATCATTCCCCCAACTGGACTTTGATTTTGTGGAATTTTCTCCTTCCCATAAATATAATTCAAAGCTGAAAAACCTTTTATAAACATTTGTAAAATTTGTAAAATTGTTAAAACAAACTTTTGAAATGTTCTATTCTGGAAAAAGGGTAATCATCTTAAACCGTTTCTTGTTTTCTTTCTATATATTCTTTGCCATTTTATTTTCTACCACTTGATCATGGTTAAGCCTTACTTAAGTATGTTTTTTGGCTAGTTTTAAGATAGCTTCATGAAATTCATTGTGCAAACCTTGTTACCATGGCTTTTTTCTACAAAGTTTTATCAGTTTGGGTTTGTTATGTTGTTCAAATGAAGGCATTGCCACAGTGAATTCTTCGCTAATTTTATTTTCTACTAGACAATCGTGGTTACATGCCTGGGTTAACATAAATGTTATTGTATCTTCAACAGCTCGAGTGCAGTGAAGAGCTAGGCGATCTAGTGAAGGCCCACGATCCCACCCTGGCCTTGTCTGTCTACCTGAGAGCTAATGTGCCAAACAAGGTAAGAGCAAAACACTCGAGCTTGGGCTCAGTATACATGCTTGGATGTACCCTTGGTCCCACCGTTAGCTTTATCTGTAAAAGTCTGGTAGTTGTTTCAAACACTAGCTGCCTTTATGCTATAGACGGGCATATGTTTTTCTTTAAAAAAAGAATTAAGCTAGCTAGATGATTGTTTATGCAATATACCATTGAGCTACAGCATTAATAACTAGTTAAAAAGGTCAAAGCTTTTACGGGATGAATCCTTGTGAAATTTGTGAAAGCTTGTTCAGGCGGCTCCATGCACATGTACCCCCTCATTGTTAAGAAAGGGAGAGTTGGGGGAGACCACTGGGGGAGACATTTGAACACATTGCCAAAGACGCCCGACGCTCACGCGAAGACACTATGGCTTTGTGCACATTCAGACTAAAATAAGTCGTGCGCACGCGAACAAGTAAGCATATGCGGTGTTTCTAAAATAGGTCAAAAAGCGCCCTCTCTTGTTTGCGCACGGAGCCCGTAGAGTGCAAGGAAAAATTGACTGTTAAGCAGTTTTCATTTCAACAAAGTTAATTGACTGAAGGCTTCTCATGTTAAGTTCGTTAATTCTCTTCTGAAACGTGTGTTATCAATGTGTTTGCTCATTTCATTGTTCCCAGGTGATCCAGTGCTTTGCCGAGACGGGCCAGTTCAGCAAGATTGTCCTGTACGCCAAGAAGGTGGGCTACACCCCAGACTACATCTTCCTGCTGCGTAACGTGATGCGCATCAACCCGGAGCAAGGGTCAGGCTTCGCTCAGATGCTGGTACAGGATGAGGAACCACTGGCAGACATCAACCAGGTAAGCAACATCCCCTCCCCCTGCTCACTGTCTTTGATTGCCCTTACTGACTGTCCCTAATACTTGTATTCATGTTTCTGAAAATCCTTACTTGGCCAAAGTTCTGGTATTTGCATACAGTTTTGTATCCCTCATGACTCAAGACACTTTGGTAAATTTTCTTGTAAATTATCTGAAATCAACCACATTTTCAGATCCTTATTTAGAGAAATTTTCTTTGATGGCAATGTGCGTACCAAAAAATCAGACACAAGTCTGGTTAAGCAGTTTTTAGACATCTGTTAATCAAAAAAGAGCCTTCTGATGGCAGAATCCGCACTCATAGATTTTTTTTATCCAGTGTCACCACCATAACATTTGTTTTTCATTGCAGGCCTTGATGAACTTTTCAGTCATCTTGCTAGCGTTTTGACATCCGTTTTATAAATGCGGACAGTTCATTCTCACCAAATGTAAATTTTTCTAAATAGGGTCATTTAAAGTGTTTACTTTTCATTGACTGTGCATAAAGAAAGCAGCGATAACACAATTCTCGGCCCAATTGGCTGGAAACTTTGCGAATGTACTTGGCATAAGTTTTTAGTAAAATCTTATTAAAATCATTAGATGGCCTTAAGGGTAGATAACAAATCTACCCCATCCTCCTTTGTGGTGAGAAGGTAAATTTAGAAGGATATTTGTAGGATTGGGTGACTAGAATTGTCAGTCGCTTTAGTCACTTACATATTCCAGCCTAACTTTTAACACTGTCGATTTGTAATTGTTGGCCTATTTCTCCGAAACCTGCAGACAGTGGATTACCAACGTAACTGTTAACTTGTTTCTCCCACCCGCAGATCGTGGACGTCTTCATGGAGCAGAACATGGTGCAGCAGTGCACCTCCTTCCTCCTGGACGCCCTCAAGAACAACCGTCCCTCGGAGGGCCACCTGCAGACCCGCCTTCTGGAGATGAACCTCATGTCTGCCCCTCAGGTGGCTGACGCCATCCTGGGCAACCAGATGTTCACCCACTACGACCGGGCCCACATCGCCTCCCTGTGTGAAAAGGCTGGTCTGCTTCAGAGGGTGAGTGATATTTTTTCCTGGCAAGCACAAATATTTTGCAAAGGAGAAGCGGGTGTTTGGTTTGCTTAGTTTGGAGATTTGCAGAGTTACTGTCACTTCGCAGCAGTTTTCCTGAAATTGGACCCGGGGCCCAAACTCTTTAACAACTTTCTCTGCTAAGCGTAAATTCAGTAGAACACCTGTTTGGCGTTTGGGCTGCTAATCTGTTGTTTGTATTAAGCAAATGATTTCCATGCTTAGTGCACTTCTGTGGATTGCAGCTCCTTGAAATTTGCCATGGAATAGAAGAGAGTTCAGAATTGCTTTGTGGTATTTTAGAATTCTTGGAACTGTTTTCATGCTCATTTTTTTGTGTCACAATTTGCTAAAGTTTTGTTGTTGTATTAATAGTTCTTGAAGAAAAAAGTAAACAAATTGAGTTTTTCCTAACCTGTTAGTTTCTAAGAATAACCGGCTGGGTTTTGAAAATGTATAGGAATGTTATTGGCTGGTTAGGCACTGATTGCTGATGATAATCAGATACAGTGGTTTTGCAGAAGACAGATGATTAACCTTTTTGTTTGTTTTTTAATTTTTTTTTTAACAGGCTCTTGAGCACTACACAGACCTGTATGACATCAAGAGGGCAGTGGTCAACACTCACATGTTGAACCCTGAGGTGAGTTACATTTGGCCAATTTTTGTGAAAATGTCCTTTTCTTGAGAAATAAAAAAAATAACAAAATTGAGGTACGACTTAAGATTTTTTTACCATATTGCAAAAAACTTGGTTTAAGGAAAGTTAATATTAATGTGAATACTGACTTGGACTCTTTGCCTTGGTCGCACACAGTGGCTGGTCAACTACTTTGGCTCCCTGTCCGTGGAGGACTCCCTGGAATGTCTGAAGGGCATGCTGTCGGCCAACATCCGCCAGAACCTGCAGATCTGCGTGCAGGTGGCCACCAAGTACCACGAGCAGCTCTCCACCAACTCCCTGATTGACATCTTCGAGTCCTTCAAGAGCTACGAGGGTCTGTTCTACTTCCTGGGCTCCATCGTCAACTTCAGTCAGGACGCCGACGTCCACTTCAAATACATCCAGGTAAGTCGCAATTGAATTGTTCTTCAGTTTTCAAAAAGAGAAATCTTTTTTGAGAGAGAAAGAGAGAGAGATAACAAAGAACATGCAAATAAGCAGGATTTGAACATACAGTCTAAGAGTTTCTGCAGAGGATGAAATTCAATCAATTTTGAACTGTCACATTGTATTAAGAAGGCACTTACTGTAGAAAAAAAAACCCAAAAAATGCACAAACAGTATAAGTTTGTGAATGTACAGTGTGATATTTATATTGAGCTTTTAGACAGTCACTAGGTATTGCTGGATTGACCCCAAAAGGAAGCAGGTGTTTAATTGGTAGACTGCAAACATTGGGATAGATTGGTAGAGCATGGGTTCTGTTTCGTACAGTTCGTGGGTTCGAATCCAGCTTCTGGCCATGTTCTTGGTACACTCTTTAAAATTTTGTTCTTGGGAATTCTATGTCTGCCCAACCTAGCATTTTACCCTTTTTCGGGAGGTTGCAGATTGGAACTTTGATGTATTTCATGAGCATGAAATCTCTGAATGGTAGTCTTAATATTGGGAAAGTTGGAGGTGTTTGTATTAGGTGCTGCATATGTTGATTTCAGTACCACAATTCAGATGTCTCCAAGAGCAAAATCCGCTGGTGTGTCAGACAAATGATGCTCCTTGTCTAGTGGGGCATTGTTTCGTTAACACACCAACATTTCAACTTCAATGTGTGTTTGTTGAGTTTTCAGTCCCTGCCCGATAACGTGGATTCCCCAGAATATTCTTCTAGAGAATCCTCCCCCTCTAAAATTGAATTTTTTTTCAATGTCCTAAGCTATGGTGCCATTGGTGCTTTAGAGGAATCCATTACCAGAAATTGACAGTAATTATAAGCTGAACATTCCTTGTACCAGGCTGCTTGCAAGACCGGCCAGATCAAGGAGGTGGAGCGTATCTGTCGTGAGAGCAACTGCTACGACGCCGACCGGGTCAAGAACTTCCTGAAGGAGGCCAAGCTGACGGACCAGCTGCCCCTCATCATCGTCTGCGACCGTTTTGACTTCGTCCACGACCTCGTGCTGTATCTGTATCGCAACAACCTGCAGAAGTACATTGAGATCTACGTGCAAAAGGTGAGATTGGCCACAAGTTCCAGAAGGGGCACACGCACCTTGCCAAAACTTAAAAGATTGATCATTAGTATTGCCTGTCCCTCAATTTCACTATGGACACCCCATGCGCATACTGATTCATGTGGAAACAGCTTGAAGTATGTATTGCTTATTTTTTTCTGAGTCTAGTCATTCTACATCAGTTATTTATTCCCATCAGGTGTCGTTAGCAATGTGTTCAAATGTCCCGCCCAGTGGTCACCCCCAACTCTCCCTTTGTAACCGCTGAGGGGGGTACTTGTGCAAGGAGTCCATGTGACTAACGATGATTTGTATAGACTTGTGATGACATTTGATTAACTGTGATGACTTGTAATGACCGTAGATAACTCAATTCCCTCCCAGGTGAACCCGTCCCGTCTGCCTGTCGTCATTGGTGGTCTCCTGGACGTGGACTGCTCTGAGGATGTCATCAAGAGCCTCATCATGGTAGTACGAGGACAGTTCTCTACCGACGAACTCGTGGAAGAGGTGGAGAAACGTAATAGGTGAGGAATTCAGCTATGTCCACTTTCGCGTTGAATTGCCTAAGTACATCACGCAACACTCCCAATGCTTATGCTTGAAAGCATTATCTCCTGCCTTTTTTTCTGTGACTGATTCTGACAAACCGTATGTTTTGGGGTTTTTCTGTCTAGATTGAAACTGCTTCTACCCTGGCTTGAGACTCGCATTCACGAGGGCAGCGTGGAACCGGCCACCCACAACGCACTGGCCAAGATCTACATAGACAGCAACAATAATCCTGAGAGATTCCTACGGTAAGCTCTGAAAAAAATAGTGCTCATTGGAAGGCTGTAACTGCCTTTTATTTGAAAAAGGTTGGAAAAAATTCCCTCCTACTTTCTTGAGGTTATTCACGACAATTCTTTCTGACTCTACGATGGATTAGGGGTGTGAATTTAGGGGATGGGAATTGGATAACCTATTGAAGAAACACAGGTACCCGGATACCCGTTAAAGAAATCTTGGAAGTTGGTGTTCACATTGTTCATACAGGTCCACACGATCATACTACCACATTATTAGTAAGTTACTAAGTAATATGTTTAGTTTATTATAGGTACCTGGTCCCATATTCTGGAACCGGTTCCTGACATCAGCCTTCAGGTACTCCTGTGCCCAGTTCCCATGCACAGCCCTACACAGCATCGTAGATCTGGTACACTGAAGTATCTCAAGCGTTAGTAACATTTACTGTCTTAGGCAACGTTGTGTTGTGAGTATAAAAAAAATTGTGAAACAAATGATTCTACCAACAGAGAGAATCAGCACTACGACAGCCGCGTGGTGGGCAAGTACTGCGAGAAGCGGGACCCCCACCTGGCCTGCGTGGCCTACGAGCGTGGCCAGTGTGACCGGGAGCTCATCAACGTCTGCAACGAGAACTCCCTCTTCAAGAGCGAGTCGCGCTACCTGGTCAAGCGCCGGGACCAGGAGCTGTGGGCCGAGGTGTTGCAGGAGTCCAACCCTTTCCGCAGGCAGCTGATTGACCAGGTAAAAAAGCGTGGGGCGTGAGCCTTGGGTCTAACCACCGGTGTCACACAATTGGGCAGTATTTTCTTGTAGTTGCGTCTTCAAATTTGCTGTGGACAAACTTTAAGTGGTTTCTTCCACAGTCATGGTTCCCACAGTCATTGGGCAAATCCTGAAAAATCCTGGAATTTGAAGTTATTATGGAAAGTCGTGGAAAAGACGTGGAATTTAATTTTAAGATTTCTTTGGGAACCCCGCTTCCAATATTTCAGTACCTCTTGCCTCATTTCCGAAAGAGGTTTCTGGTGAGTGGACATGTCATTTTTTCACAAACTGAACTGATTGATTGAGATCTCATGAATAATTCATTTTGTAATGAATTATTAATGAATTATTCACGTAACTCTGAATTATTCATGACACAGATCATGCAGACAGCTCTGACAGAGACCCAAGATGCTGAGGACATCTCAGTGACAGTCAAGGCGTTTGTGACAGCCGACCTGCCCATTGAACGCATTGATTGAGATCTCATGAATAATTCATTTTGTAATGAATTATTAATGAATTATTCATGTAACTCTGAATTATTCATGACACAGATCGTGCAGACAGCTCTGACGGAGACCCAAGATGCTGAGGACATCTCAGTGACGGTTAAGGCGTTTGTGACAGCCGACCTGCCCATTGAACTCATTGATTGAGATCTCATAAATTATTAATTTTGCAATGAATTATTCATGTAACTTTAAAGATGCTGAGGACATCTCAGTGACGGTTAAGGCGTTTGTGACAGCCGACCTGCCCATTGAACTCATTGATTGAGATCTCATAAATTATTAATTTTGCAATGAATTATTCACGTAACTTTGAATTATTCATGACACAGATCGTGCAGACAGCTCTGACAGAGACCCAAGATGCTGAGGACATCTCAGTGACAGTCAAAGCGTTCATGACAGCCGACCTGCCCAATGAACTTATTGAATTACTGGAGAAGATAGTGCTAGAAAATTCAGTATTCAGCGATCATAGGTAAGCACCATGAGTATGTATGTATTTCAGTAAAAGCATGAATTTCCCAACTCCTCCTCAGTGAAACAAAGTGGTGCTGTAGTGCTTGTATAGAAGAAGCAAATTTTTTTCACGCTTATGTAAAAGTGGGCTTACTTGAAAATATAAGTTGATGATTTTTTTCATGGATAATCAGAATAGCACAAGATTTTTTGTCCATTGAGTGCCTGAACCCCCTAAGGGTTCCTCAGGACGACCCTGCTAAATCCAACAGGGTGCAACGGTTACTTCCTGCTCAATCCAACAGAATCTAACTGTGCCTAATTTTAGTTGTCTGCTGGATCCAACAGAGTCCAACTTGGCGTTATTTGCCACTACCCAATAGAATCCGACTCTGAATATGTACATGTACGTTTGTACAAGGGGTTTACTGCTCAATCCAACAGACTCAAACAGGTTTATGATATAGTTGGATCCTGTTGGATTCAGCAGGGTTAGGGTTATATTAAATCAAAGAAAAATTCTAAATAAACACTAACAAGACTCTCGCAATACCTGACTCTCGAAACACTTCAGAATTGAGTTAAGATACCCATTTTTTTTACTGAATGGACATTACAATACAGGAGTGAGCAACCGTACTCGCCAAGGAAGTCCAAGCTTTTTCTCATGTAATCATTTTGAAAATCAATTTATTTCTAGTACATGGTAATCCGCCTTGGCATCCCCAGTTCACTTCAACTGCAGAGTGAACTGACACTAAAAGCAACGATTAAACGCAATTGTTTGTCTCCAATTGTCCAACAGAAACCTTCAGAATCTGCTCATCCTGACTGCCATCAAAGCCGACAGGAGCCGCGTCATGGAGTACATCAACCGTCTGGACAACTACGACGCTCCCGACATCGCCAACATCGCCATCGGCAGCGAGCTGTACGAGGAAGCCTTTGCCATCTTCAAGAAGTTTGACGTCAACACTTCTGCCATCCAGGTCAGTCAGACTTGAAGAGTTGTCCCTTGTTTGGTTTATATATTCAGAAAAAGTTTGGTAAACAAGAGGGTTGTTTTGTAGGTTGTTGGGGTTGATATTTGTGGGAGTTATATGTTTTGGAAACAGTTCTTTTCTTTTGTTAAAAGTGTGTAAAAGTTATCTGAGTTCAAAGTCGTTTTCATTATTCTCAACTGATTTGGGCATTTGGTCTAAGAGCCATCCGAAATTATGTGTAAATATTAATTTACCAAAACGTTTCTGCTTTTTTATTGGATAGTGCCTTTTTTGGGAGCCACTGTTTAATTTGATTCACATGGTCTTGTGTATATTTTAAAACTAGGGTTCCCCCCCCCCCAAAAAAAGCCAGAATGCAGTTAAATTGAAGAGTGCAAATGTTACAAACAGTAACTTGAGATTACACCCTGGGGTACTTTGTAAAACTCCATAAAACCTCTTAAATGCTGAAGGGATTCTCCCCGAAGCTTTGTTTCCAGGAATCAACTGTGTGTTTCATGAGGTACAAGCAACACTCTTCTAAAAAAAGAGATGCTGGATTGAGTTTTGTTCCTTCTGTCTTAAAAATGTGCTTAGGTCTTGATCGAGCATATATGTAACCTGGACCGCGCCTACGAGTTTGCCGAGCGCTGCAACGAGCCCTCGGTCTGGAGCCAGCTGGCTATGGCTCAGATGAAAGGTGGACTGGTGAAGGAGGCTATCGACTCTTACATCAAGGCCGACGACCCCTCCACGTACACTGAGGTCGTGGACGCTGCCTCTGCATCAGGTAAGGGGGAAGAGTTTGTCTGCAAAAAGTCAGGGAAGTCTCAGGGAATTTGACAGTGACCCAGAAGGGAAAGGCTTTCGCCAGTGTGGTGTATGTGCGTCTTGGGCCATGTGTCCCAGTTGTGTTCATTGACTGACTGGCTATGGTGGCTTTTTAGTGTTTATGCAGTGTGAATATTACACACCTCTCCAGACAGTAACACGTGGCTATACTACACCACCTCTTGACTTCCAAGCAACCTTGTTAAAGTGAAAATATTTCTCATGGAATTTGCAGATTTATCGGGGAAATATCAGGAAAAAGTCAAGGATTTTTGTTTCCAAAGTGCTGGGAACCCTGTTGCAAAAGTTGAATACATTCTCATAGTTTGTTAAATACCTCCCCAAGCTTTGTGCTGAGTGCTCTTAAAATATCTTGCAGAAAGTAGGACATGTTTCCCGAAAGTCGCTACACAGATAATTTGAGGACTTTCTTCAAGTAACAAACTTCTCACTTGGGCTGTTATACAACTTATGGACTTCACCCACTAAATTAAATTCAGAGTCTCAAAATCGTTTTCACGCACTTACTGGCATTTGAACATGATTTACATGTATACATGTACCTTTGAATTTCAGTAGGAACTGGTAGTTTACAACCACGTAAGATCTGTCTACAAAGTGACGTCACCTCTGCACGCGTTTAAATTAGTCTCTTGTGTGTCTACTGTGAAGATGGGCCAGTGCTTGATAATATAGGCCTTCCCATGCGATGGACATTAAAATGACTGGAAATGCACTTTATACTTACTGAAAGATTGAAATTGTACAAAGGGACCATTTTTAGGTTGAGGTTTACTAGCAAGCTGAGCAGGTCCAGGCTAATTTCGTAGCAACAGGTCACACTAGACCTTCAAAGAATTTGGTAATTTGATTGGGCTGAACGCTATCCCCTTTTCCCCTTCCCCCAACCAACAGGTAACTGGGAGGACCTGGTGCGCTACCTGCAGATGGCTCGCAAGAAGGCCAGGGATTCCTTCGTGGAGACCGAGCTCATCTTTGCCTTTGCCAAGACAAACCGCCTGGCCGACCTGGAGGAGTTCATCTCAGGACCCAACCACGCCCAGATCCAACAGGTAAAGACTTTGCTGATCATAAAGAAAACTGGTTAACAAATTTGCAGGCTGAGCAAAAATAAACAAAAAATTTGTTGGAAGTATTATATATCACTTGGGTATTGTAGCTTCAAATCTCTATTTGCTTACGCTATTTGCTAGTGTACTAGGTATCGGTTCTGGCTGACTGTACCAAATCTTAGATTGCAGCTTACACCACAATTGACAGTTTGTGAAAGATTAACAGCTGAGGCTGAGCTCCCAATGTAAAAGTTCATCACACAAGATATTCTTCTTTTTGGGTTGATCTCCAACTGAAATGAAAATTATCATCCTTTTTGTTCCGTTGCTATCCAGTCGGGGATATGTGACGTTCAACAAGTCAGAACAGGCTATGTGTGATGGATATAAAAACTGGAAAATTATTTGTCAGAAAGTACTTTCTGGTGTGGAATAATGCCTGTTTTCTGGTCCTGTTTTGCCTAGGTGGGTGATCGGTGCTATAACGAGGGCATGTATGAGGCCGCCAAGCTACTCTACAACAACGTCTCCAACTTTGCCCGTCTGGCCTCCACCCTGGTGCACCTGGGCGAGTACCAGAATGCTGTGGACAGCGCTAGGAAGGCCAACAGCACACGAACATGGAAGGAGGTATGTAAATGCTTAATAACAGATAGACATCAGTGACTGGCTAATGTTTGAAATGGAAAACAATCGACTGTTGTTTCAAATTAATCTCGTTTGTTTTGGAGAAGGATATTTCTTCAATTTTCTTCTCAATTTGATTTCTATCTCAAGTTGATTTTGTTAGTGTACTACACGGAATTGTGTAGTGGCAAAAGTTCTTTAAAAAAACTGGTCACAGTAAAACTGAGTGAAGTTTAAAGGAAGCTAAGGCCAAAAAAGAAAGACTTCGGTTTCTGGTATGGAGCTTGCCCAAAAAGTGGTGCGGCGACGCGGCTTTTTTTTTTTTTTACCTGATTTTTTTGCTTCAAATGTCGGCTGATGACTGCAAATGGTGCCCGACTAAACTTAGTGCAAATATATGGGAGTCCAGAGAGGCCACATAAAGCTTATTCTCGACCATAACCCCATCTAAAAACACGTTAGTATTGTGCAGCAGCAGGATTCCAGTCAAACCAGTGAGTTTGGCGGTTTTGAGACATCATCTTTCATTGAAAAAAAACTTTTTCATTTTGCCGACGCGCATGGCTACGGCGACGCGCGCGCATACCAGAAACCGGAGACTTTTTTTTTTGTGGCCTAATCAGACGCACTGTCCATTATCAACGTAGAAGTATTATTAAGACAATAGTAATTGCCGCAGTGAAACAATATTTGCATGAGGTCGAACCGTTTATAATTTGTTAATAAGATCAACAAGCAGGCAACTTTAGTCTGGCAAAGTGGGGCTATTTTTTCAGATCGTTCATGAAGAGCACTCTTTGAAGTAAATCTAGATGTCTACAGAACATTTGGACATGTAAAATCCAGGGACGGTGCAGTCACATACTACCTTTAGGCGTAGTGTTGGCTTATATTTGTGTTCCTTGTAGTTTGTTTTATATCAACATACAGTAGCCCTTGCAATCTCATTTTGAAGGAAGCTGCCCATGGTGAATGATAAGTCTGTAGCAACGAAGAAAAATCTCACTTGGAATCTCAAGTTCCAGTTTTATTGACTTCCCTTTTGAAAAGAAGGAAAACTTCCTTTAATCTATTAAAAATACTGAACCTTTTTCTAAACATTTGTCAATTTGCCTGAACCCTCCCAGGTCTGTTTCTCCTGTGTGGATGGGGAGGAGTTCCGTCTGGCCCAGATGTGCGGTCTTCACATCGTGGTCCATGCTGACGAGCTGGAGGAACTCATCAACTACTACCAGGACCGGGGCTACTTTGAGGAGCTCATCCAGCTCTTGGAAGCTGCTCTAGGTAATCATGAACCCTATCCCTCATCGTTGGTATCAAACAAAAAAATCCTGAATTCTTCAAAATTCACCACTGTGCAGGGAATGAGTGGAACATTTTTGGGACTCAACATTTTAAGGAGCCTTTTTTTTTATTTCACAAATGAATTTCCAACATAAAGCTAATCAAGTGAGGCCCCTTTCATGAATCATCAGCCAGTTTACTTTCAAAATTAGTGGAGGGTGTCAAAAAATGACTGTGTAAAAGGGAACAAAGGTTTCCACATACTTGCTGATTTTAAAGTTTTTTTGGTATCATTAAATTTTCTAATGATTATTAAGGGAATAAATATGTGCCTGGCCGGTTTTAAACAAGTACGTTTAAAACTGGCTTGGGGTCTGGACGCAGATAATGGCCCGAGCCGAAGGCGACGTCATTATCTGTGACCAGGCCTCTAGTCAGTTTTAAATGTAGTTGTGTAACACCGGCCAAATACATATTTATTCCCATTCATAAATAGCTTTCGGTTAACAGTCAAAACAAGTCTGAAATTCTTAGATTTCCAACGATTTTGGTCAACGATTTTACTTCAGGTTTTGTAAAAACCCCGCCCCTCCGGCACATAGTGCTTAAAATTTCCTTATTCGGGTAGTGGCACTCAAGATGTGGCGCAGAACGCAGCGGTGTTTTATCAGCGGTTTAAAACCACCCACGTGGCGGGCTCTTGACCAATAGGAATGGGTAAATTATCTTAGGTATTTATGAATTCATATTCACACTTCATATTCACATTGACAGGTCTGGAGCGTGCTCACATGGGCATGTTCACCGAGCTGGCCATCCTGTACTCCAAGTACAAACCCTCCAAGATGCGGGAACATCTGGAGCTCTTCTGGTCCAGAGTCAACATTCCAAAGGTACGAAGAAAGCTTTGTCCTTTGTGTTGAAAATTTTGAAATAGAAAGATCAGCCACCTTCAGAAGATTAAATTTGATTTGTGGATGTCACACATAAAGAAGGCCAAATGGCCTCCAAGGTTTTCCAAACAGTAGTCAAAACAAACTCTTTCACGGAGAAAGGGAAACCTCTTCAAGATGATCGAGTTGTTCAATTGCTATGCTTTCAAAATTGTTATTTTATGTGAAATGCGTAACCTGACCCTTGTTCCGCTTAATCATCCACACTGAACAGGCAGTATTTTATAACAGCAAGTTCTAATACGTTCTGCAGAAATAGTATGATTATAATTCAGATAGAAAAGGTAGTTTTGGATTAGCCGGTTTTGACCCAGATACTGGTAAAGCCATCGTGCATGTATGCCGATTTTGTTTTTTTTCACTCGACCAGCTGTGAAATTTTAAACATAATTATAATAAGCATAGCCTTGGTTCTGCAATACTGACCTGGCGACCCTCAAGTATCCATCAAGATTTGCTCCAGTTTGGAATGTTTTGCAACTGAAGTGTAGTTTTGCAAGAAATCCATAAGATTCTCTTGAATATCACCTGCTCTTGGGAACACACGTAAAGTAACTTAAGCTGTTTTCATTTATTCATCCCTGCAGGTGTTGAGGGCAGCTGAGCACGCCCACCTGTGGGCGGAGCTAGTGTTCCTGTATGATAAGTATGAGGAGTATGACAACGCCGTGGTCACCATGATGGCTCACCCCACAGATGCCTGGAAGGAGGCTCAATTCAAGGACATCGTCACTAAGGTATGAGAAACTGCAATGTGTGAAATATATTGTCATCCATTTGCACTTGAAAGTCCAGCTAAATGTAAAACAGGTTATCTGGACCATTTTTCCACAATATACATTTGCAATCACTGGTAATTGTACACCTTTTCAATAAGGACTTTATAATTTGTTGTTGTGTCGGTACGTGGCATTAAGCCAATGAGCAGCCCTTTTTTCAATGAGCACATTTTTGGGTTCACAGCTTGATCACAAACCCCCCTAAGCTGAACAGTGTCTTCCTGAAATGACATCACAGCAATAGCGCCCTCATTTGTCCGGAATGAACATTTTTGAAGGTTTTAAGAAGTGCACTTTCCGATAAAATTGACCAAAACGGGATGTCAAATAGTTTTTCATACATTTAAGAGGAGGAGAAATTGCACAGAATATGTTACTAAGAAAATTCATTGCATGGACCCTTTAGCATCATTAGGCTACAATATATTGCTAAGCTAACTTTTTTTTGATACAGCAAAGTTGGGTGCTTAACAGCTCAAAAATGTTGTCCTCTACAAAAAAAAACATGTTGAAAGTAATAAATTTACGTCAAATTTCACATTTGGTCCTTCATCTGCTGAGCAAATCTTCCAATCTCTCTGAACATCTGCAAGTGCAATAAGCCAGGAAATCTGCAAAACCTGGGGTTTTTCCTCTCTGCCTGTCGCATAAGACAGTGTGCATTGAGCAATTTAGATCAGGACTTTTGGTGACAGTTCTGTCAGACTTGGTCATAACACTGTGAGAAATGTACACACAAACCACCACAATGTGGGCGGGGCTAGTGGCTGAATTAAGAAGATGTCCATACTGGATGAATCCTCTACAAGTCTTCATGTCAAATATCTGTGGTTAAGGCCAAAAAAAAAAAAAAAATCTGCTTCCGATTACATGGCATTCGAAAATAGGGTATGTAGGTAGGGACATTTTTTTTTTGGCCAATTTTTTTTGTGTACGATCATATGGAGGCGTCTGCGTGTAGTCAAGGGTAAAAGGTAGAAATTGATGGTTTTGGGTGTTTTTTCCCCTCATTTTTCCAATAAAAAAAACTAGGGTAGGGGCTGTCAGAATAGGGTAGGTAGGGAAACCGGAAGCAGAACTATTATTTTTTTGGGCCTAATATACCAAAGCTTGAGGCTCCTTTGACAGAAATAATAGATTTACTTCAAAATGTTCAGCTTTGGTTCATCTTCCTCTCTAGACAAAACAGACACTCTCCAGTTCTTAGAACCCATAAGTCAAGATATCTACACAAGTTTTCTGATTTTCTTCTTTGTCCAGAGCTGAAATGTATCACCTCTTGATTTTCCCCCCAGGTTGCCAACATAGAGCTGTACTACAAGAGCATTCAATTCTACCTGGATTACAAGCCCATGATGCTGAATGACCTGCTGACTGTGCTCATCCCACGGATGGACCACACCCGGGCCGTCAGTCTCTTCAGCAAACTGAACCAGCTGATGTTGGTCAAGCCCTACCTGCGACAGGTGCAGAACCACAACAACAAGGTGAGAGTCCTCTCAGTTTGTCCTTCATTAAAGGTGGAGTGGACCATTTGCAGCTATCCAAAAAGCAACCGACCAAATTAATTTTGATAGCTTATTCGGTTGAGAGACAGCAATGGCACTAAACTCCCTGTGAAATTGTTCCTTCTGGCTTGCTGTCATTTGAAGAAAACAATAAAAGAAGGTCATTTCCAAAGATGCTTCAAGTGACACATTTTTGGAAATTTCAGTGGTTGGTTTGTAAGTGGTGAGTCGGTGGGTGGGTGCGCGCAAGCGTTGACGCGACGCAGAAGCAGTCGGTCTTATTTGTTGGTTCAGTGTGTGACATCACATACCTGCAATCGGCTGAAGGAGAACGTGTCCCGGATGCTGATTTCAGGCCCAATTCAAAACATGACTGGGCAACTTTCGAATTGAAATCGAGATCCTAGTCTTTCACTAGCCTGTGGCAAACATGCATGCCTGGATCAGTACACTTGCATGTAACAATCGACAGGCAACTTTGTTTTCTTCATCTGTTTCAGTATATTTTATCCTCCAATTGAATTAATCCGCATTCCTTTTTTCTCCAAGGCCATCAACGATGCCCTGAACGGTCTCCTGATCGACGAGGAGGACTACCAAGGGTTGCGCACCTCCATCGACGCCTTTGACAACTTTGACAACATCGCGCTGGCCCAGCGCCTGGAGAAGCACGAGCTGCTGGAGTTCCGGCGCATCGCCGCCTACCTCTACAAGCGCAACAACCGCTGGAAGCAGGCCGTGGAGCTGTGCAAGAAAGACAAGCTTTACAGGGTATTGTTACGGGGTTTTGTGGCCGTTCGATTGCCAGTGCGAAAAAAAAAAAAGCATGCTCGTGCTAGCTTGGCTGTGTTTTTCAGCCAACAAGCCTTGCATTACTGCTGTGTGTGTTAGAAAGAGGCATATTAAAGGGTGAACATTTTCTTTTTCATACTCATTATTCCTGACCCATTGAGGGCGCTACTCAATGAAATACTGGGTTTCAGTCAATGTGATTTCTGTTGTCTGTATCCCTGACCAATAGAGGGCGCTATACAATGACGTATTGGGTACAGTACAAGGGGACCATTTTTCATTGCCAATTGGATACTTCATACATGACTCGAAGTTACAGAACATGTAAATGTCCAGAAAAATTGGATTTGTCCCGCCTTGATTTCCTCAAATAGCATAGTTGTATCTTTGAAAAGGTAGATTTTTGATTTGGGAAGCAAAATGACCATTGTGTTTGAAAACTTTGATGTGATATTGGGGGGGGGGTGCATCAAAAATGGCTTAAAAAAATTAATCCTTCACTGTGATAAAACTTATCAGTGCCAAAAGATGTCAAAAATTTTCTGCAGAAATTTGAATTTGAAATCAGGAGAAGAATAAGAAATTTCCTTCACATCCTTACATATGCCTCTTTCTTTCTTTCACACAAGCGATAATGCATAATTTTTGTCTTGCTTGGAAAATTCTGACCGGCTTCAATGTGTTTGATGAACGCTTTATCATCTTGCAATGCTTATAATTTACACATCATGATTTGGCTACATAACTTTTCCTGAAAACAAAAAATGTCACTCTTTCATGTGAAGAATTACATTGCATTGTCGGCATTTATCCATTCTAAGATAATTTTAAGAAGTATTCATATTTTCGTTTTCATAATATCAACTGAAATTTCACAGGATATTTTTACATTTTCCATGAGTTTATTTTAAGTTGTCATATTGCTTTTCCTCATATCCACTTCACATGTTGCAAACCTGAAGCCGGTCAGAATTTTAAAGATGATGCATGAAACAGCAGTAGGACCAGCAGCAAAAAAAAATCAGCTTTTGTTTGTTTCATTGTAGAAGCACAGTATCTTCAACTGCTATTGCATGTAGCAGACTCTTCTTTTTGGCTATTCTTTTAGATGTAGTGGTGTGCTCGACTTCAGATAGTTTTAAGCCGCTTTTGCATTGGACTTTTGTGAATAGTTACTGCAGGTAATTGCCAGCAGTCCATTGTAATTATTCTACCAGACGTCCACACTTGGATTAATTTCACCACGCAGAGAAAATCATTTGTTAACCAGTTCGCATCGGAGGACGTGATAACACGCACTGGCTGATACATCAGCATGGCTTACGGGTTAAGACGTCGAGATTGCCTTGACTCGCCTCCGGAAGACGTCTTAACACGCTAATCCCTTGTGCCTCGTGAAGTATGTCCGTTATGCACGGCCTATTGTTCAACAATTTAAAACATAAGAGGTTTTGCAAAGAAATATCGTAAAGATACTGTTGAAATGACTCATGCAAATCAGTATTTGTGGCATTTGGCTGTATATCAGAAGCTGGCTGGGAAATTTAGCCTTTTGCGAAAATCAAAGTTTTCGGGGGAAAAAAAATCCCGGCGCAAAGTGGTCAAGTAAAACTAACCAGCGCGCCAGCCAATCGAAGTCAGCCTTAGAAATTGTGACGTCATTTCGATCAGAAATGTAGACCAAGCTATTGATTGGTCAATTTGGCTGCCATGTGTTGGTAATACAACAACAGGTTACGCAAAAGGCGCCTGCTGAATAGAAGGCGCACCCTGAATGGCCCAAATCTCAAGGTCAAGAGGCAGTCTTGTTTTGCATCATTTATCGCCAAATCTGCTCGCATATCATGGACTCTTGCTGTGCAAGAGGATATTCCTTAGACTATTGTCCGCACTGGACTACATAATAATTTGGTTAAGTTGACAACAGACTCGGTGAAGTTGGCAACAGTATCTGTTAGTTGCCTCCCCCCCCCCCAAAAAAGGTCCAATGCAAACACGGCTTTAGCTTAGCTAATTTTCCCACTAACACAATGCTCGGTAACCCACCAAATAGCGTAGATTATTAACCCATGTCAGATAGGTCCCTGCACGCTTATGAATCTGTGCATTGTCTGGCAAGATAGAAATAGCACGAGCATGGCTCTGTAAGCCTTGCTCTATTGTCTTGTGTCTCTCCCGACGTCTCCTTTCCCCGTCGTGCTTGTATTTATGGTATGTGTTTCTCGTTGCTTGTGGAAAGTGTTGTCTGCAAATTCACTGTAAGTACTGTGCATCTTTTACTTCATTGTTTTCTTTATTACTTTGCATTGTTTTCAAATATTTTTAATGCAGGATTTCCTCAAAACAAAATTTAGAACTGAGCCACATCCCCCAAATACAAATTTTAGCGACACCAAAATTCTGATTATTGTACACATAAATCCTCGGTCCCATGCATTTGTGTGCATAATACATGGGACTGTTGCTCTAAATACATGATTCAGCTTTGGATATGATATAACAAATATATTATTACCTCAATTACCATGTCCGAAGCCACTGTTGATAGCTTGCCATTGTTAAATAGTTGCATGTTCATGAAATGTAGTTTTAAAAGCTTGTTGCAATGCTTCAGTGCAATTTAGGTTTTTTGAAAAACTGCAATTATATAGGATTGCCTTCCTTCTAATACAAAAACCCCCTCCCCATCCCCACAGGCAGACTGCAAGTTATCACCCCTAAAAGAATACTTCATGTACATCAATATTGGGTCTCAAATCTGAGATGACATCAGTGCATAAGATATATGTGTGCGATGCTAAATATCACCTACTACCATTTCACAAGATTCTTGCAAGATTCAAGATTGCTTACGCCACCAGTCAGAGACTGGTGTGTGTCTGTATCTGTATCTAGCAAAACATTAGTAAAGTCGGAATGGATTGATGTGCTACAGTGAACTCTTGGCCCAATTTCATGGTCAGTCAAAAAATAACGCTTTGCAAATTCACCCGCTAAGCAAAAATCTGCCTGGGAACCAGTCACAAGCAATATGTAAAGCAAGGCATTTTGGCTGGTAACCTGCTTCTGCTAAGCGAATATTGTCTGTGCTTCGTATATTTCTGGTGCTAGAAGCTCCTTAATACTTGCTCCTGGTTTTATGCAACCCTTTTACATCCCCAATTTTAATTTTTCTGTGCACAATGTTGGCAACTGATCACTACACCCAGCATTTTGTTGGGAGAATGCAAAATTAAAACGATGGTAACTCGAGGTTTACCTCAAGGTTGAACCTTGAGGTTTTCTAAGGTTTAAACTCGAGGTTTTCTGAGGGTTTTACTTCAAGGTTTTTTTAGGTTTAACCTCAAAGGTTTCTGATGCTTAACCTCGAAGTTTTCTGAGGTTTTAACCTTGAGGTTTTCTGAGGATTAACCTCAAGGTTTTCTGAGGTTTCACCTCAAGTTTTGCTGAGGTTTAACCGCAAAGTTTTCTGAGGTTTAACCTCAAAGTTTTCTATGGTTTAATGTAAATTTATCCATGTACAAGTATGTAAATTGACCATTAATTTCTTTAATTGCAAACACTATGTCCCCACCTATCCTAGGATGCCATGCAATACGCCAGCGAATCGCGGGAGACAGAGACCTCGGAGGAGCTGATCGCGTGGTTCCTGGAGCAAGGCCTGCACGAGTGCTTCAGCGCCTGCCTCTTCAACTGCTACGACCTGCTCCACCCGGACGTCATCCTGGAGCTGGCCTGGCGTCACAACATCATGGACTTTGCCATGCCGTACATGGTGCAGGTCATGAGGGAATACCTCAGCAAGGTAAGTGGCTGGATCCCACCCCAAATCCCCGCTGTGCTACGGCTGGTTCATAGTTCACACAATCGCAGTTGTGTACAATTTGGCAGGAGCTATAATTTGTGAGGCATTCTGGCAAAAATGAGGTCGAAATAAGGGTTTGTGGGCATTGGGAAAGAGAATATAATTATCCTTTCAGTACACGTTGTTTGCTTCATTAGGATATTCCTTTGACAATTTATAGCTGCTTAAAGTTTGCATGTCACAAAAGTAAAATACTGAGACAAGTGAAAGTGAATTTTGACTGTCTGTGACTGTTTAAATAGCAGGAGGGTTAACTGACTATTTCAATGGCTTACCTTCTCAGGTTGACAAGTTGGCAGCTTCAGAGAAGGAGCGAGCCGAAGAGGGTGAAACAAATCAGCCACTGGTCTACAGTAAGTCAACTTCCAAGTCTGTTTACCTTTACTCCCTCAATAATCTTGCTGGAAAATGTCCCATATCTGCTGTAATCTAGCAAAGTACGGGAATACAGTAGCAAATTTCTTTTTTTTTTTTCTTTTTTTATTTCATTTTCAAAATTGGGAAGTAAAACCCCCCCAGAAAATTAATAG
The DNA here is from genome assembly GCA_029964075.1 of Patiria pectinifera. Taxonomy (NCBI): domain Eukaryota; kingdom Metazoa; phylum Echinodermata; class Asteroidea; order Valvatida; family Asterinidae; genus Patiria; species Patiria pectinifera. The sequence goes on along the minus strand of CM057147.1, from coordinate 19,406,551 downwards.
AGACTTAAACATCAACCAAAATATTTGGTTACCAATTTTCCATTCCCAAAAAATATTGCTTTCTTTCCAGGATAAAGTAAATTCCATTTCAGCCATAAAAACTTTGCAAGAAAAATCAAACAATTATGCTTGAAATGGACGACTTTTACAGAAAGTATTTGGTTTCCAACGTTTTTGCATCTTTTTTTCCCCCAAAAAGCTGAATTCCATTCCAAAAGGTTAATTCCATTAATTCTTTCCCATTTTCTGGTAAGACGGAAAGATCAGTGGCTCTGTAAATGATAACTTTATTCCTTAGGTTACTCAAATAACATTCACGGTTGATCCCCTCCCCAGATGAACCCCAGCTAATGCTGACGGCAGGGCCAGGCATGATGATGCCCCCACAGATGGGCGTTCCAGGAGGCGGGATGATGGGTCCGCAACCGGGCTACTACGGCATGTGAGACAGATGGAATCAATGAATTATTGTATCAATTATAGAAGTCTGGGGGAAAGAACAAACGGGCCCATCCAACCTCTACAAAAGTTCTCGAAAAAAAATAATAACAAATAAAAAACAAAAATCCAGGAGTGACGACTATTTTAAGGTGTGAAAATATTGAAAGTATCAAAAAAAAAATTTGTAAAAAAAAATGACTAACTCATCTCTACAACGTGAGACAAAAATTCCCAACTATTAAAACAATAAATACAGCAGCTTTTGAAAAAAAATTGCAAGAACAGTAGAAGTTATTGAGAAGACTCCTTATCAATTTGCAGACAATTTATAAGTGACGTTTTTATTTTTTCTGTGAGACAAAATTGGAGGCGGATGTGGCTTGTAATTCTTTGCCCGGTGTTTTTGTTATTTTGTCTGTACATCCCTAGTATAGAGCTATATAATAATTTCTGGCATATTATTTGGTGTTTTAAAAGTGGCCCCCCACCAGAAAAAACAGCTTCAAGCAATTTTGCAGATCAAACCATCAGCTGAAAACTTAAGTGTATTTCAAAAAGCTTTTATATTTGGTTTGCATTTTATTTCAAGCTTGCACAAAAATTGTTAAAATGTTTAAATCAAAATATTGAGGTGTGTCTTCAGAGTTCACAGTTCTGAGCTTGACTGGGAAGTTAAATTTGTGATTCCTGTGCAGATGTGGGCAATTCATTAGGATTTTTTTTTAATCCATGCATTCCTTCGTTTGCTGTTTTTGGTAACATCCGGATCTCGGTTTAACTTTGGTGAACAACATATACCTGGAGGGAAATATGTTATTACTTTGTGGACCTTTTTTTTTACGGCCTCAAAAAGTAGTGTGCATTGCAGCTCTTAAATATTGGGTTCCTCTTTTCTCATCTGTATGTGGTGAGATGTGCTGTTGTTCCTTAGGCTTCGATTGTAATTGCCAAGGCTTGGCATAGACAGCTTTGTTGCTTTGTGCGAGTTTCGTACACGCTTCTTCCCTCTCTGTATATATTTACGCGCTGCTTTAGCGCCGATCCCTTCCTCTGCAGAAAGACCAAAGACAACGTTGCGTGCTTATGTCTTTATTGTATAGCTCTATGTCTCATGATTTTTAGGTTGTCTCTCTTTTTCTTTCACAAATACTGATATGTAACCCTTAAGCAATGACACTCAAAACCTGACGGAGAAATTATTTTTAAAGGTCCTAGGAATGTGCTCAGCCGATATACATTTTTTTAATCACTCATGTGAATGACTTTAAAAAGAACACTTTAAAAAAAAATGGCACTAGTGTACAAATTATAGGTAGGAATAAGTTGTTGAATACAAAACCTGGTATAAAAAAATTAAAAATGGTAATTTAAAAATTGAAATAAAACAAATTGGGAAAAAAAAATCGCTGTACCAACATGTTGAATGTTAGAAAATATATTATAAGAATATTAAAAAACGATGCCGACAAAATTATTAGTAATGTAAAATTAATGTTCAGTGGTAATTTTTTTTTATATACAGAGGTAAAAACGAAAAATATGGTAGCATAGGTAGTCAGTTAGATTGTTCATGTGTAGTGTTAGTCAAAAAGTGGGAAGTACAGAATGTATTCAGTAGCTTAGACTAGAATTTAAACTTGTGTTCTGACAATACATATATTGATATATTTTGGAAAGGAAGCAGTCAACCCCGGGAATGGAATGGATTGATCCAATCACCAAAGCTTAGGGTTGAACCATTATATATTTTAGGGGGTAGGTGTGATATTTTTGTAACGCCATTGGTGATTAATTCATTCCATCTCCCGAAAAGCAGGGAGAGGGGGGAAGTAATTGTTATTACCAGTCGGACATACTTAATGTGAATAGGTTGGTGGCAAGTGTTTAACATTCCGTAACTAGAGTAGTGGCTTTTTTTTTTGTATCTGCCTATAAAATAGCTGTTTGTAAAAAAATAATTAAAGTTTGGCGTAGATTTATAGCTAAATCAATATACTTCAGGATAACACTATTGTGAATAAAAGGTACAGCGATAGAATTGAGATTTAGTGATCGTCCATTAAAATCTAATTTTATATATTTCTTTTTTTGAGAAGGATATTTTGAACAAAGGGCGTATAATTTGTACTTGCCGTAAAAATCAAACCAAAAAAAAAAAAAAAAATCCAATAATGCAAACTGCCTTTTAAAAAATTCTGAATGAACAGAAAGGCTTATAAATTGGCGCTTCTTTAGCTGTAAATTCTTGCTGATTGTCGTTTTTGTTGCTTGAAATTAAAAGACATTACAATTAGGATTTGGGGCAAAAAAAAACAAAGTCGGCTGAGCACATTCTTTGATAGAGGAATTCAAAACATGGAAATTATGGATTAAGATTTACAGCACAAAAGAGTGTTGAGGGAAATGAAGCTCATCAATGGACAAGTCCAGTGGTTTTGTCACATGTTTATTTTACAGCCTCCCATGCCAAGAAAATTTGCTGTCTTTACAAAAAATTAATGTCAACCAACAAAATACATTGAACAAAAATAAGGTTACATGAACACAAATTTCAGTTTACATCAAATTTTAAAAACTGAAGATTTGTCTATAAATTGCAGTGAGTTGTAAAAAAAAAAAGAAGACTGTTCTGCAAACATTGCTGCGTTTTGGGGTTTTTGTTTTTTTCACTCACGGCTTAAAGTGCTCGTAAAACTCTGTAAATTCTTAATCAACAGAAACTGACCTCAGATTTTTGATTTCGTACAATTTACATCTGTTTAAGCAAATAATTTTGGGTGTTCAAACTGTTCACACAGTTGAGTTAGATTGTCAACTTGCTTTTGTGCTAATTTAAAAAAAAAAATACCGTGATACACTATATTTACTAGAATGAATTTTTGCAGTAGCTACACGGAGTAAAGTGCTATGATTTAGTATCCATTATTTTGTTGTCATTTGTAACACTTGATGTTGTCTTTCTTGTACTCGGCTTGTTTTCAAATCAGAATACTTTTATCGGAATTTGGCCGTTGTAAATCCACAAGACTTTCAAATGCTTCATGGGATTATGGTCAAACTTGTGTTCAAAATAATGGTCTGGTGCCCGTTTACGTGGAGACCCAAAGTTATTTGTTCACACTTTTGGGTAGGGTACACAACGACGATTTTGTCTTGTTTATAGGTAGATGCTTTCTGAACTTGTATTCTTTGAGACACTGACCGATAAAGTTGCGAACATCTTCCGAAAATACTTGATTACATAGAAGATTGCAATGAGTCGGTAAATAGGAGTGAGCATGGTAACGTTAAATGCGTATTTCCATCTTGAAGCAACCATATTTTCATTCTTATTAAAAGAAATTTAAAAAGCGGTTATCACATTAATCTAAGCAATGTTTAGCGATTATAAAAAAAACAACACTAACGCACCACCAGTTATTCACAATATCACTATATATACATGCTGTTGTCTATCTATGCCTACATCACACAAACTAATTGTACTCCGTTAAACCTTTTAGCAGCATTTAGATGTTTTGTATAATGTTAGTCTGGAAAAGTTGTCATATTTTGTCTCTAATTTTGAGGTATAATTTTGTGCCAGATATTATTATGTACGATTATTCAACTATTAAATTGACTCCTTGAGAGACAGATAAAACATTTTGTCATTTTTCCACCTGTTAATTTTCAGATGTCTCCCCCTTATTATATTAGAATGGCATTTCATAGGAATTATTTACATACAGACTTTTCTACAGGAAGTTTACTTTAATTTCAAACACTGGAATTTGTCAAGACATATTAGGCCCCCCCCCCCAAAAAAAATATATATTTGGTCTCTGGTCAGACCAAAGTTCCGGAATTGACGCGGCCACGCGGCTTTTTTTTTTTTTTTTTCTTCAAGCTTGGATTGTACAGACAAGGTGGGGTACTATTTTGCTTTTTTGGTGTCCTCATGTACATGGGTGTCCTCCATAATTTGCCTTGGTGCTTTCGATCATTTGCCTTGGTGCAATTTCCCATTCCTTGGTGCTCTTTGGTTAAAAAAAAAAATGAGGAGGTGCGGAAATAGAGGGCGCTGTTGGAGCTACCGCGGAACATTTTGGAAAAAAAAGATCGACGCGCATGATTAAAATCGACGTGCGCGCTGACCAGAGACCGACTTATTTATTTTTTTTGGCCTTACATTGATTGCTACTCATTTTTTCCTAAAAGTAAAAACAAAACAATTTTGTACAGAACAAGACTTCAGTTTTCAGATTTCTAACTGCCTTGCGATTATCAAGAGAGCTTTATTTATAAAACTGCCAATGTTGAAGGTACGCTAGAAGTGAGTTACTTAAAAAAAAAAAAAAAAAAAAAAAAGATACATAGCGCCATGTCTGATGAGTATTATATGAAAAGTTTAACAACTCCAGTCTTCAAAACAATACCTAAGTTTACAAAACGGCTGACATCGAGTATTATGGTAAGCCATCGTAAGCAACGATTACATTTTGGGGAGTTATTTTTTTTGTTTAATGGGGGGGGGGGGACAAGGTTTATGCAAATAAGGTCTTTGTATCTGCATCAATTTGATCTGGATTTACCAAACAAACTTTAAACTTCAGGAGAAATAACCTACACTGATTGCATAATAAATCCCTGATGGAGATCCGGCTTTTCTGGTGGTTCAAATAAATATTAAATCGGAGCCCGTATTGCACTTGCATTTTTCCTGTATCGATGTCTGGACCCAGCGGCCCCGGCACTTGGGCAGATCCACCGCCGACCAGCGCGTCCGTTTCCCCTCGGTGCCTTCCCCGCGACACCGGCCGTCGTTGTCGAAGGCAGGTTGGGTACATTCCACGCAGACTAATGTACCTGATAAATAACGACACCAAAAATTTGAAATAACATGGAATTCTAAGAAACAAAGTCATGAATAACGTAACTAGCACCAGGATGGAGACTTGCTTATGTTTTGCGTGCCCATTTTGAAAAATGACCGCAACAAAGTAGCCTACATTTTAAAATTTTTCCTCAACTTTTCCCTGAAAAGTAGCAAGCAACCTTGGTAGACATCAGACCTGTGGTCCATTTCTTAATTTCTTCATCAATATTAAGAAAAAGGATCAGAGAACTAATTAAACACCCTTTGCAAATACTCAGTGAATGGAAATTTGAACGAGCCATGTTTATGAGCAGCGAGCAGACGACCAAGAACATGTCCAAATCAACGGTACCCTGAAGGAGATCGCGTAATAAGTATTTACCAAAAAACCTCACGAATTGAATATCCACATTCGACATCAATAATTTGTGCATTAAAATTGACGGTGACCCCAAAGTGTTCACTTCTCTTGTAGTTTTCTTCAATCAAGAATAGTTTTGAAAATTCCAAAATTCCTTCTAGACACCGTCAACACGTTGGGCGGGAAACTCGGAAAAGGTCACTCCGGGTACATGTGGCCAGGGCTGGAATGGTTGGCATGGCATTCTTGCAACATTTTCACCTTGGAAACCACCAGTCACATTCTTTTTGCCATCTGGCAGAAATATGGCATGACGTTTGGACTTCAATTATCAGTTCGAGCTAAACAAACGCTCAAAACAGCGCAGGGAATGTTCACTTTTGGGGGTCATTCACTTTTCGGAATACCTTTTTTGATGATGTTGGCCCACACGCTATCTCGATTGGATCGACAGCTTTTGTTCCTCCCAGTCACCTTGAAATACACACAGTAACTGTCAAAGCTATGGAATGTGGAAAACCAAGACAATAAATAGTAAGTACATGTCATTATTAATAATGTATCTGCGAAACGTTTGTAAAAACGTTTGTAAGAAGAATTTACTCCCCCATTTCTAGCACATCTTTGTAGAATGCCACTATAGGCACTATCGTTAGATGTAGACCCGTGTCGTTTCGTCAGTACACAAGTCATACGAACCAGTACCTGAATTTCATAAACAATTCATCGTGCTCCTAAATTTGCACGTGTTACTGTTACAGCCTACATAAATGACCGGAAATTCTAACCCCGGTATATCTCTTAACACTATTTTAAAACTCGTGTTTATATCCGTAGATAAAGTAAATAAATTTGCATCATATCATTTGCTACATACCACTAACATTCGTGCTTGTTTTCTGAATCAAAAACTTACGGTTTGTACTGGCCCAAACTAATGAGGAAATTCTTCATGCGATTCAAATCCGGATCGTTCCTTCTTGCATTGTAGGAGTATGGAAGGACTAGTGCAATACCTGGGAAAGATTACCAAATTGTGAGAGTCAAATAAAAAATTTAGTCGGATATTTTTTAATTTAACATTTGGTGCATTGATGGAGTTTACATGTAGTTGGGTGTGTTAAACCTATTAGATTTAGAAACGGTATTTCCAATGTACTTTGAATGTAAGTTGTTTTGGGTGCAGTCATTTTGTGCAGTATTGTATGTCAAGTCATGGCAGAGCATTTTTGGAATTTTCCGTCGTCAACATGTTTCGTACTTAGGGAAAAAGTTTTTGCCTTATTTACCGTTAGCAGGGATCTCATTGGTTTCACAGAAGCTTGCGAAGCACGCCCTCATTTGGCGGAAAGGGGGACACTTATCTCCTGCATTTTCGGGGTCCTTGATCTTGTAGCGTCTTCGTTCGCTGACGCCGATACCGCACAGTACGCTGCATCCGCTCCAGTAGCTCCATGAGGAGACCTCACAGTCCACGGCTAAAAAGAAAAGATGCGGTAGAAAAATCATGGAAATAGTTAAGATTGAGTAGGCAGTAGACACTTTAAGGACACCCATTATAATGGCAGGACTTTTAGGTAGCAACAAAAATTGTGTGCTCGGAAAAAAATCAAAGTGTGTTTGTGTTCGTGAGACTCGTACTTAAGAGCCAGAGGGTTGGAGGAAGATGATGAAGTGAAAATTAAAGAATAAAGATGACTGACAAAATAAGCCTATCGTAAAAAATTTGGACAAGTTGATCATTGTTGAATGAATTATAGATGGAAGTGTAAACAGGATTGACTTAGGTTGGGCCGTTTTATTACCCTCCCTCCAAAAAACCTCAAACTTTGTTCGTGAACATTTTTTAGGAACTCGAGATGTATTTTTAGGTAGTAAATGTAGTACATTCAGAGATATTAGCGAGTAGTTAGACATTTTCCTTCGCAAGAGAAGATATTAATATCAAAATTCGCCACCCCCCCCCCCAAAATGTTGTTATGATATGTCTGAGATGATTGAATTTCAGCGTGATTCGGACAATAAGCAGTTAACTGTTTAAAGAAAAAGTGCGTAATCAAGTCCATCAAAAGTCCATCACGGGTTCGGTCAAAACATGGGAGGAACAAAAAAAAGAGGTCTTTGTCAGTTGAGACATAGCTTGTGACTTGAATTGGGCGTGCATGATGGATGACATGTGATTGACTTCACTGTGCGTTAATTTGTGACGACTTGTCGTGGTCTCGAGTACTATGTTGCCAAAATGTAACCTATGATAGAAAAATCGTTTGCTTTAAGTTTGAAATGCAACAGTTGTGGGAAATATGCCCCTGATGCTCAGAAAGGTACCGTGCTGTTTCCACGCGTGCCAATGCCCTGGATTCTCAACAGCTGCCCCAAGGTGAAAGTGCTTTCACCCCACGCCCTGTGAGCCCCGGTATTTATCTGACCGTGCCACCCCCTGTGATTTTTAAAAATGTGTTCGGTATTGTCTGTCCACAGGGGATGTTGTTAGCAAACTGTTAACAGGCAAAACTTGACAAACTTCTTTCATTCGTCTAATTTTTTTTAATAGCCTAGGGCGCCCGAGGACATTTTGTTGACAATTTGTTTTTTGATTTCAAATCCAGGAGATTTTTTGAGAGAGTCGTCGTGACGGGCACCATGGTGTGCTCAATGTCACATTTCACTGTCCTACATTGATGGGTTGTCTGTTTGTTTGTTGGGGTGTTTGTTTGTTTGTTTGTTTGTTTGTTTTAATGTGTTGACTTGTTTTAAAGGAGACAATATTGTGAAATTTCGCAAATAGAAAAAAAAATCTCAAGGAGCGCCAGAATTTCCTTAGAAGTCACCACATTATGCCCTGTTTTGTACATCACTAATCGAGCCACACTATGTCATTTTCCGCTAAAGAGTCAAAAATTAATTACCTCTAAAGGTCCCCCAATTAATACAACAATTTGTAATGAAAGCATATCGTCTTGAGCTATATTGATCAAGTGATGTTTATTTTAATTAATTGGTGTACGGAGTGAATAATCTATTTTTTTAATGCATTTTTTCCCTGAACAACGCTAAAAGCCATGCACTCAAGGTACATGGCTACAGGAGAAATAAACAGAAGTGTAAGTAATCAGAAATACCAAAGGTAGGATTTAGCAGTCCTCTTGAACCAGGACAGATCACAGGTTGGAGGGAAACAAGCACCAGGCAAGGAATTCCAAAGAGATGCAGCGCGTGGGGAAAAAAGCTATTGGAATATCTTTTGTTCTACATCTAGGTATGGCAACAGTATTTCATCATTGAAAGAATTTTTAATACCGAGTTGCGAGATGTTGTCCATATGGCGAGATGTGTCGGCCTCGTAGTTTTTGATACTTGAAGCAGTTTATTTTAGGAGATATTTTTAGGTCGAATATTTGGGTCAGTGGCCAAATGAAATGTCACGGTGGAATTCAAAATCGTCACGTTTTGTTTTGTTAAACACACAACCACACGCTCAACAGCAAAACAAGACCACACATACAGCTCTGCATGGCACACTTTTAAGGATAAGAATATCCTTCTTGGTATATGAAGGATTGACATTTTCGTAAATTGAGCCGGTTTGAAAGTTGTATGGAGGCCAGAATTCTATTAAAATGGGAAACAAGTTATAGGCCTAAAAAATGCAATACATGAATCGAGATTTCAATTGAGAATTTAAACTTCGTTTTAGAATTCAACTAAATTGTACCGTCTATAAGGACATCGATCTGTGCCAAAAGATATTAATGTGTAATGGCATATCCACCAGCCAGGTTTTTTTCTATTGCTTGTCAATGAAAGCTTGAGACAGTTAAAGAATTCCAGTGGTTTACTCCGTCAACACTGAGAATCATCCTGTAAATTACACCTATAAGTTGACACGACGGAAATAGTTGGGCCTAAATAAAATGCGACAAATGGAATGTAGTTTTCAACGTTCGAAGTGGCTCCCAGGTCTTGGTATAAACATCACACTCGACTGGAAATTCCCAGCAATGTATTTATGTCTTGCGGGAAAATATGAAAAAGGAACTCGTGCAGATGTGCCGCAATCTGAGTCACTGATTTTTATAATTGCAGCTTGAGGTGGGAAAAAAATATGATTATTGTGGTAATTTTGGTGATCGTAATCGATCGATGGGAATTGTCGTGTTTTCATTACGATCATCCCCACCTCAAATAGTCAAAACTGTGAACACATTCGCACTCGTCATCACAATGCACCATTTACCTTGTTGCGTCTTTACAGTATCATACTAAACACTCCACGTTAGTGGTTGTCATCGTGAGCTGATCTATCGTCACATTAATTCACCATCATTAATATCAGCACAATCATTGTCAATTTGAACCATCCTCGCTATACGCACCATGCATCTTTTGCCTCATACTTTACCACCATGAGCAGTAGCAATATCAACCTATACGCACTGTCTTCAACACCATCGTCAACTTCTTCACACCATCATCATCGACATTATCATCAGCATCATAAGCAGCAACAACAGTATCGGTTACAGCATCACAATCCGAATGAATGAATGAACAATTATGAATGAATGAATGAATGAATCATCATCACCATCCTTACCCCCATCACCATTATTCAGGCATTATCCTCTTTATAACCCTCTTTTTATAATGATGATCGTTATTCAGTCTTTACCACAGTAACCACAATCATAATTGTCACCATTTCCACTTTCATCACCTACATCTTCTTCACAATGATCACCATCATCGACCCAGTCATCACCACCGTTATCACCATTGTCACCATCATTACAATTGTCACCACTACCATATTCACCTTCATTATACCCTCCTTCTTCACCACCGCCACAATCCTCACACTTCTCACCAATCACCCATCTATCACCACCACCCCACCCACATCTCAGCATCCCCCTTACCACCACCACCGCACCACTCCCATCACCCCAAAGTGTCCTTACCTGGACAGGCAGCTTCGTAATCAGAGCAGCAGTCCCTGCTATCCACACACGCCTTGTCGCAGAAGCAGGTCTCGTGGTAGTAAGGCGAGTTGACCCTGTAACCCTCCGCCACACAATTAAGATCCTTCCCCTGGCAGCACAGAGCTCCGCCGAACTGACCCCCGTCACGGCAAGACGCTCTCACGGGCGACCAAAGATGGCTCCAAGCCAAACAAAACACTAGAAGGGGGATCATCCTGTCCTCCTTCGGTGAAATACAGCTAGGAACTTTTTCTCTGGATGAGATGTAATTCCAAGTTGGTGAGTAATCCCAAATTTTGGTCCGACGGGCTCGATTAAGTCCTGGAAGACTCTCGAGTCCTGGGAATTTAGACAGCGAAGCAGCTGCCCGATTCACGACGGTCGTGGGAACACAGATGGGGGCGGGAATTGGGTAGACGTACCTCACAGTGGTGGTCTTACTGTTCTCTCATTGGTCGCTGGGTGTAACACCAATTCAGATGTGTCCTGCAGTGAAAACACAGTGATGCTTTCGTTTCAATTGAAAAAAAGGTATCCCAATGCCACTCACCCTAACACGCAATGCTTCTGGGAGAGGGGACCTTGCATTTTGCATAACAGATTTGGTTACTCCTTAAAATGTTTTTGGAAAACAAATTGGAAACTGCTGGAGTTGATTTCCCCTCGCTGAAATATTGATTTCACTGATTTATCAATCGAAAACTGACTTGCGAGGTAGCTGATATGGTGTCTGATTTATGCCGTCTGGAACATCGACAAAGAATGTTCAAAGAGTAATGAATCAAAGGTTTGTTACATTCTATTAGCATATCGAGATAAATAGGGGACCGGACAAGAGGCTTGAATTGAATTAACTATAGGCCTTGACGACTTAGAAGAAGAATTTAGGTAACGATGTTTGAAATATTGTTACTGAAAAGATGTTTAATGTTTATGACAGATCAAAGGTTGTTTTGTAGGAGACATGGAAAAAATTTGACGTTCAGGTGAAATGTTTAACAAAATAACATGCAAAATGGGTGGAAACTGTTCGTGATACTTGGTTGAAATACCCAGCATTCTATTTAACTTAACCGGGTTAGGGTTACTCCTGCTGTTCGCAACCCAATGTCGCCGACTTTCTTGGTATCGGTATCAATTAGATTTTGCACCTGTCATTTCGGGAAGACAATTGGGCTTATTTACACATAATTCGTCAGCCATTTAAACTCTAGTGCCGTAAGAAGCCGTCGCGTTTAAAATATGGCCTTCTTTGTAGGCCGAAAGGCATACAGAACCAGGTCCTCCGTTCTGTGTTTTGTCGAGTTTTGTTTCGTTTCGTTTCGAGTGCATGAAAAGTGCTCATGTTGTCAAGAAGTCCGCCGTATTGCATGCTCAGTAAGACGGGACTCGAATCTGTGAGTTACAGGACCATTGGAAATGGTACCGGTACGGGATAGTTCAGGATAGTATAATAGCCGACACGATTGTGTCAAAGTGAATTAAATTGTGAAAAAAAATGAATAATAATGTCGTAACTACGGTAAGTTTGTGGAGAAATGTTTACAGCCAGTCAAATTCAATTGCACGACAAATATTTTCCAGTCTGCACTAATCCGGTAAGTCGTGCTGAAAGGTATCGAAATTGAAATTGGAATGGAATCAATTATAGACTTATGTGATTGACTCGGAAATATCAGATCTTAATACCATAATCCAGATGTCGGCATAAGATTGAATTCTGAAACTTGAATGGATGAACAGAAATGTTTATGAAGTGACTGTTGCCCTCCAGGTGCCAGTAAAGTAGCCTTTTTTGCAGAGGGAGTTCTTTTCAACACGGTTCCTGTCAAATTTCACGAAGAACAGTATTATAGCACAGCAAAATGTACCCTCGCAGCGACAGCCATGAAATTCCAAGTTAAAACTTGAACAGTCCCATATGGAACACAATATGTTGACCTCAGTGGAAACTTTGTTTGAAACCCCCTCAGGTTAACCCCCTGAGGCAGCAGATTTCAGGTTTAATTCGATTGGATGTGGGTCATTGTGGGGGTTGAATGGAGGGGAAGGGGGGCCTGGAGCCGACCCCCTAAACGGTGCATTATGAGCCAGTGATTAGCCCAAATTGACTGTTTGGTTCGAAAAAAAAAGTTTTCGACTATAGAGCTTCAGGCGTTTACGGTGAACAGAATTGTTGACTGTTACAATTATTGTACAGATGTGAACTTTTTAGAACCGAATGATTGAGCTACAAAAAAAAAATAGAAATAGTGGTAGGTTTAACAAATGTTTATCAAGCGTCGGAGACTGTGTTATCTCTCTTGTTTATCAAAAGTTAAGGAAATTACTTGCAGTGATTTTGCATGTCTTAGCCTCTTTCGAGGCACTGGTAACAAAGATATGGGCTAACGATGATGAGGCACGTAAAGGAGATGGAGGGGAAATGAAATGGAATCCTGAAGACCAAAGAAACAATTTAAAGAGCAAAAATTAGATAAAGAACTTGCATTGATATTATTGATAGGATTAATGCGTGCATCAGCATATTCAACCACGGAAGACCACCGGTATTACTGAAGAAGAAAAAAATCATCGAGTGGGCAGAAAGTTCAGCGAGCGTGCACCCTCACACCGACGGCGCCGTTCATGCTGTTGCCGGCCCCGCGTCCAACCTCGGGACGACCCGCTGGAGTTGGAATTTCATCCCCGTAATGAAATTGCTCTCCCTGTACCACCAGCACGTAAAGTACCAGCGCTAAGCATGTGCAAACCCCAGGCTCTCTTACATGTTCTCTTCGAGAGTGTCGTCGTGGAAAGGTTAACAACTCAGCTGATCTTTTCTCCCATCTAGTGGTACACGTCGTTATGGTGATTAAGAGCTGATGTAATGTGATGTCTGCAATCATGCCCCGCGGTGTTGGGCTATTATTGTCTGCCAGATACTGTGCCAAATGTCTGTACCTATAAAGTCCTACCTTATGAGCCTTGGGGCAGGCTTCATTGAGGGAGGAGACGTACAGTTACAACGTGTAAATGTTACAAAGAATCCCAAGGCTTCTGTGAAAATAATAATGATATCACACTCTTTATAGACTGAAGTAATTAATCCCCCGTTTGGAGCGCTTGTTTTTTTTAGTAATAGGCCTTCACTCCGGTAATGCAGGAGCTTTAATTATGTATTTAATTAAAGCAACTCATTTTTAATACATGCTTAAATATGAAATTCAAGGTCAAATGAAATGATCGCAAAGTAGGCCTATATACCATACATGACGCACACAAGTCAGTGGGTATACAAAAAAAAAATAAACCCGTCAAAACCCACGCACTCCTTTCTAGATCAGTCACAAAGAATATAATGAATGTGACTTCTTTTCAGTGGGCACTTTGAAAAAGGGTTATATCAACATTTGCCTTTAGCTGATGTGACAAATCTCGAGAAGTTTTTTTTCATTGAATGGTGCTATAAAATCGACTGTTAAAGACGAATGCACAATGATCGAGTTTGGTATAAACTTAAAATGTCAACTGAAAAATCCTGCAGTGCTCGCACCCTAATTTAGTAAAACAGAAATTACTTTACCTTCACTGGGTTCTGATTTACTCTATAATCAAGTCAAATCTTCTCGAATTTTTTTTTTATCAACTTTCACTCCATGTTATGTTTCTTCAATAATCGTTGTTACTACTAATTTCAATGTCAGCAGACGAATTGACATTCCGATTAGTTTTTTTTATATTGTTTTTTTTCTTTGTAAAGCGCTGTGATCTTGTTAACAGCGCTATATAAGAACCTGTATTATCATGACAATCACTTTTAGCTTAGAATAATTGTTAAAGATCAACACGGTGCGTTTTAGTTTGCGAAGCGTCAAAAAAAGAATACATGTATGCGTATAAGTATGTTTTGGGGAAAGTCATAAAATAGTGCTAGCATCTTACTGACAAAAAAAGCAGCGTACAGCCAAAATATAAAAAGAGACCTACCTTGAGAAAGTGTCTTCGACGATGATTTGCCCAAATGAAATAGAATCTCCCCAGTGTCGTCTTTTCCCGTTAATTTTTGGTAAGGTCTTTGCGATCTTTTGCATAAGCCTATATGGAAATGCTATACACAGTAATATAGCACATCACCTTGGAACAACTGTCCAGGAATTAAAGATTAGTCTTTAATGCATTGATGGAATGCATAGTCGGTAATCCTACCAGGGCACAAACCGTCCACCAAATGCCAAACTCCCATCACTGTTGCTCACATATCGAGAGGGGCGTGTGTGCTTATAAAAGTATCCAGTTTAGTAATATGAATATTCATGAGCTTTAAATAGGATTATAATGCATGTAATGCTGTGTTCATATACGAATTGCTTGTTTGTTTTGTGTGGAATCCCGCTATGCAAACGCATAATTGCCGTTCAGAAACTCGGCATTTAACGGAATGCCAATCTTTTATCTAGTGTATACTTGTGCAATGTAGTAATGTAAAATCAAAAATGTTTGACTTATAACAAGGGTATCATGGAAGTGTCTACTTGCGATCAATATCGCAATATCACTGCTGGTACCATTGGCCAGCCTATATACACTGTAGAGTCACCTTTGAACCAACTAACACTCACTAACGGTGAGTGTAGTGCTATTGTATAGGATTACCCCATGACGCCAATGAATGGGCTGTTGTGGTAAACCACATGCATGAAAAGACTTTCAGTGAAAATCCCTTTTGATTTATTTCGATGGAATTTTGTGTGCTCTGAGATCCGAGTTTGGTTTATGAGGCTTGACTTGTCTCGTTTAATTAAGTTACACTTAACTTGCTAATAAAGTCATGTTGCGACAAACAACAACATTTCGCTATTTTCCGTCAGAGATTTTACTGCTAACAGCATCATTTACGCTGCAGTTGTTTATCAAAGTTAGAGCAATAATTGTTATCATTTTCCATTGGACGTATAGTAAAAAGTCCGAAAGATGAACGGAATTTCTTTTTTAATGACTTTTTATACGAGATTCCTTTTCAATTGAAAATCATCTTTTGAGTAAAAAAAAATCAGTTTACTTTCAAGCTTTATACCTTTCAGAGTTCATATTTTGGATTAAAACCCTAAAAACCCATAAGGTTAACTCTGCTCATTCTCAAATTTCGGACATCAGTTTATACACCTATATACTTTTCCTTCGATAGTTAATGAATATTTATTTAAAATACGTATTCATGTAACTAGAGTGAGTGTGAAATAACTCACCTTAACTGAAACTTATTTGTATCGAAACTCCTGAATTTTCTGCCTGTGGTATCCCGCCAAGCAACTTACCCCGCACCGTGTAGAAGAAATCTTGGGTTACGTACAAGTCATGTACCTTGCACCAGCGCAGCCAAACTGCCGGGACCAAGTTTGCAACGCGGGGACTTTCTAGTGCCAATAGGTCTACTTATTCATCCTATAGGTCATATTTGTGCAGAGGATGTTTTTTTTCCTTCAAAGTCTGCCTGTATCCACGAAAAAAAGTCCATTCCCCCACTTTTATACTCACACTCCAGAATAGAATCAATACCTTGAGGTTAAAGTTGCTTTATTCTCCAAGTTCTTCGCTATCAAAATATGAGGGACGACCCGTTTACTTACAGTTCAACTGCTCAAAAGAGGGGGGGAAACGCGCGAAAGTGTTTTGACTCTTGCGGCTTAAGCCGAAGTTTGGTAAATGGGTGTTCTTTTCATCAGCGCAAGAATAACTCCAGTGTTGCTCTGTGAAGTGACTTAAGAAGTTGTTTTCACTGCTGTTCGACAACTGTTGTGTTATGGATGTATTTATTTTGCACTACAAAAACATGAAAGGGGGGGGGTTATCATACAACAGGCGTGTACCTGTTGTTGATTCATATAATTTTTTTGTAGGACATTATGACATTCGGATGAACTTCCAATGAAAATAACGTTGACCACAACAACAGGCTACGCCATAAGAGTTCCCGCAGTCAGTGTTATTCTACTCACGGTACATTTAAAATAGGCTTGGCAATGAAAAGGTAATGTCCAATATAGTGAGGGATTTTTATGTGACCCAGTGAAAGTGCGAGTTGGAAATATATAAAAGGGATAAAATCGATTAGGAAAAATAGGTGTCTTCACAAAATGAATAAAAACTTCAGAACAGTTTCACAAGTCACGACTATACAAAGTCGGATATTTGCTCACTAACGTCCCAAAATACAATTTGCAAACTTGCATTTGTTAACAAACAAGAGAAATAGCTCTTGCTGTGAATTTTTTTCTTACTTGTTGATTCAGCTGTTTCAATGGTGACTTTTTAATGAGTGCAGTAACCCAGTCCAATCCAACCAAACCAGCCTAACCTATTTCAAACCAACTCCAACCAAACTAAACACTATAGCCTTACCTAAACCTAGTTTATCCCAATATCAATACAATGACGGCAAAATCAAACCTAGTCAAACCTTGGTCCGACCAGTTTATGCAACCTGGCACTACCCACTCAACTTTGTAGCACTCGATCGTGCTTGTACTAAGTAGTTGTTGGTAATAGTCGTACTTATGCCATGAGAATGTAGCGTACTCTACTTCGCAAAAAACAACAACTATATACTCGTACTCGTGACAGAGCACCCGTACTCGTACTCACAAAGTTGCGCCCTCTTTTGATGATCACGAGACTAAAATAACATCTCGAGTCAATAATTACTGAGCCCAAAATAATAGCAACAAAATGAATCAGTGCATAGGCCTAAGTTATATAAAGAAAACTAAAACGAAGTGAAATTCTATCGTGCATTGTGCTGCACGCCTGCACCCCACAGTGTCAAAATCATGTCCAATGTTATCACACGTTTTGAACCAATCGATGACTCCTCACTGACAGGTTCCCCTCCTGGTGCAATATTTGATAATTATACCCCTGGGGAGCATGCGTCGTCAGTCTCCAGGGTTAGGGCCCGGCCCCAGGGTGCAGCTTTGTCCCCCCCCCCCAAAAAAAAAACAACCCCGAACCACGTCTGGCCAAGGTCACAGATGCAACAGTGCAACTAGCCTTTTTGACAAGTCCTCTGCCTTGTCAGTATCTTGACATATGAGTACGTCATGATGAGAACGGGCACGACGTACTTAATGCTCAACACAAACACGCCGATGCAAATCTTCAGAGAAGGGCTCATCGGCACAAACTGGCAACGCCCCTGGACGGGCTCCACCATGAGTGTCAAAAAACACCCCGAACCACGTCTGGCCAGGGTCACAGATGCAACAGTGCAACTAGCCTTTTTGACAAGTCCTCTGCCTTGATGACTTGAGCCGGCATTTGACTGAGCGGTGAAGCATAGCGGATTGAGTGGATCCTCAACTGGGACAAAAAAACCCTCCATTAAAATAGTTGAAAGATTATAATGAAAGACCAATGCCCACAATATTGTTCGCCAAAACAAGCCGCTGTAAAATTTTGAAAGAGAGGCAGTGCCATCGTGCTAGTACAGTAGAGCAAGGAACCGCAATTTTTGTCTCAACTAATAAAGCTGGTACATGTAGTACAGTCAAACACTGCAAGAGGGCGCTATGACTCTTGAATTGCAGAGTCGAACATTCAAATCTCTTGGTTGTGGAGAAAATGTCGAACACCGCCCAAACCACCCTGAACGCGTCTTCAAATTTCCGCTGTGGCAGATTTTTTTTTGGGGGACTGGAACTCGTTTGACGCTAGGGGCGCTCTACCCTTTGAACCCTCTGCCCTATACTGCATCGATTTTAAAGCAATAGTCTTCACTCTAATTTAATTATCATTCATCAATCAACTTAATCAAGCAAACAAACAGCAAAATCGGCATCTGGACGCCCATGGCCCACCGTCCCGAAATTATGGAAAATACTCACAACTCTCCAAGGTGTTTGAGACACACATCAACTTGAAACTTATTTCATAATCTTTCATTTTCCCAGGTGCGACACACACATCAACGTATATATTAAAACTAATTATTTAATAATCTTTCAGTTTCTGCTCAATTTTTTGGGGGGGTGATAGGGTATAATGAACCAAGACTTTCAGGAGAAAAGCCTATCGCCATTTTGAGAAAGGATATAATATGTTCCCTTGCAAAATGAGGGCATGCAAGCCGTTATGTTGCCACGGCGTAGGCAATCTCCAAGGGCGGATCCAGGCGGGGAAGTGGGGGGACAACGGGGGCCATGCCCCCCTACCTTTTTTGTTTTTAAGTGACGTTTCAGTAAAGGCAGGCACTGCGTACACCACCATAGTTTCCATAAAAAGATTTGGTTGAAGTGGCCATAAATTGCCTCATCAGATCACACCACAGGCATGGTAGTGGTACAGAGCATCTCGAACCCCTCAAAAAATCGGGCCCTTTAACGGGCCCCGAACTTCACGCCGTATTTTTTGGGACCCACTTTTTTGGGGGACCGACTTTTTTTTTTGAACCCCAAAACATTTTTGACCTATATACTGGCCAGTACTATACCCATGGGGTGGCGGTGCGTAAACGCCCCCGCCCCGGCCGGCGACTCGGATCGCATGCATGCACGTGTCACAAGGAGAGGGCGCAATTTTCGCGGCTTTCGCGACGGCGCGCGGTGAACGACTGGCGGTATGAGTTGGGTTTTTATCCGGTCTACAACAGTGATAATATTGAGAGAAAAAGCAGTAAACCGTCAAAGGTCAACATATTAATAGGTGCAGTCTCATACTTGTATAAGCATATCCGAAATGCAAACAAAGCCAGCACAGGCAAGAAACCAGTGGTCGTTAATAACCATGTGCGATTGTGCCTAGGCCTAGTATGCCTGCCTAGTCATTGATCTAAAAATTTACATCATCGGAACTGGTTACATTACATGCAATGGCTCATCACGACTACGATTGTGTTGTGGTAGGAGCAGGCGTAGAAGGGTCGGCTACGGGCTACCACCTGACGAGAACCGGTCACAAGACACTGCTGCTTGAACAGGTGAATTGACTTGATATTGTGCTCATTGAAAGGGTTGGCCGGGCTTCATGCAGCGCATAATAACCATAGCGGACCCATTGATTGTATGCAGTGCTTGACACCCTGTGCACAAACCATATGAGACTAGTCTGAAAAATTTGAAGTGTTTTCTCAGTAAATACTTCGATATTTTCCCTACTAAATTTGGCTTTTTTCATAGTAGGACATATTATCACTTTCCGATGGCTGATACTCACTGAAGGGAAAAGTTAGTGATGATGGCCAGATATGGGATTCTTTCCATAAATTGTTGAGTGAGTCGAGTTGTTCCCCCCCCACCCCGCCCCCCACTTCCCGCTGACTGGCGGCCAGGCACCGTTGGTTTGGTCATGTTTCCTACCTCTATAATTATAATTTTTTTTTGCGAATCTGTCCAAAGTTCACGCTGGGACACAGTAAAGGGAGCTCCCATGGCCAGTCGCGTATCACCCGCTACACATACCGGCAGATACACTACGCCAACATGATGCCAGAATGCTTCCAGACGTGGGAGCGACTGGGCGGAGAAGTAGGCACTGAGCTTTACAGGTTGGTGGTTAAAGGCACGTAGAAACATCGGCATAGTAATAGCCAGACGCAGTTCTACTGGGGGGGGGGGGGGTTTGTCCAGCCCCCTCCAAAAAAAGTCCATAAAAAAATGCAGTACCAAAGGTTAAAAGGTGACGGGCATTTGTACACTAATAAAGTGTGCATGACTGTAGGATTTTATAAGCGCTCCCCATTGAAAATATGATTCCCCCCTCCCCCGCCACCCCTTATTGATTAAGTAGGCCTGTATGTGTATGTGGAGGTGTGGAGGAAAAAAACGGGTCTATATTTCAGCACGCCTATCAGGACAAATATCATAAAGTACTTTTTTCTCATTAATAACAACATCTATGATAATTAATTTGTGCTGCTTTTTAAAACAATAAATTCGGAAAAATTCCATAATGTTATTTTCATAAATTGACATGACTCTAGTTTTTCTTTTCTTTCGATTTTTTTTTGAAGAAATACTGGTTTACTATCAGTCAATGGCCCACCATACCAGGACTACACACTCCGCAGCGAATCCCTTCGAGTCATGGGCAAGCCGTGCGAGTTGCCGACGGTCGGGGAGATCTGCCGGCGCCACCCTGGTTTCAGCTTCGGTCCGGAGCACAAGACGTTCGTCGATCCCAACGGTGGGGTGTTGAGGGCCGCCAGTTGCCTCCGCGCTTTACAGGTGCAGTTTAGCTATTAAAGGGGTCGTTAGCATAAAAATCACAAAATAAAGTTGCACTTTTTCTTTCTCCGAATAAATTAATTTTTTCGCCTTTTTATTTTAGCGGAAAAAAAATCTCCCTCTGAAAAAAAACAACCCAACTTTTTTTTAAAATTTCTGGTTGCTATGCGCCTCAAACGCACCAAAAAAAATCTGCCTGGATTAAGACTATTGTTGGGCCATAAATAATTTGAAAAAACAACTTTCAGATTACACTTCACTTTGGTTGCTGCAAATTGAACGTCAAATTTGTATAGTCACTCTTGAAAGTTTCTTGAGTTAGGCTACCTCAGCCTAGAGGGATATTTTCGACGCGATTCCTACGATATCGTCGTAGTGTTAACAGGTCACTGAGCTGAGCCCGGAAGTGTTTGTAGATGAAGCTGTAAATGATCGGGTTGATGAAGAGATTGCAGGCCAGCAGCGTGGTGAAGGCGGTGTACACGGGTTCGTTCGGCTGTAGGTCAAGCAGGAGCGTACCCACGTAATAACACTCAGCCGGTGTCCAGCAGATGGCAAAACCGATAATGACCAGCAGGATCGTAACGAGAATGTTCTTTTTAGCTCTACGGATGATGTGCTGTCGAGGGTTCACTGGATTCGCAAGTTTCTTCGTCAGCATGGTCAGTATCTTGACATAGGAGTACGTCATGATGAGAACGGGCACGACGTACTCTATGCTCAACACAAACACGCCGATGCAAATCTTCAGAGAAGGGCTCATCGGCACAAACTGGCAACGCCCCTGGACGGGCTCCACCATGAGTGTCATATGGGAGCAGAAGACGAAGCCCACGACCCAGGAAGTTACCATGGCTCCTCGTCTCAGTTTGGCTTTCGTGCACGAGTTGCGCCATTTCTCCATGTGGCAAGTCGCCACGAACCGCTTCAGTGAGATGGCGACGAGGTTATACGTAGACGTAACGTTCAAGCACCACAGGAAGAAATCGGAGAAGATTAAGCTACAGGTCAGTTTGTCGGAGAGGTTCCCTTCCTGAGACACAACAACGGTGTTGGGGCTCTTGAGTACCGTACTGCAGAAAAACACCAGCCCGGCAGTCAAGTCAATGCAGGACTGGTGCAGGATGAGACGATTGGTGAAGGAGCTGAACATGTTATGCCGAAGCAGAATAACGAGGATGACCACTGTTACCTACAACTGCGAGGCAGGCGATAATCGTATTGATTGCACCGAGTGAAGGGCTGACCGCCTCGCTGGACTCAGGCCAAACTTCATCGCCCGTATCGTTCTCAAAATCGCCACTCGACAAATTTTGATTTGATGCCATCGCAAGGAATTGTGTGTTCAGTTTGGATTTCCGTTTGCCTCTGCGAAAGACTGTGATACCTTATAGCTTTCCAGGTTTTGTAAAGTTGTCTGGAAGTCACGGTGTACTGCTTTTTGACTGAGCTTGGGAGCGTGGTTTGTGCGGTTTTGCTGTCAGTGCAACGACCACCAACATCAGTGCAAACTCCTTCAGTGATGATTTTTAAAGAAACAATTGCCTTTTTCCCTGCGCTGATTTCGTGCGTCATCAGTAGGCTTAATAAGGCCGTCTCTTGATTATACTCGCGTTTTCGAAATTGGAAAAAAAAAACAATCATGGGAAGGTCTCTATGTAGCACCTTGAAAAAACCAATTCCACATTGAATGATGTGTTGTTAATATAAGACGACTTGTGAGATTTCCCTTGGGACAACTATACATCACGCACAGTCTTCACACACACACACAAAAAGGATTATAAGGCCAAAAAAAAAAGTCTCTGGTTTCTGGTATGCGCGCGCGTCGTTGTAGCCATGCGCATCGTCAAAATGAACAAGTTTTTTTTTCAATGAAAGATGATGTCTCAAAACCGCCAAACTCACTGGTTTGACTGGAATCCTGCTCCTGCACAATACTAACGTGTTTTTAGATGGGGTAATGATCGAGAATAAGCTTTATGTGGCCTCTCTGGACTCCCATATATTTGCACTAAGTTTAGTCGGGCACCATTTGCAGTCATCAGCCGACATTTGAAGCAAAAAAATCAGGTAAAAAAAAAAAGAAACCGCGTCGCCGCACCACTTTTTGGGCAAGCTCCATACCAGAAACCGGAGACTTTTTTTTGTTGGCCTAAGGCCTATGAATGATAAGTAGCAGGAAACGGAGTTTCATTGTTTGAATTATAGGCCTATAATCAAATAGGCCTAATCAAAAAGTTGCGCCTTGCAGGAAATGAATGTGTTATTTTGGAAAGCCAATTATTGAACAAAGTGCAGACTGTAATCAGCGTTGTGGTGTTGTTGTTTTTCCCAAATAATTCTTAACTACAGTTTGTCAGCTCATACAGTTCGCAGCAACCGAGGCGGCCATTGATTCATGAACCCAGGCCCACAAGCAGTGGCGTAACTAGGGGGGGGGGGGGTGGCGCTTGCCTTCCCACCCCTGCGGAGGTCCGTTCCTCCCCCACATTTGAAATCTTTAACTGCACACAAACAATATACACTGCCCTCAGAGCCCGTCCTTGAAAAATTGGAGCACCCCCAGGTGCCCCCTATCCGCCCAGTTCACAAGTACCCCCTCACTGGCAAAGAAAGTACAGTTGGGAGGGGGGGACAAACCAACGCCATCTTGCCTGACTGCGATTTTGCCGCGACGCGTGGCTGTACCACTGCGTGTACATAGTACAAATCTCCTGGTGTACGTGCGTCACACACAACACACAAGGAACGGTGTGCGTCAACCAGCTAAATGTCCCGCCCATTGGACGTCGTTGCTGGATAAAAGGGCGCCCTCTTTCGTTGGCGCACGGAGCCCATAGCAGCTTAACCCTAGTTACGCCGCTGCCTTTCAAGGTTATAGATGAAGCTGCAGGTTCAATACTCTTCAGTATATTATATGAAGAAAGAATGTTCTGAACGCCAATTAATGCCTGAGAAAGAGAAGTAAATTTTTACGGGCCTACAAACAAAATCATACAGCACAATATTGGTGCATGACTTGCATTCCTGATTGTAATGCACATTAACTATACATGACATGTATTGTTATGGAATATAAATATATGCATAACTTAAAGACGCATGTATTGTGATTTGAACAACCGTCTTTCTCTCTGTTATAACAAGTAGAATACTATTTGAACAATCCGTGTTTGGCCGGGGGGGGGGGGGGGTGGCACCTAGAATATCGAACTTGAATTATTTTGCAATATCCAAGCATTTGTGATGTTATGGGCTTTCCAATGTACGATCAAGTGTGAGCGTTCCACTTCTTTTTCTAAAATAAATGATTCAGTTATGGACCGGAAATTATTGAATCTTTGGTTGTACATATGGGAAAGACAAGAAAGAGTACAGTGTAGTATTTTTAAAACATTAGAAATAGCATAGATATTATGTCTTAATGACAAACTTTGCTTGAGAGAGCCCCAATCTTAATCATGGTTATATTTGCGTCCATTGAAAAATGCTTTTATTATTGTTTCCCTAATCAATTTATGGATGCATAACGGATTTTCAAAAATCGTGTTAAAAATATGTCATCTACATGTAGTTCTTTTTTTAGTTTTTTAATTACACCTTTTCACTTTTTCAATGTCCATCTTGTTATGCCTTTTCTGTAAATGGCATTTTAAATAGGTGTATTTCAGTGTAGGCCTACATATGGAGCCTTCAACATGGATAAAATAATTCTAAACAACAGAACAGCTCGTGCACAAAATGTCAAGACGAAGGACAGTGGAAGAAAATTAATTTGCAAAAACCGCGGTGTCTTTTTGTTCGAGCAATGAATAATTTCGCAATGACGTAACTCATACAAACATGTTTCTGTTCTTCTCGAGCAGACAATGTTCGTGAAGCAGGGAGGAGTCATAAAGGAAAACGAAAAAGTCTTGGAAATTGTCCCCGGCGAACATGTGGTTATCGTGACCAGCAGAGGGCGGTATACAGCCAAGAGTGTGGTCCTAACCCCGGGAGCCTGGGCATCGAAGATGCTGAGACCGCTAGGGATTGATCCTCCACTGAAGGTGCGTTGTTCCTTTTCGCTTGAGTAGAAAGCATCGATCATTGGAACGGGCACATCACAAATCTCTGGGTTTTATTACCTGAGCACTTGCATAACTTAAAGGGCACGCCCTCCCCATCCTGTCCTGTGCCCCCTCCCCCTCTCAGATCTGTTGGTAAAAAAACAGTTGAGTACCTCTCAAGAAAATGTGTCTCCATACGTAACACCCCCCCCCCCCCCTGCAAATTGGAGCGTGCATGCATGTAGTTAATGGCATTTAACCAAAGCCCAACAGAGCTGCTCACGCTTCAGATTGGCGTTCCATGCCGGGCCAGCCCGAATCATTTCAGTCTTAAGCCCTGTCCGCACTGGACTTTTTTTGGTCAAACTAACCGAGACTATGGGTACTTTTCCCATTTTAAGTCCAGTGCGGACAGCCTAGGACGTTTTCCTCTCGGTTACTTTTCCTGAGTCCAGCGGTTACTTTTACTGGCCAACTGCTGCCCAGGAAAACTTCCCACGCGCCCAGGAAAACTGACCAGGTCACTTTTCCCGAGACGATAAGTCCAGTGCGGACAGTGCGAGTCGGTAAAAGCGGCTCAGGAAAGCGTACATCCGGCCTGAGCGCCCTGTTATGCATACTGAGACCACACGAACCTGCACGTGAAGTGCCCGAACATTTTGTAGAAACACGCTGCGGTGTATCATCAAGTTCGAGCGGTAAAATCTCGTTAAAATATATATTTCAACGGACAAATACATACACAGAGAAGAGGGATCACGTTCTGAGAATTAATTTGCGGAAATTCTCTTTCTCTACCGATGTATGTTATTTTCTACGATCCAAATTCGTCCTGATACGCTACTGTAGTCATGCACGGAACATCATGGTCCGGTACCGTACGTAGGCCGTAGTCACTGGTTCCGGCCCACATCATAGCTTTCATTCTGTAAGCATGCGATGGGAACCAACGAATACTGATGGCACTGCTGCCGCACGGAACATCGTACAGCGGCATGGCTTTGACGACGTGCATCACAAATGCGTCAGAATTATATGCCTTTTCGTCAAGATTTAGCATGTCAAGATGAAAAAATATCGTGTAAACGATTATGTTGTGCATGCAAATGGCGTGTGTAATATTACTGTGCGTATCGGCGGCTGAAAATGTGATCGGCAATTTGTTTTCTGTGTACGGTGAGTCATTTTACTGACACTGTGACAGCTCGGTTACTTCTCCCACGCGGTCTGGGTAAATTTTCCCGTGTCGAAAGTCCAAGTGCGGACAGTGGTCAAATTTGACCATTTCTCATTTTACCATCGTCTCGGTAAAACCTTCCAAAAAAAAAGTCCAGTGCGGACACGGCTATAGTCGCCTGTGTAAAACAAAAATTTAACTATCGTGACGATAGGTGGGCGCGGAAAACTACAGGTTTTTTTGCATTAGCTTTTTTAACTCCGAGACCTATACGTTCTTGAAACTCAATTGTTCTTGAGTCTGGAGTGCTGAAGGGTAACAAATAGCAACCGATGAAAAGTGGTGTGCAAATGAATAGATGTTTTCATCGGATAATGTCAGCCAGGGCAACCCGCCCCAACCTATAGGTTCATTGCTTTTAAAACATCTAACTATTGTCCTTTCATCGATTCCTCTAAAGTCTTTTTTTATATATAACTCCTGGAATGAATTCATGAAGTCTTTGTCCTGTAATCAGTGGACTTTCTTTTAACGACCAGGTCACCCAAATCAAAGTTTGCTATTGGCCAGAGAGACAGCCCGGTGCGTTCGGCAACTACCCATGCTTCTACTATCTCTCGGAGAAATACGAGACTTACGGATTGCCCTGTGATGACCACTCTGGGCTGGTCAAGGTAAACTAAGTATAAATACCTCTGACTTGAATAGACCTAAGACCTAATGACGTAATGGCTTTGTTTACATATGCGCTTTCCTATGGGAGCGAAGTCGGGACGCCAGACGAAGTAGGACCGTCTACCACATAGGAAAGCGCACATGTAAACAAAGCGTGACGTCATTTAGGTCTCGGGCCTATTGGCTGATGAAACTGTACCGTAAGCCAAAACTGAAAGGCACGTAGAAACATAGGTAAATAGACGCGGAAAAGTACCAAGAAAATCCTTGCTCAAAGTGAAGAAAAGACTGATGTATGCCTTGTGAAATTACTCCACCTGAAATGGCATGGTTTGAAAGAAGCTAAATTTTCAACCGGTTAGTATTCATGCAGTGCACCCAAGCGTGGACTTTGAGCAATTTTGAAGCTTACCCCAAAAAAGACCCTAAATATACCTTAAACATCCGAAATGATTCTTTTGAACTCAAACAAATGGAGTAGCTGAGCTCCAGCCCCGTCGCCACCCCTGAGGGTCGGGAAGGGGGGGGCATAGTACCAACTAGGGGGCCAACTACCATAAAAATACAAAAATACACATGTATGGCTTTTGCTGTTGGGGGGGGGGGCAATTGCTCACCGGGGGCACCAGGACCCCCTCTTGGCGACGGGCCTGCTGAGCTCATTTTCTTCCTTATTCATTCTTGAGTCCTATGTATAAATAGCGAAAGTAAAAACATAACAATTATTAACATTTGTAATTTATGTTAAATCTCTTCAGTAGGTTAGAAGCACTTACACTGCATACTTAGTAACTTAAAACTTCACACAAATGAAAGTGTACGCAAGCACTTTCCTTTTGAGTTTGCTTGTATTTCAATTTTCTCCAGAGTATTCTGAATGACCTGATTATTGCTGAAGATGGTGTTAAGTTTTCGCTGGCGTATTTTCAGGTGTGCAATCATCACGGTGACGATCTGCAAGGGCCTGATCAACAAAACCAGGTGCAATATTCTCACCAGATTGAAACGTTAAAGAGATTCATCAGAGAACATGTGCCTGGACTCATGCCAGAACCGTCTCTCGTTGAAAACTGCCTGTACACAGTGAGTCAAATGCCAACATAATATCTGGAAGACCGGAATGGGTTTTGGGGTTGATAACAGAATTTGTCATACCTCTGTCTTTATACTGTATTTTCATTGGCCCAGGACGATCACCTGACCGGGCGATAAATATGCATGGCACACTCCCGTTGTATATCACATTGTGATATCACATGCATGTAGACTAGTCCCCGCCCCACAGTCCAAACCATTATGCGCGGACCGCGTTTAAACCAGGTGCGTTTTGGCGGTCATAATCAAGAATTGGTTCGATGGTTTCTCTTTGGTTAATTGTTTTGGGAATTTGAGTACTACATGATCATGCGTAATTCTAATCCAATTAAAATTGCCGAAGAAATTCACCGACAAGAAACCACCGAACCAATTCTTGGTTATGACCGCCAAAACGCACCCATACTCACTGGTACCCCGCAGTACTTTCACGTTCCACAATATAATGTATAGCAGTGAGGGAGCAGTGCATTTGCAGACGATATTTACTTTAATTTGGCGGCCAGCGACGAGCGGCATTAAGATTATGTTCAGTTTGCCACCCTTAATTTCCCTTAGAAAAACAAGTAAAACGCGTCCCTCGGGGACGCATAGCACCCTCGGCTTCGCCTCGGGCGCTATGCGTCCCTCGGGTGTTCAAAACGTCATATCCCACATCACATCAGTCAACAACTGTTAAATATCCCACATCACATCAGTCAACAACTGTTAAATAACAGTACGGCAGGATTCGTTCTGCACAGAGAATGCCGCTTCTGCAAATAAACAAGCTGAGCTGTCCACATATTGTATTCATGATGGCAATAATCAGTTTAGTGGTCGTGTCCTTATTTTTATATTTACATCAATTTTTCATTTTTGTAGCACACACCAGATGAAGACATAATATTAGACAGACATCCCGATCATCCTAACATCGTCATAGGCTGTGGGTTTTCAGGTTAGTTTTAAACTTAGCTGGATTGACCAGAAAAAAAGTATGATTCACTCATTGTGTAACTCTTGAAATGTGATTGGAATAAATTGTACCACTAAGTGATCAAATTATTTATAAGCTGCAAATATTGCAATAGGACTTTTCCTATTCCTCACATGTAATGTAAATGGATGGCAATACTGCATAGTGTAATAGCATTTCACTACACTGTGCCTTCTTATGGAGAGCGTTTGTACACGAAAGACCACAGAAAATATTGTGACATAAGTGGGATCCGGTAATCATAAAAAATAGCCAATCAAGAGCCACGAATTGGAGCCAATGGCTGAAAAGGCTTAGAGGGGTAACCAGCCGTGGGCCAATGACAGGCAGGGTTGGTTCTTTATATCCTAGAGGTAGAAAGTTTTATAGGCGGGAAAGACAAGTTGCTATGCTGTCACTTTTGTCTCAGCCCTGGAAGGAACAACTTGTACTGCATAACTGGATGAACTCATGATTTTCAAATAACATGCAAAAGATGCTTAAATGTTTGAGTTGCCTGTCCGGTGCGCAGTTACCCGTAGATATGACGTCACAGGTCACATGGTCTACACATACACTCATATAGTTTTGTGTCCATGGTATATAGGTAGGGCTTGCGGTGTTTCTCCCAGTCATGTCTCATTATGAGAAGCCTAAAGAATTTTTGCAATCATTTTTCAATTCCATGCATATGGATTATTAGGTCTCGTCTAAACCTGCTTCAAGAATATCCAATTTTATTTTCTAAATCTTATATTTTATAGGTCATGGTTTCAAGTTAGCGCCCGCAGTGGGGAGAATCCTGAGTGAGTTGGCAACAGGGACCACGCCCAGCTATGACATATCGCCCATGAGTTTGAAACGGTTCCCTAACAACGGCAGACTTGCCGCTAAACTTTAGTCATTGGCTAAACTGTTAGTCATTAGTCCCCAATTAACAGGGTTTTGAGAACAAATGATTTAAAGGTGCTGAAGCAGTTATGGCCCAAAGTGTCTAGTTTATTTTCAAAAATTAGTTTTTAATAAGGGAACAAATATGTGCTTGGTCGGTTGAAACCGGCTATAGGGGCCTGGACGCCGATAATGAACGGAGCCGAAGATGAGGGTAAAAAAATCTCCATATATGAAAACAGGCTCGCGCGCGCGGTGTGTACTGCGCGATGTGGTGCAGAACACAGCAGTGTTTATACCTGTGGCTTAAAACACCCACGTGGCGACTCTCGGCCAATAGGAATGGGTAAACTGTCCCAGGTATTTATGAATGTGTAGTATTTATGAATGTTCATTATGAATTAAATTTATATACTTACATTGATTACTTCTCGGGCAAACTGATTACTATCTTTTTTCACCTTCCTTATATGAATTTTCACCTTTTAATGTTTTAAAGAATCAAGTTGATATGTGTGTTTAGTATATAACACACAATTTGCAAATCTATTTATTGTTTATTCGTATAAAATTGTTTTACTTCAATTGTTATGCGATATAATGTCTCGGTTTCATTACTTATATTTAATGAAAGGAAACATTTAAGATATATTTTTTATTTATACTCCATACTTGATAACAAGAAGAGAGTGTCATGCATGCATGCTGAAAGATATAAAACAAATTGTAAAAACTAATTTGATAAATTAAAGAAACTATGCACACTACACAGTGTTGAATCGCATCGTGTATTTTATAGCAATATGTAGATATGATAATTCAGTAATTTTATGGGAGGGTTGTGCCATATGTTCATTTTTTTGGAAGATCATAATACATAAGTAAGGAAATAGATCATATACGTTGCTAACGTATAGCATTTAAAGCGAAATATTCACGTGTCCAACGTACAGGGCGAGTCAAAAAAAGCGGAACCCAAACCCCCAAAATAATATTTCATATTTAAATAAATATATAGCACCAAACATAATAATGACTGGAAAGCCAATTTCATAAGCTACTTTTAGATGAAAAAAATACTGAAATTGCTCAATTCGTTCAAAGAATATCACCGTTTAAACACAATGACCCTAGAACAGCTTTCGTCCAAAATGCGATTTCAAGAATCGTCATCACAATTGTCTTCAAACATCACACCAGCGATAAAACCTCAGTTTAAAAGTTACAAATATTCATGGATGGATCTTTTTGTCATATTGTTTGCCTAACCAGGGTTGTTAATCAGGATATTGTGTATTTCAGTTGTTGACAGTTGTTGAAACAAGTATGTGTGTCATTTTCTTTGTTCCAAACAGTCGGAATACACACTAAACTGCTTTTTTTGGACGAGGTTTTAGAGTTATTGCGTTTAAATGGTGATATTCTTTGAACGGATTGAGCAATTTCATTAATTTTTTTCATTTAAAAGTAGCTTATGAAATTGGCTTTCCACTCATTAATATGTTTGGTGCTACGTATTGTTTTAAATACGAAATTTATTTTTTGGGTTTGTTATTTTTAGCTCGCCCTGTATAAATGCGTGTTTGCGATGCTGATAAATTCTGAGCACGCTCTCACCTTCAATGGCGTATAGTTTGTGCCCATTATTCCGATAATCCATGATGGGCAGTTGCTTTACACTAGCTGGCACAATGCTTTCGTTGTTCAGTTTTCAAAGCAATGCACGAATGCTTAATTAAATCCAAGTATTAAATAAACAAGTTGAAATATAATCCAGATTACCGTAACAATTACGTTTTCGCATATCAACCATAAATAACAGAGGAAGCAAAAATCATGAAAACCAGACTGTTCTGGCTTAGCAAATGTTGATGAAGTTAAGGATGTAAGCACCGATGCTGATCATCAATAAGAATGCGTATGGAAACTGGGGACAAATGAATTGAGGTACCTGTTTGTTCCGGCCCTTACAATACCGACTGAAATCTCCTACAAGTACTAAGCACTTTGAAATGATGTGTTGAGGGGATCGATGCTCATCATTTTCCACCACCCTCAGAGCCTTAGATAGTACCTTCTCCCTGCATGACTTCATCATGAATCCACTCTCAAAATCCTACAGGGCCTTAGATGCTTATCACAACCCTTTTGAGTTTTTAGGTTTGTATGGTCCTTTTTCATGGAGGTTTTCCATGCTCTGAATGGTGTATACCTGCCATATGAGCTATATAAATTATGATACCTGCACAATTCCTAATCCACCCCACGCGATGCTAATTGACTGCACGAACCGTGAACTATACTTTTATGTGATTTTAAGACGCATTTCCAGTGGCCGATCTATGTGTGGGGGGGGGGGGGTGGCAACCCCGTTCAGCCGCTGAATGCTACTAAAATGGGGCCAAAACTAATAAATGGAATGCTAAAGTTACAAATTTATTCTCAAATTGTCTTAGAATGCGGGAAAACGCATCTTAGACTAGACTAAAAAAGAAAATCCGGGGGGCATCACGGCCCCGGACCCCCCCCCCCAAAAAAGCAGGGCGTGCCTTGCCCCCTCCCTGAATCAACTCCCCCGTTAAAATTTCTGAAGGCTATAGATCCGTTCGCCCCGCCCTTTGCATGTCTCCTTTGGGGAAAAAAAACTGAGGCCTGCTCGTGCCAGATTTAAAACCTGAAAAAAATCTTGCCTTTGCGAAATGGTATGTTATTATTAACACAAAGAAATTTGTTAAATAATGCAATAGTTGTGCGAAATTACTCAATAGGTTTTGCGAGATAACGCAAGACTTCGTCCCAAGCCCCATGCATTATTATACACGGCCGGCTGATGATGTTGCAAGATATCAACCCGGAAATGGCACAACCTTACCGTAGCTTGTTTGTGGGGAACGTTTTCACCATGCAGCGCAGCTAGGAGATGGTCTTAAAATACTAACCGTAATATAAACCGATTGAAAAATACGGAGACAGAAACGAGCTCATTGTCGCGAGCCTCATGATTGGCACTAAGTTTTCAGTACAGCAGCCGTGCGGGGAGTCCACGGTTCGAATCAGTGTATTCACTTTTTATCAGACTGCCTAGAGGTCCATTGAAATTTTCAAGTACTGATTCAAGCAAATGACTTTGGTTTATAATTGGACGTTTCTATTTCTGACAATATTGTGGCAGTGCAGGCTTTGCAGCACAAGTTCACTTTTATAAAACGGTGCATAATAGTTAGGAATGTCAATGGAGCGCATATTTTTTTTGCCTTTTTGATTACTGGGCGGGCCGCGGGATCCTTGACGAGTTCGACGACCAAACAATGACTTTTGTTTACTGGCTAAAAAAAGAAATGGGCTATAAAAGTCATCACAATGATATTACATTGCCACGTTGGCGCCTGACACACATGCAGAATATTGCATCAGAAAATGTTCCCATACGGTCCACACTCGCTTGTATCATTCACCGAATCCGCCCCTTTTTGCGTTTCAAAATATTTACGTAGTTATTCGTGATGCATATTCATTTCATTGACGCATTTACAGATAGACCAATCGTGTGCCTAGTATGTGACATCATTTTTTATGCCTCGACCAATCAGGTAAAGCCACATCGAGAAAAGGCCGACGTGGCTTCAGTATTTCTACCCGGACAGAACGATCAAAATGTGAGACTAGAAATCGGGAAGATTTACTCAATTTTTCTTACGATCTACGGAGAGCAGTGCTCTTCTTAACATCGGAAAAGATAGAATAAGAACTGTGGGATGTAAGATGGCTACTACGAGAATTATTTTCACTGAGTTACCAGAGGGTATCAAGAGAAGTTTCGGAGTGATGGAACATCAGAACAACACAGTAGTCTCGGCCGCTGCGCCGCGCAAGCGGCAAAGGCTTACGCACTTGTCCCCGGAAGAGAAAATGCTTCGGAGGTTAGTCGGTTTTTTTTGGTGTGATGACATAGGCATAGGGCTTACCTTCTTGAAACAAAACGGTGGTTATACAGCAAAAATGTTCATTGTTCAACTTGTTGAGTTGTTTGTGATATTTTCCCCTGTTTTTTGGGGCGTTAATCACGACAATCACGAAACGAAAGTGAAGCATTTGAACAGCTGAGTTTCCAGATGTTTCGAATAAATAATCGACTTGTGTTTGATTTGAAGGCCCACATTACATTAAATTTTATTAAAATGGTCCCAAGGGCCTAGGTTATTTGAAACTAATCAAGGGATGTTTTTCTCTAAATGAATAATTTTATATTTAGAAAAATGTAATAAACATATTGTAATAGGCCTATTGCCTAATGTTACAAACATGACAAACATGACAAAGTCATGAAAGTGTATGGGAACCAACAGATTTTTGGAAAGTAGGCCCTTTAAAGTTGAAACAAAAGAAATTGTGTGATGTTTCCTGAACCAAAATTCATAATAAATGATATCCCAATATATTTGCAGTGAATGACCATTACTTATTGCAGTTAACAAAGGAAGTGGCGGCACAATTACTACATTACCCCGTCCCCCCCCCCCCCCAAAAAAAAAATTAGGTCCTATTTGTATTTGTCAAATGTGTAAACATATGATTACTAATTTTCCTATTTAATTAAAACTGCCTTTTTCCAGGAAACTGAAGAACAGAGTAGCAGCCCAGACTGCACGAGACCGCAAGAAGGCCCACATGGACACCATTGAGGAGACCCTTGAGATCACGCAGCTGGCCAACCAAGAACTCATAAATGAGAACGAGGCCTTGAAAGACGAGAACGAGAGACTCACGAGCGAGAACCAGGAACTCCGACGGAGACTGGGGCTGCTTGCTGATGTCAAAGTGGTACGCAGTTTATGTAAACAAGAAAAGTAAACAACGAGTGACATGTAAACAAGGCATGTAAACAATGAGTGACATGTATGAGAATGACGGGTTGGAAGTTTTTCAGTTAAGATAGCACAAGGTAATCAGTATTTGCCCCCCCCCCCCCACCCCGCCCCATTCCACCCCGCCCCACTCTGCCCTGCCCCTTCTCACTAAAACAATTATGGAAAAAATGTTGCAACCTGATGCCACTTTTTCTTCATATATCATCTCAATGAAGGTCAGCCATATTGCAAAAACACAACCGCTGAAGTGGCGTCAGGTTGCAACATTTTTTCCACAATTTTTAATAGTCTATAGGACAACAGAAGTGTTGGAAAGTGACATATATTTGTGATCGATTCATTCACAAACCAATCACCACAATTCAAACTTCACAACAGGTTACAACAAGTAATTGTAAGAACAATAACAAAACAGTTCTTTGTGACAGTTTAGTTGAATACGTTGGCACTTGACTGATTGACAGACTTGTGATTGACTTTCCATAATTACATTTCCTGCAAAGTGACAGTTGACCCAACCAAATATGTAGGCTCATCCTTGTATTTTGACACAACAATTATTTGACACGGTGGTGTAAACTGGTCTGTTCTCAAGAATTGATGTGCAAGTCTCTTCTGTTTTTCCCCTCTTCGAACTACAGGAGACCAAGACAGAAGAAGATGTGGTCGTCATAAAGAATGAAGTTGGATCACCTGAGTCCGCAGCACTCAACGCACCTCCGCAGCAGGCGCAGATCCAACTGATTTCAGCGTGGCTGGCAACACTTCTCTGCTTGAGGTATGTACTTTTGATAATAACAGTAGTATGGTTTGCAAGATTTGCCCTAAAAATCACTCTATAATGGGGATGCATGACATTTGTAAAGCAAATTGGGTGAAAGGTCAATCAATCTCTGAATTTTTGTATTTGTTGTTCATGGTTGATATGTGTTTTCTGTGTTAAGTTTGACAGTGTTCTTAAATTCATTATTGATCTTAGTGCAATCAAATTCATTGTCTCTGCTACTGATTTCTAAAAAAAAAAAGTAAGCATTAAATTTGAAAAAAAAAAACACAAAAAAAAAACTACACGTACATACAGGTGTAGATAAATGGCAAACCTAAAGCAAACGGAAAGAGTTATGAAATGTCTTCAAGTTTTAAGACCAGTTTCCTAACTTGTCTTCCACAGTCTGACATGCTACTGGGACTGCTTGAAAATCTGGACGCCCAAGACCCAGCGCATTGCCATGTTGGACGAGACTCCTTTGAAGCCGGCCAAGGCCAAGACGGTGCCTACCCAGTGGTGGGGCCCTCAACAGAAGAGTTGGAATCCCTCAAAGAACTGATCCGCTTCGACCACGAGTACGTCAAGAGGCCGCCCGTGCCCACACCCGCCGTGGACATCAAACAGGAGAAAATGGCTCATCTGTCCGCCGCAGAGCCAGAGACTGTAGAGCCGGAAGTAATCTGCCTGGACATGGAGGAATCAGTGATGGACTTCACTCCCAGTGCGAGTGCCCCAGCCTCGGTCGTGGAATTCGGAAGCAACGCAGAGGCTACCTTGCAAGACATGCTGGTCTCGCTGAAAGACGCCTCGCTGTCACTGAACACGAAAGACACCACGGTCCCCAACCTGCTGTCCATCGACGATGACAACGGCGTCTTCGACTGCGACATCTCCGATCTCCTCTCGCTGGACTCTGACATGAAGAGTTGCGACGCCAAGAGCGAGACGGGCAGCTGTGCCGACTCGGCGTTCAGCGACAACCCTGTGTCGCCGTTCAGTGACAGCGTGGACATGTCGCCCAACCTCGGGGACAATATCTGGGAGGAGTCCTTCACTGATCTCTTCCCTTCTCTGGATTACCTGTGAAGAAAAGACTTGGACCGGCTTTACTTTGAAATGTGAATGTGCTGTATTTTAACTCTGCACACAAGAACAGTACTTATATCCAAACTACATGTGATTAGCTTAAAGCCCAGTTGAACCTTCATTATTTGACAACGTTCATTATGCCCTCTGCATAGTTGCCTTTAGCTTTGTAAAAATGCATCGCCTACTGATTTGTTCAGCACATGCACATAGGGCCTACATATGCGAAAGGTACAATTTTGCAGATGCCATTTTGCCAAAACTTTAGTACAGAAATAATGTTAAACATGACCCCCCATCTACACAACAGAGATATTGTTCATCAGTATCTGTCCCTGTATTTATTTCCCGTGGGAATATTTATTATTTTACACATAACCCAGATTTCATTATGAGTGGTTGAAGATCTGTTCAAGATTGATTAACCGTAGTTTAAATCAAATTTAAATTGCTTATTCTATAAAGAGCGACATCATGTAAATATGCGGCGTTGTAATATAGCTTGTTTTCTCCTGTTTGATGTACATACAAAATATATGACAAATATTTAGAGGCGGTCACAGACATCCAGTATGGATGATTAAAAAGGGTGTTGGGAAAATTTATATGTTTCGTCTGTGTGTGATTTGTGTTTTTGAATTTCTGTTTTGAAGCTTAAAATTTATTTTGTTGCGGGAGTCAAAAATGGGTGGCATGATACTGGCAGGGGGGAAAAGTCCAACTGTGGCGATTTCGGAATTACATCGTTGTTCAATTTCATCAATGTTAATGAAACAAAGAATTGGAGGGATGAGTTAAAGTGTTAAATTTGTCTGGGATGGGAAGAGTAAATGCCCGAATGTGGGTGAAAGGAAATCTCTCTTAAAACCCAGTGTAGTGTGAATTAAGGACCAATCAGACATATTGGTTGTATTGGGCATTTAACATAGATTGGATATTGACAACCTCTCTGAGGGTCCATAATAAGGTAAAAGGGACTAGATTATCATGGGAGTCCAAATTTCGTATGACACCCCTGTATACCGCTTCTACAGAGCGCCCTCTATGCACGGGGATGGGTTTTGTTTTGGTAAGCTACTGAAAAACGGAGGCTAGGGACGTGAAATAAAAGGCTTACCAAAGCATAAGATCCACTTGGTTTTTTAGGGGAGTGATCCCCCCCCCCCCCTACATTCCATATAAACATGAGAAAAGACTTGAACAAGTTTATGCTAGAAAGCCGCTTCCGGTTGGTTACAATTTATTTCCGGGTTATAAGTTTTCCAAGCCTCGGCTTCATTCCACTACTGGCTACTGCCGATTTTTGGGCCCACAATTTGGGGAAATTGTGATCACTTTAGGTCCATATTCTACCTCAAGAACATATACTAAGTAACTAAGAGGCCACAATTTAGAGTTTTAGAGTTTTCTATGTCATTTGGACATTGATGGGGTTTTAAAATGATTTTCGAGCCGGATGAAATCCCAATCTGGAACGAAGCCTAGGTTGAGAAAACTCCCGCAGCGTGGCAGGTCATGAAGGTCAACCTGTCACTGCGAAAGTAGGTAACCGCGAAAGTAATTGTCGGCGAAATTTCGGCTATGTTTTCTACCCTTATATGCCTCAAAAGTTAAGGTTGAATCAACATCACGGTAAGATGTGATAATGTCTTCATTATACATGTGTTTTTGAGCATCGATAGGACGTAAAATGTTGAAAACTTTGGATGTTAGGGGCAAAGAAATTTTACCGGCTGTTCGCGCGCGCGGTATTGCACCATCACGGTGTCGCAGTTTGACTTTAAATGTGCAAAAAATGGGGGCGCGCTCTTTAGGTCTTGTCTTAGTGGTTAGTTCTTGCACAATTTGTTGAAACGACTGTACTGATGTACAACTGTATTGG
Organism: Patiria pectinifera; assembly: GCA_029964075.1. Classification (NCBI taxonomy): domain Eukaryota; kingdom Metazoa; phylum Echinodermata; class Asteroidea; order Valvatida; family Asterinidae; genus Patiria; species Patiria pectinifera. The sequence goes on along the minus strand of CM057147.1, from coordinate 19,368,257 downwards.
AATTATTTTTGTGTAGTTATATCCCCCAATATTAAACATTTTCATTCCCACCTCACAAATTTGAAAAACAGTTTATCCTGTTTATAGGATTAGGAAAAAAGAATTTAGCCTTGTGGGTTCTGGTTTGGTTGGGGCCTACACAAGTACAAGTATTGAGAGTCCCAAATTTTCGGACTAGGCGGCAGGCCTAGACCAACTTATTACTGTTAACTAGGCCTACTAGTGAAGAAGTGGGTAGCCCCATTCTGGTGAAAAGAAGTTACTGGACAGTACTTCGCACCAGGGGGCTATATTGCCATTTATTTTGGGGGTCTACCATGTGTACTTCTAATTTATGTTGATTCTTTTAATATATATTTTTCAATTGGACTGCATTGTATTTAAATATGAACAGGCATGCAACTTTTCCTCGGATCCGCAGATTTCGTCGTTTTTTACTTCTAAAGATTACCATTACAAATCGACTTTCCTCGTTTTTTTTTCTAAATACTCAGTTCATGCCTGTAATGAAACCTTTTGTGTACATGTATTTATTGTTTTGTTTTTCAGATGTAACTTCTTCGTGAAAAATGGAAGTAGCCGTTGGAATTCAAAACAAGAAAACAGATCAACTTCATATTCACTAGGCGAGGGCAGTCAAAATATTACTTAGTGCGAGGACCATCAGTTTCGTCTTTGAACCACAGCATAGAGCATCGTCTTCAGCAAGATGAAGCTTGTCAGCCGAGATCTTGAGAAAGATGGTGCTGGGTAAGAACTTGACTCGTAAAGAGGGCCCCTGGTCATGACTTTCTCAATTCCACGTTCCTATTAACCATGGTTCAAAACTTTCTGTTCATGCAACGTCACATCCACTACATTTTACGAGCTGAAAATTCACTCTTGGCTACTTTTGTATGACAGTAACTCTAGATTACTTCTCGTACACGATTTGTCTTACCCCAGAAATAGGAGCCCAAGCTAAGCAAGTGTTTTAAAGCCGATTCCAGAGTGCACAAATTTCTATTCAGTTGATTCAAAACAGCTGTAAAGTTTGTAGAATATTAACTTTAAGCTGTAGTGGTAACCTGATGAAAATGAAAAATCCACTGAAATTGCCGTTTGCATGGAGACTCGACTTACTGACTACACATGTATTACAAAAGTACAAGCAGTGCCAGTCTCTAAACGGCACACATTCTTGTTCTGTAGTTGTGGGGACTACACACGAGTTGTCCCATGGTAATATTGGGACCGAAGACGCTGTGGGGACAGCAGAAAGTCCACACAACTTGGTCATAATTACCCTAACAACAACTTCCCCATAACGTGGTGACGGCTAGAAATTCCCCAAAATTTTATGTTTTGGACTGTTTACTTATCCTATTTCAAAGGTCTGGTTGAAAGGAAACTAACATAATGCCTTACCGTTCCTGAGAAAAGACCCCAAAAAACCTGGTTGTTTTTGTCGGACGCAGCGGACATTTTGTGGCACACGCATACGTATTTCCAGCCGTGTCCATTCAATGTATGGTCACGTTGTGTTGTGACACATTAATACACACAGCACCAATACACAAATGTTGTTTCTCGCACGTCCACAGAATGCGATGCACTGTGTGGCGGGATTCACAACTAACACTCAACAGCTCGTTTTTTTGAGAGTCAAAATGTTGACACCCGAAATTCGGTCTCGCATGCTTCTCGTAGGAATAACACAAAAACGCCTAGTTCTTAAAGGATGGTTGTGTGGACGTTTATATCCTTCTTTTAAATGCTCTTTCCAATAAACATCATTTTGTTTAAAATGCATTTTGTAGCTCAATTGGGCATATTCCAGGACGTAATATCCCTTTAATCACACATGACAAGTCAGTCAGTGAGATAGGTATTCAGTTTAATTCACAAGTGACAATCAGTCAGTGAGAGACTTAATCAAGTCTTATTCACAAGTGACAGTCAGTCAGTGAGTAAGACTATGAATGTAATTATGTTTCTTTGCCTTGGTTCTCACAGGCAAGTGACCCTCGTCCCAGAGGAGTCAGAGGACATGTGGCACGCCTACAACCTAGTCCGGGCCGGCGACAGCCTACGGTCCACCACAGTCCGTAAAGTGACCACAGAGTCTTCCACGGGCAGCAGCAGCAGCAACCGTGTCCGCACCATGCTGACCATCTCAGTGGAGGACGTGGACTTCGATGTGCAGGCCTGCGTGCTAAGGGTCAAAGGTCGCAACATCCAGGAGAATCAGTATGTCAAGGTCAGGAGGTTATGATTATGACTATTAAAATTACGTGGTTATTCACTTCAGTTAGTTTCAACTCAATTTCAGGTTGTGTTTTTAGACATCTTTTTATAACAAAACCACCCCAGCAGTCAAAATAAATTAAGTGACTTGATTTTATAGATGCCAACATACAGCAGGATTGACTGGCTGTGACTGTTATGGGTGCAGACCAGTAAATAGTCTCCCATAGACCTCAGTGATAACTAATTATTAAAAATACTAACAACTCTTCAGGGTGTTTGAGACTCCCATCATATTAAAGCTTATTTCATCATCTTTCGTTTTCCGTTCAATTTTTTGGGGGTAATCGGATGTCTTTTGGGAGAAAATTTCATCCAAAGATAATCACCCCTCAAAGTAGTCCTGTGGCCCATCACCATTTTGAAAAATGATGCCTGCGCTCCATTGCAAAATAGAGCAATTTTAGGGCCCAATGTCATCCGAATTTCACAGAAATATAAGCTCGCAGTCCTGTGCACGGCTTCCACCCATCTTTTTTACGAACCCTCAAGTTCATGGCCCACCAAATGCTCTAATACTAAAATAGCAAAAGAAATTGAGGGCATACAACTTGTGATTTAATCCGCGCAGGCAATTTTTGGCATACATGTATTTACTAGCCTGCACCTTTGTGGCATTTGACTGTCACAGTTCCTATACATTATATGATCTGATTGTTGGTGACCAGCCTGTGTAAAAGGCATGGCAGGGGAAGTGGATTGAATTTCTGACTGTGTGCGACCGATAAAACAGCCGGAGGGTTACTTAATAACAATATTTAACAGGTACAGATTTCCGTTTCTGGGAGGAATTCCTGTTTGGCATGGTACCATTACTTCTCTTATGTTTCTTTACAGATGGGAGCCTACCACACGTTAGATTTAGAGCTCAATCGTAAATTCACGCTTGCCAAGCAGTTATGGGATGTGATTGACCTGGAAAGAATAGGTGAGTTGGGTTTCTATAACCTTATTCTAACAAGTGATTTTTTTTATAATATTAAACTTTAACCCTTCTCCGTTTCACACCACATTTGTGAGGCATTCTTGAAAAATAATACAGAATTGAGCAGAGGTCGAAATGAGGGTTTGCAGGTATTAGGATAGAGAATAATATTCTCCTGACAATACTGTTTGTTGCACTTCAATCGGACATTCCGTTGACAAGTTATGGCTGTTTTAAGTTTACATTTATCGGCATGTCAAAAAGCAAACTACGTGCTATTGGCAAGGTAGTAGCTTGGCGTTTGGATTGCGCCCAATTTGTGAACCTTATTGTGATTGAAGTAGGGGTGTGTATTTACTGTCTGAGAGGTTTAATACAAAGTAATTTGTAAAGTTGGTTATAGGTACCCAATCCCACAATCTGGAACCGGTTCCTGACATCAACGGTCGGGTACTCGGGTACCCGGTTCCGATGCACAGCCCTAGATTGAGGTTTGAATAGATTTGTTGGGGACTTTGGTGTTCCACAGAGGTGTATGCAGAGTTCGACCTAAACTTTTTTGTTCACTAGCCAGCCGGGCCACTGAAACAGACTCTTAACTAGCGCGCTGGCAGTTTCACTAGCCTGTATGTTTTTCTTTAATAGAGTGTCTCATAAACAACAATGTGCAAGTTTTTTATAAACAGATCTAATAATTTAAACCTATACAGTTAATACAATTAGACACAAATTGATACGGGTTTGCTTTCCGAATGTAATAATTTATTTCTTCCTGTCCTTTCATCTTCGCCGTAGCCCAATAATTTTTGACTCGCCAGCCGGGCCACTTAAGGCATAGTTTGACTAGCTCGCCGCTATTTTGACTAGCATTTGGCTGATAGGCTACCGCTAAAGTCGAACCCTGGTGTATGATATTCTAAAAAACACTTTCTGTAAAATACCTTCTACATATCTCTATAATCCAGATTGTCTCTAACACCCTAGATTCAAACTGGATTCGAGTCTCGCTGAAACGAAACTGTATTATAAGCGACTCCAGTCGACCCAAATTTTAATTTCGTTTCAGACAAGCAAAATTTGAATACCAACCTCCATTGACTGGACTCTGGAGTTGTTTCAGATTGACCCTTTAGTCATAGTGGCGCCCGAAACCGCCCTGCCTATTACTCACTGTACTGCCCAAAACCGCCCGAAATCGCCCAAGCACTCTATGGTTTTATGGATTTTTCAGTGAATAAACACAATGTAATACAATGTAGTACATGTACTAATGGGTTAATGATTTTAGTGTGATTCTGCAATGCCATTCTGAAATGGGTACCTAAGAAGCTAACAGTTCCCTTTGTGTCATTTTAAGAAAAAGAAACCCTCAATTTTCCTTCAGAAATGGCCTGTGACATCGCGCAAACGGCCGACGTGGCTGCTGTCGTCATGCAAGAGGGGCTGGCCCTCATCTGCCTGGTCACCCCCAGCATGACAATGGTACGGGCCAAGATCGAGCACAACATACCGCGCAAGCGGAAAGGCTCGTGCTCGCAGCACGACAAGTCCCTGTTGCGCTTCTACGATGCGGTCATGCAGGCCATTCTCAGGCACATCAACTTTGACGGTGAGTATTCAATAAGTCTAACTCTTTAGTTGATAGTTCGTGTGGTATTTATTAGTCATCAACCAATGACAACAGCGGCTGCAAAGTAAAGGAAAAGATTACATTATGAATCATAGTTCTATATGCCCCCCAAGTCTTTGGGAATAACAAAGGCTAACAATTCTAGGAAGAAAAGATTCCAAAAATGTAACAGACATAACTATAAGTAACCTAAAGAAAAGCACAGATTGCAAAGGCGTGAACATGAACAATTAGCAAAGATCAAAACAAGAATAAGCATAGGTTATAGGAAGTAAACTGTAGCTGTAACTTTGGCTATATAAAAAAAAGTTCAGAGTATATGGGTGTCCTATAGTTCATCCCGAAGCCTGGCAGGCGGTCGTGACAAGCGAGTGGAGCGGCGAGGGGCAGTCGAGGAGCGGTCCAGGGGTGGCAGATCCACGGTCGGGGCCAGGTGTTCCTTCAGACCAGGAGTATTGTGTGGCAGAAGGCCGCGGAGTGCACGGGGAACGGAGCCTGGGTAGGACTGGCTATTGGGTGGACGCGCGGTGGCCACGGTGGGTGTCACAGGTGAGGTTGGAGTCAGTTCCAAGCCATCCGGGGTTGGAGGATGGTTGGTGCGGGTTGGCTGGGAGACGGCTGGAAGCATCGCAGGTGGTGTGGCAGAGGTGTCCTGCGGTAACTGGTTGTTGGCCTGCACCAGAGGGGTTGGTTTCGGGTGCTGGCTAGCTTCATGCGACCCCGGCAGCGGAGGCGTTGGGCCGGGTGCCATCAGGAGGGGCGCGCGTGGAACGACAGGCAAGTACTTCCGCAAGAATCGCCTGTTGCGTAGGGTGACTCGACCAGATCCATCAACCCTCACGACATACTGGTCGAATTGCCTCACCTCCACCACAACCCCGGTCTTGTCCCACTTGGTCGGGTGCGGTCCGGTCTGGTTCTGGATACGCACGCAGTCGCTGACAATCAGTGGCGTGAGGGGACGGGTGTGCTCTGAGAGACGCTCTGCAGCGCGCATGTGCCGGTTGCGCAATGCCTCCTCGCGGGATGTGAGTGTCTCCCGCCATGTGCTGTGTGGGTGGTACTTCCCAGGGTGGATGGGTATGAAGTCACGGATGGGACGCCCGAAGACACACATAGCAGGGGAGAGGTGTGTGTCATGGTCGGGCGTGTTGCGGTACTGGAGCATGGCACGCTGGAATTCATCGGTGTTAAGTGTGCCTTCAGCGTCAGTATTGTCAGTGATGAGGCGCTTCACAGTCTGAGATGCGGTGACATACGCCCCAGTTGCGGAGGAAAGCGCGGGTGGCCCCGGCGGTGAACTCTGGGCCACCGTCTGAGGACAGTTCATCGCTGATTCCATAGGTCACAAAGGTGCGGCGCAATGCAGTAATGAGTCCGTTGGCGCCGTTGGCTGCCTGTTCGACGATTGGCCAGTTGCTGTACCTATCCACCACCACCAGGTAGTGACAGCCGCGGTAGGTGAAGTAGTCAGCGGCAATGCATTGGAATGGATAATCGGGCTGGACGGGAGGCGTGGGCGGTGCGCCTGGCTGTGATGGCGCCATACGGTTGCAGGGAGAGCAGTGTGTCGGTGATGGCGGGGGTCATACCTGGCCAGAAGAATGAGGACTGAGCTCGTGCGCACATCATCGTGACGCTCTGGTGGGCCGAGTGTAGTGCTTCAAGGACCCGGGCACGGAGGGACGAGGGGATGATGATGCGGTCATTGTAAAGGCATACGCCATCAAACTCTGACAGGTTCTCACGGAACTGGTGGTATAGCCGGAGCTCACGGGGGAGGTCACTGGTGAGAGTGGGGAAGCCCCCTTGTATCATCTCAATCAGTCTGCACATGGTGGGATCACTGGATGTGGCGAGGCGGACATCGTTCCATGTGACTGATTTGATCACCTTAGCAGCTGTGGTGGCAGACTGACTGCATACTTGGACAGGGTCTGGGCCACTGGTGCGGATAGCAGTAAGGAAGTCATTTGGCAGCACAGTGGTCGTTGGTTCGCTTGAGTCATGGAGCACAGGTGCGACATAGTCAGGGAGCTGTAGCGGTGTGCCTTTACCAACAGGGTGGCGGGATACCCCATCAGCTGCAGCGTGGCGTGCACCAGGTATGTGGACGATGCGGAAGTGGTAGCGCAGTGACTTCTCCTTGAGGTTGCGGAGGCGAGGGTTTGGGATGTCCTCGAGTGAGCGATCACCGAACACATTCAGGAGGGGCTTGTGATCCACCGCCACTATGAGGTCAGAGCAGCCAAGGACAAAGTGGCGGGCCTTGTCAAGTGCATCGATGACAGCAAGGGCCTCTCCCTCCACTGGGGCGTAGCGGGACTCGGCACCTGAAGTGAAGCGGCTCCCGACCAGAGTCACCCTCCAACCAGTCTTGCAGCAGAAGGGTTTTGAGGAGGAGCAGTCGCAGTGCTTCTGGAGCAGCCAAAATCCAAGACCATCTTTGCTCCAGTCAGTTGCAAGGCAGGTCGGCTTGGTCTTGTCGAATATCTCCACCCCTTTGTGGATTTCGCTGACGATGAGGGCCTTTGATTCCTCGAATAGGCAGTCCAGCTCATCGGTCCACGAGAAGGGGGTACCAGGTTTGAGGAGTTTGCGGAAGGGCAGCATGCGGTCAGTCATGGCGAAGGCGTAGGAGACCTGGTTGATAAGCCCGAACCAGCTGCGCACGTCTGTGATATTACGAGGCGTTGGGAAATTCTGGATCGCCTCAAGGTACTCAGGGCAGGGGCGTACAGAGGTTGGGGTGATCTCAAAGCCAGCAAACTTGACAGTCATCTGGGCGAAGGCAAACTTTTTGGGGTTCAAGGTGACGCCATGTCTGCCACAAGTGTCGAGCCACTCAACTGCCTGGAAGAAGGCCTCCTCGATGGAGTCAGACCATATCAGGGTATCATCCACGCACTTGGTCTTCTTCGGGATGTCAGACACAATCTCATCAAAGCGGCGGCTGTAGCCATCACCGGAGGCGATGTACCCCTGTGGGGCGACACAGTATCGGTAGCGGCCCCAAGGTGTGATGAATGTGGTGAGGTGGCGGTCCTCCTCAGCTAGGGCAATGCTGTGATACCCGTTCCATGCATCGAACACGGTTTTGCGAGTCTGGGGAGGAACTGCACGTGCTTGGTGGAATGGTGATTGTGTGTGGTGGGTCTCGCGAACAGCGTGACGATTGAGTGACTGGAGGTCAACCGTCCGTCTGGGCTGGCCTGACTTTTTGGGGCAGATTACCATCTTGTGGCACAATGTGACAGGTGTGCCGACTGGGACTGGCTCAATGACGCCGAGGCGGACGTCGCGGTCAAGGCCTGCTTTTACATTGTCCTGCCAGTGGACAGGGACAGGGATAGGTGTGTGACAGGCGACGGGCCGAGCATCAGGGTCCACCATGAGTCGCAGTGGGGGGCCAGCCATCATGGGGAGTAGTTGGTGCTCACATACATTGAAGGTGCTCGACTTGTAGTATTCCAGCAGCCACGTCTCAAGCTTCTCCCGGTTCTCCTCAGTGGCTGGGAACGGGAGGGCTGTTGGAGGAGACGGTGGCATCTGGCGTCTTGGGCACTCGCATGTTGGTGTGAGGCAGGCTGCTGGTGTGGGCATCAGGGAGGTGGCAGAGGATGCGATGCTGGCACTGTCGGGCCTGACTGCCTCGCCAATGGTGGGGAACCTGGTAGAGATCATGCCCAGGGCGACGCAGGCTTGCTTAGATAAGAACAGCCGGTCGGACGAGTCGGTGAAGTATACTATCTGCCGGGTCTCGAGTGTCTCTCCAGATTGGGAGGTGCCAGAGATGCGGAGGACCAGGGCACCTGCTATGTCGATGCGGCAGTTGTTGGCAGCATTCATTTTCATTGTGACAGGGATGAGGTGTTTCCTTTCAAGTCCCAGTTTGGATAGGAGTTTCGTGCCAGCCAGGCAGGATTGGCAGCCAGTGTCAGCCATGGCAGGGTAGGTGGCTGAGGAGGTGGTGCTGAGCAGGGGGGTAGGGAGGCCGAGGTCACGAGCATCCTCAGGAGTTGCTTTGAGAGAGACGTGCACGGGTTGGGGGTCAGATCCTCGCCTCTCCCATGCATCGCAGAACTGATTGTAGATGTGGTGCTCTAGAGTGATTGCATTCGCGTCCATGGGTGGGGCGTCGTCGACAGAGCACAGGGTTTTGAAGACTGCGGTGGCATTGTGAGGTGACTCCTGTGCCTTGGGCGTGGCTGGCTGCTGTCTCCGCTGGGATTGGCGGCACACACTCTCGTGGTGGTGGAGTATGCCACATCTCGCGCATGTGTGATTGTACGCAGGGCACTTCCTAATGCGTTCCTGTTTGCTACGTTCATGGCCCGCCTTGCCACAGTAGTCACACACCTGAAGTTTAATGTCGCGGGGCTGTAGCTTGGATCTCTCCCTTCGTTTGTAGGAGCTGGCAGCTGCAGCAGTCGTAGTGGCAGTGGCACCACCCTCGAGGAGTCGGCCGGCAGAGCGTTTGCCACTCTCTTTCGCTTCCACAAATTGAAGCACTTGGTCCAAATGCATGTCCTGTTTGGATTGTCCGAGGACATCCAGGCGGATCTCCTCATCCTCCAGTCCACAGATGAGAGTGTCCCTGACTATGATGTCGCTGAAGTCAACGACTAGGGAGCACGTACAGTCCTTCTTGTAGTTACAGACGCTAGCCTGGCCACGAAGGCGGGCGGCAAAGGCCCTCACTGGCTCGTCGCGGTCCTGTCGCATTTGCTGGAGCTGCACACGAGCCACCATGATGTTCTCTCGGCGAACTGCCAAGCTCTTGATGTTTTTGAGGATGGTCGGTTCATCCTGCGACGTCAGGGCACCGAATGTTCTGGTCAGGTCTTTCCTGAGTCGGTCGTCGCAGCACTCAAGCAGTTGGTAGACTATATCGGTTCCTGTGAGATGTGTGGCTTCTTTGTATTCGGACCATCGTAGCTCGAAGTAGGACCATTCTTCACTCGTGCCAGCAGCCATGACCGTAGGTCGTCTGACCTTCTCCACTTTGGCGGCGCATGAGGCGGGAGTAGGTGCAGGGGCAGGAATGGTTGGGTGGGCGGTGCGGGCGTGTAGGTTGATCAAGGCGAGCAGCACCTCTGGGGGTGTGTTGCTAGGCCAGGATGCCTCACAGTCAGGAGCCGAGCAGTTGACGTGAGCCATTGGGAGGGGTAGAGCGTGCCAGAGAGTCTGGACTGTCGCTGTTGTCATCAATAAGTCTAACTCTTTAGTTGATAGTTCGTGTGGTATTTATTAGTCATCAACCAATGACAACAGCGGCTGCAAAGTAAAGGAAAAGATTACATTATGAATCATAGTTCTATAAGTATCATACGACTTTATAAATATTTTTTTGGACTTGATATGGGACTCAACGTCAGGGGTCGAAATTTGGTTAGAGATCCATAAACATCTGTGGGCCGTTGATCCTTTTTGTCAAATTTGGAACTTTTAGAGCACTCTAATTTATTGAGGATTTGGACACTGCATGTGACAGCACAAAATGGATTGCACTATTTCATTTTATCCAAGCACTTTCAAAGAAAGACGCCTTTGAGGATGGTTCTAATTATTAGTTATATTAGTTACATTGTACCTCAAGGTTCTCGAAAAAAATTGACTTTTTCCGCTAACGACTTTTTAATTTGTATGTTTTGTTTTAATAATAAAAAAAAAACTACTTATTTCCAATTTTGGGCAACTGCAATCCTCTGAAAAGCAATTTCATTTTGCGCACAAATGAACCGCCCTGCGAGAGCCCAATTATTGTCTGGCAGCCAATAGTTCGATTTTTGTGAAGAAATAATTCAACAACTAAACGTCGGTCAATTTGTTATGCTTGATGTCTCATTCGAAAGTGTTTAACTTTCATATTTCTAGGAAAATGGCAATTGAAAGACCAAATCTATTTTTTTGGATGAAGCTGGAGAATAGCTTGGGAAACATATCTTTAAACTTGCTGGAGTATCCAATTCTATACAATACTTTTCTGCAACTTTGACATATGTATAATGTGTGTTGAATTTAACTTCGTATTTTCAGGGTTATGTTTGATTTCTTTTCTGTGAACAGTTGTGAAGTGTGTGCTGGTAGCAAGCCCAGGCTTTGTAAAGGTAATTGTTCTATTTGTGGTAATCACTTATCAGTCTGATTATTTGTTTGTTTTGTGATTGCTTTGGGTGGGGTACAGTGGATTCAAAGAACTGTATTGTCTCCTTTCAATTGAATATCTCCTTTTTAATACAGCAGGGTTGTTAAAAATCATGAAATTGAATTTTTAAAGTTTGAATCAGATCATTTTTAATTTAAATTGATTTTTTTTATTTTTACATTTTTGTTTTATCAAAAACAGGTTTGTTTGTCATATTCAACACAGATTACATTATGCAACACCAATCTGTAAAAAACTGTTTATTTTGCATTGCATTTTCACCTTTAAAAATTCCCAGAGATTTTGTTAATTTATCAGAAAAGAGAGAAATTAACCATCTAAAGCTTCACTATATTTGAGGGATGTATGAAATTATAGATGAAATTTGAAGTGACGCCATCATGCATTCATTAGGTCACAAAGTCATTTCAAACTACCGAAACAGCTGGTGTTTGTCCACAAACACATTTCTAGCTTTGAATAATTTTGATTATTTATTTCAAGTGATTTAAATTGTGATTTAAATCAGATATTTTAATCAAGTCTTTTTCAACTTCTGTGGACTCTCTTACCATCAAGCATGCCATGTTTTCTCATTGCTGTCTGTACTGAAAAATGTTCAGTATAGTGAGTTTGTATTGCAAGCAGTCCACACATCACATTGTAATGGTTTTGTTTCAGGACCAGTTTTGTGAGTACATGTTCCAAGAAGCCGTTAAACTGGAGACCAAAGTTCTCCTGGAGAACAAGCCCAAGTTTCTACAGGTGCACTCCTCCTCCGGACACAAGCATGCTCTCAAAGGTGAGTGTGAAATCATTGTGATTTCTTTACTTAAAATTAAAAAAAGTGAAAAATGCGCATGCTTTTGGATCGACTGATCCTATGTGAATATTTATGGCTTTTGCACCGTTGTACAAAAATCCTCTGACCTCATGCAGGATAGTGCTGGGAGCCAGCTAGTACCCGACTTTGTAGCGTTATGCTGAATTCAGAATTGTACAGCCTATCCGCTCCGTTCACAAGTACCCCCTCACCGGCAAAGAGAGTACAGTTGGGGGTGACCGACCGACGCCATCTTGCCTGACTGCAATTCATTTGCTGCGAAGCGCGGCCACTGTGTGTACATAGTACAAATCCCCTGTACGTGCGTCACACACAAGGAACGGTGCGCGTCAACCAGCGAAATGTCCCGTCCATGGGATGTCGTTGCTAGGTAAAAGGGCGCCCTCTTTTTTAGCGCACGGAGCCCATAGCCACTGTTATTTCATGTCAGCCTTGGTATCCCAATTTTGGTCAAGTACAAAGCATACATGTGCTATTTGTTTAAAGGTAGAGTGGACCATTTGCAGCTATCCAAAAAGTAACCAACCAAATTATTGTTGAAAAGCATACTTGGTTTGAAGATAGTAATGGCACTAAACTTCCGGCGAAACTATTATTTCAGGCGTGCTGTCATTTTGAAGAAAACAATAAAAGATGGTCATTTCCAAAGATGTGTCAAGTGACACATTTTTAGAAATTTACGTTTGTATTTGGTTTGTAATGGGTGCAAGCGTTGACACAATGCAAACGCGCGCGGCTGCTATTATTCGTCAGTTCAGTGTGTGACAACACGTAGCTACAGTCGGCTGAATGAGAATCGTGTCCCGAATGCTGATTTTGGGATTGTGTCACGAGAGGGCGCAATTCAAATTATGACGTGGCAACTTTTGAACTGAAGTCGAGACTCAGAATATTGTGTTTTCTCGAAATATACAGCATTCACAGAGCTAAAACTTCATCGGGTTAGTTGTTCAGTACCCATCTTGTTGCTTCAAAACAAAACAAAATTGCACAAATGACAAATGGTCCGTTCTATCTTTAATGCACAGCAATGGATTATAGAAGCTACTGGAAGCGTCCCATCGAAAATCCAGATAGTTTGTGTAATCTCTTCATCACCAGCCCTCCTCACCACAACCAACCTGGAACATCTCAACCTCCCAGTACAGTCTCTGTAGTTCCCCTAAGAAACATCAATACTCCCTGACCCAATTTCTGCCCTTCATATTCTAATTAAGTTTAGCTGTTTCCTCCTTCATACAGTACACACCTTGTTCTTTTAATTTCGGTTCAGGAATCCCTTTTGTACAAAAGACAACCCTGCTCAATTCTTTTCCCCCTTTTTTCCCCCGAGTTTTTTTTTCAGTTTGGGTCAGATAGTATTCATGTCTTACACTTGCTCTATTTCATTCCCACAGTTTACAAACTGAAATATTCTATTTGATTGGGCCATTCAATATAATCCGATTTGTGTTTTTCCATCACATCGTAGAGGTGTTATCCAACCCAGCGGTTACAGCGAGGCTGGCCGACACGAAGGCCGCAGGAGAAGTGAAGGCCCTAGACGCATTCTATACCATGCTGCAGAATGAACCAGATAGGGCTTTCTATGGGTAAGCTCTTCAAAAAATCTGTGCGTCATCTATTAAAAATTGTGTACTTATTTTGTTTTCACTAAAAGATGCAGGATGAAGTATGTTTATTTCAGCTTCAATTTCATAAAAGGAGGAGAAGTCTGAATTAGGTAGTCCTGTTTTCCTGAAGTTATCTTTGTGAGCCTCGCTAAAATTTCATACTTGAAATATATTTCAAATAAATCACAAAGGGAAACGGACTAGGTGCTTTGTAATAATTTTTTCAAAGTTGAACAAAGAATTTGACTGGAGCTGGGTTTGAACCTGCGACCTCCGGACTGCCATTCTAGTGCTCAACCAGTCAAATTTTTTGTTCGGTTTTGAAAAAAAAAGTATATTTAAAAATTTTCTAAAATCGTATATCAAAGGTACAATCTCCCATAAATTTAATACACTTTACTATTGAGTATGACGGTTTTTCTTTTCAAATATCCAAGATATGCCCAATTTTGTTTATATCCAGACATTACTAATCCTTCTTGCAATTACTTGATTCATGTTGTTGTCTTGTTTTCATTTTTCATGCTGGTTCATTTTCTCATTTGACTACACAGTATCAACCAGGTGGAGACAGCGAATGCTGCCATGGCCGTTGAGACGTTACTCATCAGCGATCAACTCTTCAGGTAGGTTTTTACTCGAGGATATTAGCTCAAATTATTGGGGCATTTTTAAGGAAACAAACTCGGTTGTTTGATTCCAATCCCACAAGAAAGGGTGCTTAATATTGTTTTTTCCCATCGTGGAAGGCATCTTTTAAGCACTTTTACTCACTACTGAAAGAAAGAAATGGGTTGGGCTTGAGCCAGGGACCTCCTGCTTACTCATTAAGACATCTTAAATGTACAGTCCATCTGTTGTAATTTGTGCCGTTTGTTCATTTGAAGCAACAAACAAGCTCAAAATCTAAAGAAGGGTGCTGAACAACCAACCTTTAAATGCACCGTTGGAAAGGCCTTCTTTTGTTGATTTCTTCAAAGTGACAGCTTGCCAGAAAGAATCATTTCACAGAGAGTTTAGTCTTCTTGCCATCTTTCAACCACGTATGTTTTTTCAACAATAATTACGTCAGTTACTTTTTGGGTAGCTGCAAATGATGGACTGTAGCTTTAACACCTCGACTGCTGAGCTTGCTGGGGGCAGGCTAGCTGGTTCAAATCTGTATAGCAGATAATACTACAATTGGTATCTTGTTTGATGGAAAAGGTTAATTTTTCGTAAAAATAGCCTTGGCTTTATATATAACTGATATATATCTTTGAAAAAATTAGAGAACAGGAATTAAAGACACTGTTATAACACCTCACCCACAAATTCTATATCTTGATTGGCCAAGAGCGAGTCACATGGTATCCACTATTTTTGCTATCTTGCTGTGCACAGCCAAAAGTACTACTCCCATAAAGGTACTAAACCTGTAGCAACTAAAGTACTATATGCATAGCAAATGGTATTGTATGCAAATGCACACTGATGTGCGCTTGCACATTGTACTCAAGTGCTAGGGCTACTGAGCTGGGTTCAAACATTTTGTATACAGGGGTAGTTTAGAAAAGCGCTAGTAAATTTTCAACTAAGTTCGTGTTCAAATAGAAGTACATTTTAATTGTATTTAGATTGAATTAATCAGTTATCGCTTAAAATCAAGCAGAATCTGTGGGAGAGGTGTTATGAAATGAATATTGACTGCTTTATCTCGTGGTATAGTAAAACTAGCCTCCCTCGGTGATCCATGGAGCATTCTATTTGCCCTCGGCTTCGCCTCGGGAAAATAGAGTGCTCCATGGATCACCTCGGGAGGCTAGTTTTACTACACCACTCGAAGCAGTCAACATTTGTATACAGTTCTTGATTCATATAAGATTTGAGGCTTTGCATGGTGGGGTATCGGTATCGTTTCGGTTTGCGGTAACACCATGTGGTAATAACTACTGCTTAGAAGATATTAGTTCTGAAAAGAACTTGTCTTGATTCCTTTTGTGAGTTCTTGATTCCTTTTGTTATTCCTCTCCCCACCACCAATACTTCAACTTCCAGTGTGGTTAAAATGTCATTCATCACCATGACGTCATCCATATCTTTGGCTTGTCAGATCACAGAAGATTGCTGAGAGGCAGCGGTACGTTGCCTTAGTGGAGAGTGTACGAGAGAACGGGGGAGATGTCAAGATATTCTCAAGTCTCCATGTGTCAGGCGAACGTAAGTTTCAAGAGCAACTACTAAGTTTCCAATAGGAGTAATTTGCAACACAATTCACCGTACAGTATTTGCCTCAAAGACGCAACTGAAACTGACATTGTTCATATACTATCAAGTCGTTAATACTCCGTTGTTCATTGTGTGCGTGCGATACCACACAATGCATTTGGAAGCCTACTAAAAATTTATTGTTATTCACACAAAAAGTCCATCTTATGTCAACCCCCCCCCCCCCAAAAAAAAGGTAAAACACTGCTGTGTCTATGTGCAAAAGGAATACCGTTTAGCATCATGTGGTGACTGTTTTCCCTTTATGCAGTGTATTTTGAAATGTAGAATCATATAGATTTTTTTAACGAAATATTTCTCTTGCACTCCAAGAGGAAAGACGTCTAGAGTTCTGTTTCTGCCATTTAGGGTTGGATGACATATTTGGAAAGCAAACATAGATGGTTAATTTTATTTTAATATGCATTCTATCTCTCCACAGAACTCACCTTGCTCACCGGAGTGGCGGCCATATTGCGCTTCCCCATGCCAGATATCGAAGACATAGACAACGACTCCAGCTCAGACGAAGACTGAAACTATTTAAAGTTCTATTAGAGAGATTTTATCCCGGATTTTCGGAAACCAATTGTGTAAAAAAATAAAAAGAGTTCTGCTAGAGATTTCAAGGAGACAGACATATTTGTCTTGTTCCCTGAAGTCGCTGTATAGCTGATAATGTGAAGCGTGTCATGATGTAGCAGGTACCAGTCTTTTGGTCAGGCTTTTGCCTCAAGCCCTGTCCGAAACCTGCAATCAGAGCTATGGCTTCGACTGCAGTCAGCTTGAACCCATGTAGTTGTAATTGGTCCAAGTACAGTTTTAATTGATGATCACTGACTAGTAGAACTGTAACTTATTTCTGCACATTAATAGCCATGTGCAAATGCTCCTTGTCAAGCGACCGTCAAAATGTCATCATGAAACTTTTTGGTCTTGGCTCCCTATCGTGCATTATGACACATGCGGCTTTAGGCGAGCATGGACTGTCTAGTACCCAGACCTGTTTGCTTAAAAACTCAATGATTCTTGAGTCTGGAGTGCTGAATGGTTAACTCACCTCAACTGGTTAAAACCGGTGTGCAAATGAATAGATGTTTTCATCGCCCACAACTATTGTAACCAGTGATGCGACTGGCATTGTAGTCTAGTTCCGAATAGTCAGCCAGACTAGTCCAACTATGGTCGACTAGTATACAAATATTGAATGCTTGGAGTGGTGTAGTAAAACTAGCCTCCCGAGGTGATCCATGGACCATTCTATTTTCCCAAGGCGAAGCCGAGGGAAAATAGAATGGTCCATGGATCACCGAGGGAAGCTAGTTTTACTTCACCACGAGATAAAGCATTCAATATTTGTGTTATAACACTTCACCCACAGATTCTGCTTGATTTTAATATTTTACATTATTTAAATCTGAACACAGTTGAAATAAACTTTAATTTCAATACAAAATTGGTGGAAAATGTATTTCTCTCTTAAAAACTAACCCTTCACGAAATGTTTGAACCCAAGTCTGCGGCGCGCTCTCTTTGGAATAATACGCACAACGCGCAACGCGCACACCAGCATGCATTTGCACACAAATACCGCGCCGTGGAAATAGTACTTTGGTTGCTAATGGTATAGTACTTTGGTTGCTATGCGCATAGTACTTTTGGCCGTGCACAGAAAGATAGCAAAATTAGAAAGTAACATGTGACTCGCTCTCGGCCAATCAAGACACAGAATCTGTGGGTGAGGTGTTATAATGTGGATTAGAGCAAAGATAGTGGAATTATGGCTAACCATAGCTCTGGCCTAAACTTGCTCAACAGAATTCGGTGTTGAGATTGACATACTACAGTTAGGATTGTTTATCATTAGCGATTGTCAAGAATGTCTGTTTCTGTGGAAATCATTCCAGGCGGTATCTCGTTGTAACGGTTCCACCACAGCATTTTGCTGTCTACGAAGAAGGCTTCGTCTGTGCTGATCTATACTTGGCAAATAGGCGCTGTATGATCGTTTCTTTCTCATGACCAGGGCCCAATTTCTTGGCTCTGCTTACCGTTAGGAAGAAATCCCTGCTTACTATAGCAGAAAATTCTGTACTTGCGGTAAGCGTATTTCCCGCGTATTTCCCGTTTTTAAGTATGTCTGGTCGTCTTTTTAAATGCTAGGAAAAAACCCGGAAATTTTAAAAACTTCCTTATTAATATCAAAGCATCTGTATATAGAAAAACATTACTCAAACTGTAAGCCGTAATTCGCCCAAACTTGCACCAAGTATTTATTGTAAGAGGTAATAACTTGCAAAGTAATAAAAAAAGAAATGAAAAGAAGCTTGCTACTTTTGCAGTACTTATGTGCTGCACTGATGATTGTGAAGATAGTTGTATAATTTTACATGCAAAATGCAGCAGAGGCCATTTAACATTATATCCAGGTTTGTAAAATGTATCGTGAATAATTTATGAAATAAAATTTATTGTTCAGTATATCAATTCCAAAGTTGAACAGTCTTTCATTGGTAAAGTAAAAACATTACAGGGAATACATGTATACAACATTTGCAAAAATGGAAAAACAAAACTACGAAATTGTTTTGAAATGCCTTACTTGACTGCAAGTGAATAACTGTCTAAAGCATCCTGTAAAATCATGGCTTCTGGTGTGCTGTCATTTTCAAGAAAAGTGGTATTTTTGTATCAATTTCTGACACTGGTTGGCTGACCAGCGTTAAAAAAAACCCAGGCTGTTTCAAATATATCTATAATTGCTCCGTTTCATCTTATGTGGAGTCAGGGAACCAGACTACAAAAACATGATTGGTTTCTTGGTTTTTCCAGCATCTACGAACACAAAACTTCAAACATGTCAGTGTAACAATATTTGCTATAAAAACTAACCCTCAAATCCATCCATTTCAGAAAATTACAGTAAAAGCAAATGTTGTATATTCCCTTTAACGACTTAATCAAGCAAATTTAAAAGTTGACAGTTATTGAAGTTGAAAAATTTCTTCAATTTGAACTATTCTACTCTGTCTAACATGTTAAAGGGAGGGTCCCCATGCTTTGGGTGTGGCAACCCTAAAAATAATTTTCAAAACTGAATTATTCATTTGTTAGCAAAACAAAAGAACGTTGAGCATACAAACTGTGCTGCACAACTCTCCCGATAGTGTTGCAATTAATAATGTGTTATTGAATGCGCCCTTCCATATTTCCCGTGACAGCACATCACTTGCATATGGCAGGGGTGTGAAATCTCAGCTTTTAAGCTGATTTGAGCTTTTTTGTGTGTTGGATTTCACCTTTTTTCAACTGTTTTCCTCACATGCTGTGTACAAAAGTATAGGAGATTTCCAAAGTTCAGCTTTTTTACATTTTTGTCCAGCTGTTTTCAGCTATTTTTATCAGTGGTCACTCACACCCCTGATATGGGTTACATGTATGTGTGTCCATGTCCACGCAAAAGACTTGAATCGAATGACTCGAGACAGTCTTTGACTTGGACTTAACTTCAACAACGGAGCTTGGTAAATGAAGTTGGCCAATCAGACAGCAGGGGATGATGAGTCGGCGTGGCATTTAGCAGCCGACTTTTCAGAAGCCAGAATGCTGTTGCCTGTTGAGTTTCATTTCACTTGTCTAGGATCAGTTCATCTACGCCATCTGAAAGTCAAAACAAAATATAAGCACAGTACTTATTAGCAATTGATTTTGTATTCCAATACTCCAACTACTTTGATGCCATCAAAATCCAGACTCGGGTTTTTGCAATACTTAAATTCCTTCAAGGATCTAACAGCCCACTTAATATCTGTATGGGGTTTTATGTCACAATTTTTGCAAGCACAAAATTTGCCAATCCCATCTGTACAGTGTTGGATTATGACAGCTTCAGGTAGCTTTGTTACAAAATAATTCTTCGGGAGTTATACTTGAAGTAAACTTCAAGCGAAAGACAAAAGATTCACTGCAAAATGTTCCCGAGTTGAAACGTGTTCAACTTCAGGTCATAGCCTTATGTCACGAATAATCTTTTGTGTATGAACCCACCTTTAATATGAAAAGTACAGATGGCCTACTGTAGAAAGCTATTTGCTTCAAACCATTTGCAGCCGAAAAGCAGCAGGAATATAAAAAATGTAATGCCAAAAGGTCCTACTTCTTACATTTTCAGAATTTTATCCTTCCCGCCGCTGGCCACCCTCTGACCGTCGGGACTCCAATCGACAGCGTACACCTCGTCCGCGTGCCCTGGCAGGTCCACTGAGATCTTCCCAGCTTTGACGTTCCAGACTTTGAGGGTACTGTCTGAGCTTCCACTGCAAATGAGACGGCTGTCCGCAGACCATGATACCTGCAAGACAGTACAACAAAGATAAGCTTAAACTTGCCACAGAATTGGAGTCAAAAACAGGATTGCATGGAAATCATTTTCCTGAAATAAAAGAGGGATTTCACATGTAAGACAGTCAAGTTCAAGTGGAATACGTGCACACACAGTGTATACACATGTACTGGCACCAAGTAGGAGAAACCTCATTAAAAAAACAGAGTTCCTTCATCAATATATCATCAACCTTTTATGGTTAATTTGATTATTTTGTAATAAATAGCTGGATCATGAGTGATCCCTGTTTGCTATTTCCCAGGTTTGCAGCATTGCTAATGTTGCTAGCATCGGACTTTGCGTGTGATCCCTGGCTACATGGCATTTATGAGTTAATGACTTCTGACTAGCGCCCCTTGAACAAAGACATTGACAAAATGGGGAACCGCTAAAATTGGGCTGGATAGCTAAGTTAGTAGAGCACCAAACGGCAATCCGTAGGTTGCAGGTTCAAACCCTGCTCCAGTCAATTTCTTAGTTCAACAATTTAAATTAAACTAATATTTACCTGATAGACTTTGCTGACATGACCTCTAAGTGTTGTTATGAACCTGCACAAATAAAAAAAAAATCTCATTTTTTCAAAAGCTTTAAATGAATAATACTCTAATTTCCCTTTGGAACTGTTGGGCTAAAGGACAGGCGATTTTAAAATGAATGTCAGTGGCAATGGATGTCTGATTCCGGACTCACTTTCCCGATCTCCCGTCCCACAGCTTGACAGACTTGTCAAACGATGCGCTGGCTATTAGTCTGGTGTCCGGCGAGAAGGCCACTTCGTTGATCAGTTGCTGGTGCCCAGTCATCCGCGCCACGGGCTTCTTGTCTTCCGCCGGATGCCAGAGGAACAGGGTGAAGTCGTCAGACCCAGAAACAAGCCTCTCAGGCTCTGTACCCTGTTGAAGGTGAACAAGTTTCAAATATCACAATGACAGACCATTGTCATTCAGCTATTACACCTGTAAGTCTCTGTACTGCCCAAAACTGCCCTGCCCGTTACAGGCTATACCACCCCAAATGGCCCTAGAACTGTATGGTTTTAAGAATCATAAGACACGTAAGAGAATAAATCAATGTAATACAAGTGCGAATGGGTGACCAAAATACATTTTTCATATCAAACTGTTCTTGTTATGTATCATATGTTGTCAATGTGTATGGTGAACAACCATTTCTTGAAACTTAAAACAATTTCTAATCATTTCAACTTTTTTGAAAGACAATTTCCTTCATGTGCAGAATGTCAATACTGATTTCTGAAATTGTACACACTTTTAAACAGAAACAATTTGCACTATTTTTAAGGCATTCCTCTAAAGTTCCGTGACCTTTAATCACTCACCTTGACACTGTTGTATCTCTCCAGTGCCAATTTGGACAACTCCTCAGCTGTGGAATGTACGGAGAAAAGTCATTTATGGTTTGGACTTAAACTGGTTTTGTTATATCATGTCATGGATGCAGTACTTTCGTTGGTCTAGAACGGCCATGTGTCTAGTCTATAAACATGACTGTTTACTTCATGTACACTATGTTGCATATAATCACCTCATATAACACCGCGTTGCATATCAGTGTAAATCGAGGACACACACATGCAACATCATCGGTGAATCGAGGGCAGGAACCAAATCGAGGACGACCTCGATTAGAAAACGTGAACAAAACCAATGAGAGCTGTTGCGAAAAAGTTAGAGTATAAACAAAGGAAAAGGGAAGAGGAACAACAGAAAATCCTTGATTTACCCCATAAACAAACGTGCTAGGATGCATGTGTATGTATAGGGCTCAGGCACCTTGTAGAAAACCCCTTTTTTTCTGATCACATAGTCATTAAACTTGCGCACCTGTCTCTGTGACTTTCCTGTAAACATGCGAGGCCTTAGTGGGATCGAATGCTCCTGTCCTCATGACGTAGTCTGTGCTTAGAGCCATGGTGTTCACCCAATGGCCGTGTCCCTGTAATGTCCTGCACAGTACACCCTAGAACAAAGCAATCATAAAAACAATCATAAAAACACTACATGTACCTCATTTTCTTCAAACCTAGACCTGCCATACACCCACCGTATCGGCACTTATGCATGACCATTTACTCCTGGTTGGTGGCAAGAAAGTACAGTAAATTATCTTGCTTGTTGGACATCAATGCCATAATGCACAAGATTTCATGTCTTGAAGATACTTAAAGAGCCAGTTCTAACTTGCCATAATTGCTCTTTCAGAGCACGTTATTAAACTGGCAGAGGTTGAAGATTTGGCAGCAAGAATGACAAATTCACGATTTGTTTCAACACCACATTTACTTCAATTCTTGCAAATTATGGAAATGAGAAGAATGTAAAAAAATAAAAAATAAAAAATAGAAATGAAATAAAAAAAATAGGACATTTAAAAAAAAATAGGACATTCAGCAAAAAAAGGAACAACAGAATATTTAACACATTAAAAATGACATCATGCCTTGTAACAATTCTCTAGATTAAGACAAGGTGATATGACCACAATTTATTTTTTTGATGTATCTATACTTACATCTTCTGCCCTCCATACTTTTATTGTTCTGTCCTGAGACGACGTGTACAGTAACCCGTCTCCGCCCCACTTGACGCACGTGACCGACTGTAGATGGCTCGATAGAGACCGAAGACACGTTCCTAACACGACGTCCCAGATACGTATTGTTGCATCCTGGGCAAACGAAACGAAGGTTTAAATTTAAATTATTTTCACGCCAAAAGGATTTTATTTAGTGCAACACGGCCATAAAGGGATGAAGTCCGTCAAATTTGCCTTTGCAGTATTTTTTAAAAGTTGGAGATTTATGTCTTGCTGCTTTCTACTAAATATTTCCCATTGCACAATGAGCTAAGATATGAAGGCCACAATATACGATGTTTGAAAAACAAAACAGTAAGAAAAAAAATTGTCCAAATCAGATTTGAATTTTGGGGTTGGGTTTCTTTAGCGGGTACCCGGGTATCCGTGGTTTTTTTTCAACCGGGTACCCGGTTCCCGTACAACTCAGAAAGGCACACCCCTAACTGTAATCATATTTCGTTGGTGTAGACATGATAACACTTGCATGCACATGGTGATGTCTGTTATGACATGAATTTAAACAACCTTTCTTCTGAGGTAAGCGTGCCTTTAAATGTGCTTACTGCTTATAATTGTGATCTCAGTGAATAGACTGAGGCCCAGTAAGCAGCAACTTATGCCCTGGGCAGTGCTTAACAAATTATCATGCTTAGAAGCTACGTGTCATTTTGGCCTTGGTGTTTCTACCTTTGATGAGCTAGCTAGGTGTCTGCAGTTGGCATTACTGTGTAGCGGTTCCCAGGCCAGTGCTGTGATCCACTGTCTGTGGCCGGTCAGTGGCCGGCCGACCTGCTTGCCGGTGTCTGGATTCCACAAAAGAATCTGTACCATATCCAAAAACGGTACAGAATAAGTTATTATAGTAATCCATTCACTTACTTCTCAAGTTCAAACTGACATAAACATTACTTCCAAAAATGAACCAGAACTTTTAGGAATAACTTATTATAGTGTTTCATTCACTTATTTGAATAAAAAATTACCAGAAAAATGCCAGAAAAAATGTACCAGAAACTTAATAGAATAAGTTCATACGGAAATTCAGTCACTGATTTCTTAAATCCAAAGCTACAAAAAAATTGCCAGAAGAAAATGTACCAGAAACTTGATAGAATAAGTTATGATAATTCATTCACTGATTTCTTAAGTCAAAAATAAATAAAGGAAAAGTAACATAAATGATGCAACTTAAATATGTACTTTTAAAAAGTTAGGAGGGAGAAAGTTAATTCAACTTCCCAAAAAAATTTGAAACTTGTAAAAAAGTCAACTAACAGTTTGAACTCATATGGTTGAAAGAACAATGACACGAGTTTAATTTAGCCGCAAAAAAATCTCAAAAATGAGATGGTAATTACGATAACAATGACTGTTATTTTTTCTCTGGTGAAGGGGCTTCCTTAAGACCGATCTTTAACATACCTGACTATTTTTGCAACCTGAGGCTAGCACCCGCCCATCCGGTGACCAGGCTATGCACAGAACCCAGTGTTTGTGTCCTAAAAGACAGAACAGAAAGCTGAAATGAGTTAGCTAGCAGTTCAAGATTAGGCCACGTTCGAATTGCTTGGCTCTGGCTTGTAATTACACACATGTCTATGGGAAGCCGCTGAACATAGACATGTGCGTTACTGCTAGCCGTAGCCATAAAACTCAGACACAAGTGGCTTAGGCTCATCAGAGAGTGGTTATGGCAGTCTTCCACAATTTACCAGTCTTACCTTTACAGGTGAAATGCGGCGTCTCTGTGTTGACGTCCCAAAACCTCACCGTGGTGTCCCCTGATCCGCTGGCCAGGTACCTGAAATAGTGTTTTTAAGAGATTGAGGAAGATTGAAGGAAACTAATGGACCGATCCAGTAAGCACCGCCCCATGGTGTTCTGACCAATTACAGCCGTGATTTATGTCCAACACGCGTGCTCTAAAGTCCGACATGCGTGCACACGCGTATGATGCGCGCGGAAGGAAAATGCAGCGTGGCATTGGAGAGGAGCACATGTTAATTTGCCCACATGCGCACTGGCCGGAGCTTACTGGATCGGTCCATTATGCATGTTCAAGTGTAATGCCTGGACAGAGGTAGGCTGCACCATGCTGTGATGTGTGACATGCTGAAGGAGGGAAGTGGACCATAAGCTTCTGTGTCTAGGATTCAAGCTGATGGCAAACCACATACATTATCCAAAACTCCTGGGAGTCAATTCAGTTGTCAATGACGTGACTTGTGGAAGGATCATATAGGTCAGAGACTCTCAACACAAAGTTTTGAACTTCCCAAATTTTCTGTCCATTGCACTCACCTGCCATCGGGACTAAACGCAACCGAGATGACGGCCTCTGCGTGCCCCTCGATGGAACTGGTGCACCTGGTCACGGCCCGGACTCTAAAGACAGCCTGGGGCTGGTAGATGATGTTCAACACCTTCTCTGTCTCTTGTTTCTGTGTCTTCAACGTCTCCTCGAGACTGGTGGTGACCTCGGCGTCGTTCACAAAGAAAGAGAACGGTACTGCCTCCTCCTTTAAGACAAATTGGATATTAAATGAAAGAGATAGTTTAACCATAGACCGTTTCAGAATGCAACAGCATGATGAGATGTATTTTCAATAAAATGCACTTTGAGATTACCACAGGATCTATTTGATTATGACCTCAAAAGTTTAGTTGTTATAATTGGATAAGATATGGTTGTTATAATTGAAACTCACTTTAAGCAACGAATTCAATTGCGGAGTTGACGCTAGTTGCCACTTTAAGCAATGTGCATTCGGGTGTTGAAATGTCTTTTGTAACCACCACACAAGGGAAAGATTTGTATGCTTGGGAGTAATACAAAGAACTCTGTTCCTTACTTGGTTTAAACATGCAAATAGCTCACGTGAACCCCACATTTGAAGAATGTCATGTGAAGAATGGTTTAAGAATTGAAGAGCTTCAATGCTATTGGTCTGTTAGAGTCTGGGTGTGGTTAATCCCAACAAATATGTTTGGCGTGGTATAAAATGAAATGTTTGGGAGTGATTTGGCAGTTAGTAGCTTACTCACTGGCTCGATGGCACGGGGGCACCGGGCCCTTGTTTTGCTCTCCAGTTTGGGGAAGGCGAACGGATAGGAGCTGAAAAATCTGCATCTGTTAGCTACTGTAAAAACTTACTCCATCTGGTGGATATTCAGCCCAGGATAGTTGGGGCCATTGCTATAGTTAGGGTTTAACTTTCTCACCTTCTGCAGTATGGCGTTACATATCAGCTGCAGCTTCTCTGTGGTGACATTGACTGGCAGATCAAATGGGTCACCTGTCGTTTCCCCGGTCTCCGAGACAAACTGTGTCAAGATGCGTTCGCCTTCTTCCTCCATCCTCAGATATGGCTAAGAAAAGGAAGGGGGAGAAATTAATAAATTGATTACACTGGGGCAAATTTTATAATGTATCAGTAATTCTTACTTCAAATGGATTCCAATGTGATGCAAATTTGACATCCCATCCACGCAAAACAATTTGAAACGAAAAACAAAAACTTTCACCACCAAATTTCCTGACACCGTATTTTTCTTAAATTCGGACCTAACTAACAGTATTCTAAACCCGAATGACTGACGTTCGCGAGATCAAGCGGCACTTGATCAGCCAACATCAGAAACAATGATAGTGCAACTGAAGTCCAAACATTTGGGACTCCCAATACTGTGTATGAGAGTCCAAAAACCTAAGTAAGGTATTGAAAACATGCAATACAAGAATATAGACGGGCACTGCTTTTGTATTTGGGGCAAACTGATCCACCGATTCTGTTTAATTGCAGCCCAACAACTCCGTCTAACACTGTCTAGGAGTAAGAGTAAGTGCCATATTGTCTTCTTCAGAATTTGATGTTTGAATGCGTAAACAGGAAACAAAAAGTATACATATACATAGTCTTATCCCTTATGGAAGGAATGTTGCATCCTGACGCCACTTTTTTTTCACCATATATTTTCTCAATGAAGGTGAGTCATCACAAAAATGTGGAAAAGAAATAAAAATCTAGGACTGAGAGTGAGAAACATTTCCAATGTTGTTAGAAAACACTTGACATGCTTGACCACAAATGCATGCAACTCTCCATAGACTTTGTACACAAAGTCACAACCAAAGAAGTGGCGTCTAGATACTTTAACTACATTAATTTCCTTACTTACTGTTGATTAAAACAATTTGTATTTGGTAATGATGTATACGGTGATTGATTTTTCCGTTATATTTTACGATGATCAAAACAGGCCTTGTCCTTCAACTGACAACATCCAGTCAGTCAATCCACGGCCACGTGCAATTTCACAACTGCTGTTTTTCAGGAACAGCGCCCTCAATTGGCGTTACTATACAAGATTTATATGGCGGTGATGAGAGACTTAAACGCAATGCGGAGAAATTTGGGGCAAAAATCCTTCTAAAATTGTTTGAATTCCAATCAAAATTCTGACCGAGTCAAGAAGATGCTACGCTCGATAACCTATGCTGTGTGGAGAGGAACAAATAGCCTTCGTTGGGCAGTAAAAGGTTGGTAGAATTGACCCTTTTGGGGGGAATTAGAAAAACCATGAATGAGGGCGCTGTTGTTAAGCGAGCTGCATAAGTGCCAG
Organism: Patiria pectinifera; assembly: GCA_029964075.1. Taxonomy (NCBI): domain Eukaryota; kingdom Metazoa; phylum Echinodermata; class Asteroidea; order Valvatida; family Asterinidae; genus Patiria; species Patiria pectinifera. Next base: position 19,340,956 of record CM057147.1, on the reverse strand, counting down.
ACCACAAATTAATATGAAACAGTTTGCACTACAATATCCCCATTTGTAGGGCAAACTGTAAAGGCTGTCCCACAGTTCTGTGTAAAACAACATAAGCCTATTCCGTTACCACACACTTCCGTCAAAAAAGGTTTTAATTATTAAGTCCTTTTTGTGCATTTGATTTATCATGTAAAGGAGAAGGGGAATGTCCCTCCCGTGCTATTCAAACAATAGATATTTTTTTATTCTCCTTCATAAGGATTTTCAGTTGGTATGTTTTGTCTAAACGATTAGAAAACCTTCATTCCACTTTTGGGCATAGGTAACCTCAAAAAGGGCTTTCCGTTGCCCACAAATGAACCCCCGGCCCGTGCGAGAGCCAAGTTATTATCCGGCAGCTGATATTTAAAATTTGTGTAGAAATAATTCTATGGGGCCTAACTAAACGTCGGTGGATATTTTTGTATGATGTCTCATACAAAAGTGAGCATATAATAATATTTCTAAGAAAATAGCTATGGAAAAAACAAATCTATTTTTCAAGGTAAAACTCGAAAATAGCATGGGGAACGCACATTTAAACACCACCTGAAAATTCAGTATGGTCATCAAATTACTGGGGGTTGTAATGATGAAGATCGGGTAGGCCAGACACTTCCCTTGGTTTTAATGAATTGTATATTTTAATGTCAATCAAGGTCGCACTCCCACACCGTTAGCGAGAGGGCTACACATTTCTGAGGCTACCACGCAAGCAGTACCCCAGGAGGATGCAGCCACAATGCCAGCGAGCAATGAGAGACTCTCAGAGAACGATGCAGTCTCGCCAGACTTTGTCAACCGCAACCCCCGCAATCTGGAGAGGATGGCAGTGGCACGGAGGGACAAGGGCTGGTACCGGTCCCACCCAAAGAAAAACTACTGGCACAAGTGCGGGAATGTTGTACTTTAACTTTGCTCATTGTATTGTGTCTCTGTCAATCAGTAATAACAGAACATTTCTCAAAGGGGTGACAATTTTTTTAAAGCCCAAAACTCTTAAAAGTGTCCGACCAAAATACAGACAAAAATATTTGTGGGAAAAAAGTTGAAAGGTTGGACTCCAGTGGACAGTTTGGAACATTTTTGACATCAGAGAAAAGAGGAATAGAATTTTTTGATCTTCAATAAACCAAACTTTTTTCAAAACTCCCCCAAATTTGTTCAGTTAGGAAAGTGTATTAAACAAGGTGGGGGAGAGAGGGGCATGGGACTCGGAAGTTTCAGATGCACCCTATGTTTTAAACATCCACTTTATAGAATTAAATTGACAAGAAGGTAGCATTTTATGGAGTAGCTGAGAGAAAAGTTTTACTTTTTCAGTGTCCAGCAAAGATTGGCTGAAAACAAACCACCAATTGTATTTGAGCATTTTTTTTGCTGATAACTGTGCTAACTGAGAAATGAACTTTTCATGAAGAGAACTGCTCACAGTTTTGGCTAATCTAAAGCAAAATCTCTGGTGCATCACATGTGTGCTTTTGCAAACCTAAAGTGACTGTTCACAAACGTTCTTGAACCAAAGCAACAGGCTTCTCTTGATTTCTTTGCCCAGGTTACACTTTGAGAAGTCCAACCGTCACACCAAGGCCTACATCCAGCATTACAACGGCGACATCGTCGTCAGCGCCTCCACCAAGGAATGGGCCATCAAGAAACACCTGTACAGCACTGCCGACGTAGCGGCTGCTGAGAACATCGGCCACATCCTGGCACAGAGGTGTCTGGAATCTGGCATCAGCTATGTGCACTGCAACATCGATGCCAAGACCAAATCGTTTGAACGGGTTCGTTGTTGTTTTTTTTAATGAGTATCACCCCAATACAAGGCCAATAGTAATGAACCCTTGCACAGGCATCATACTGAATTACGCCAATATTTGGAGGTCAATTTTTTTTAGATTTCACTAGTTCCTCATTCAAACATAGCCAAATAAAGTGATGAGAGCCCATTCACTGGAGTTGAAATATTGACCCTGAAAATCCTAGCCAAACCCCAGCCCTCTGACAAGAACCGCATGTATGTATGTGTGTGTAGTAAAATCCTTATAGTGAGTCTAGTCGGAAAGATTTCCATATAAGAAGTTCACTAATTTTCCTTTGTATTGACTAACAAGCCCCCAGATAGCAATTTCATGTCATCAAAGTCAATTTGAGTTGTGAGAAAATACATGCAATCTTTCCGTCTAGTCAGCCTCTCTGCATGGTATGGATAATCAATCATCCCGTCAACAAGACTAGTCGGCAAGCTCAAGGAAGGGGTGTTTGCAGTCTGTTGAACACATTACCATCTAAATTTGATGGAGGGCAAATATTTGAGTGAATTGGACCCCATTATAATAGGTACTGCAAACTGTAGTATGGTCCTGGAGCTATGCGTGAAAAATGTCATTCTAACGTATAGGGTTTATTAATAATTGGGAGAACCTCCATTAACATACAACATGCATACAGGAAACCCCTTTTTGTTACTAGTTTCATGAACTTGTTATATTTTTTGTAACTTTATATTCGTCGGTCTATTCATTCCCTCTCAGGTTGACGTCTTTTTGAAGGCATTACAGAATGGAGGCTTGGTGCTCAGCGAACCCAGATCCATCACGGACTTCCAACAACCCATCGACTACTTCCCAGAGAATTACTGACGGTAGAACTGAAGCTCAAAACCTGTGCAACATTTTTTGTAGGGGCTGGACTTTTGACAGGGTTGACTTGAACCTATTTGGGAAGCGGTAAAGAAACTTTAAAGAAGTCTAGATGGCAGTTTACAAATTTGGAGATGTGAAATGCCCCCCCCCCCTTCAACATCCTAACCCTGTTTTTCTGTGGATTATGTATTGAGGAAGTTATTGAGGAATCCTTGCATTAAAGGGTCCATAAAAATGTGTATTTATAAAACGAACATATCCACCAGTGTTGGTGCTCAAGGCGCTACGTCATTATTACCCTGCTCATTGGGCCAATGAAACATTCCAACGACCATCTCAGCTCCCTGGGGAGTATACAGCTCGATGCAGCCATTTCGGTGCAATGCAGCTAAAACCAACCACAATAACTATTTCTGCCCTCACAGGTACCCATTTTACTCCTGGGTGGGGAGAAGCAATGAGTGACAAAGTGCCTTGCCCAAGGGCACACACACACCATAACCCTAGGCTGGACTTGAACCCACGACCTGCAGTATTACCCGCAGACCACAAATTCAGTGCTCCAGACCACAGGCCAGGGACTCCAAATGAAACAAATTTTACACTGGAGCATTTTGTAGCAAATAAACACTCCTCAGATATGTATAAAAACAAGACATCCTTTTTTTTGGTAAAATGTTTTTGCAAAGTGCATTTTATTCAACATTAAAAATGTTTCATGCTTTTTCTGACATCTGAGGACGATTTTGCTATTATGTCAATTCAGGAACGCACTCTTTAGATGAGGGTTTTTCTCTTCAAGTTGTTAAAACCAAATTCTGCTTATTGAAAACATTTGTGAATAAAGTTTCTTCAATGTTGTACTGCTGAAACAACAGTGAACCACTGAAAGCAGAAAAATAACCACAGCAAAATCCTAAAATTCTTGTGACTTGTTATGCTGAAGCAGACGTGAAACTGAGGGTTTCTACACTGAATGACATCTCAGTTTTGCTCATGAATATAAAAATCTGCATTAGCACAAAACCAAAAAGTACCAAAGCTCCCCTTTCAATGGCAAAACAAAGATTGCAAATAAATTGAAATGGAACACAGAGGTACATTTTAAGGATTGTATATTTTTTTAAAATTCCATTACATAGGCCCTTTACTGCTCCAAATTGCCCTTCCTGTTACTCGGTGTACTGCCCCAAACAGCCTGATAATGCTATTGTGAATTTAAAAAAATCAGCAAATTAACACAAATGTATTACATTGTAGTACAGTTGCAAATGGTAATAGTTTTTTGCATGAAAATTTGCCCAGTGGTGTAAGATAAGTAAGCAAATTAAGTATAGATTTAACAGCAATATGGCTTTATGTTTGTAATAATTGACAATCTATTTCACTTGACCTCAGTTCTTTTGATTGATAGAAAAGGGAATATACACCCTTGTGGGATGTGGTGGCCTAGATGCTGGTTAATATTTCAGTTTCCTTGAAGGTGTTCAGGAAATACATAAAGACAAAATGTCTAAAGTCATAGTCATTGTCTCTGACGAAATAAATGTGACAAGAATGATTTTTATTTATAAATGTGGTTTGCTTTGATTCAGATGTTTTTGTTTGATTTTGAATGTAAGGCAATTCGAAAGTTTCAATGGTCTGAAATACATATTGTCTTATTTGGAAATATACAATTCAGTGCTTGGAACACAGTGGGATGCTAGGGCCATCAGATTGCATTGCTAATGCAACACTGCGAAACCAGCGGGAATAAACAGCGCCCTCTGTAGTGACAATTATGCAATGTGGGAGAGGTAATGGATGATGTACATATAGTAAAGCTAGTAAATATTAATTTCTTTTGCCAACTCGATTTAATATTTGGTTTCGTTTCATTGTTCCGTATATTATGTAGTTATTTTATCCCCTCATGAATACACACTGATTTCGTAGCCATAGATAGTAATTGTGGGAAACAACAGGTTTTTATAGATGGAAATTAGTCAGAAATCGGAAATGAACGAATCCCGAAACCTGCATCCCCGAAATACTAAGATCTAGCCGGGGAATTGAAATATCACACAGTTCACTGCATTCCTTCCTTCATGATAAATAGTCATCGGCATATTCATATAACAAATTTTAATTTGATCGAAATTTGATCTCGTGCGCCGACAAACATATACTGACAGGTGTTGTTGAGACACCATTAAAAAGTGAATAATACTACTACGAGGCCCAAGGTCGGTAACCGGGAGGAACAATGCACGGCCCAGGCGTCCCCGTGACTGTACCGTCAGCCACGGTAATCCGAGGACCAGCTGGTTGGGGGGAAAATGGGAGAAAAGGCTTTTGTTGAAAACAGAAATTGACCGAATCTATTTGTGTATCAATGTATCAATATCTGGACATTATATTTGAGTCAAAAAATATTGTTGTTTTTCTTTAAATTGGTTATGCACAATGGAGTTTTTCACCGACTTCGTTCCCTAGATCGCCAGCTTTACTTGTTGCTCTTTCGTACTCATCAACAAACTCGTGTTTTTAATTTCGAAAAACGAAATTTTCATTTTTGTATATAACGAAAAAGTCACTTTTTCAAGTGCAAGCATCTGAAAAAAAAAGGCTTTTAAATTTTGAATTCTTTGCGCCTCTGAGGATAATACAAACGTCAATTAGTTTCTGTGGGCCAAACCAAATATCAAAATTTGTGAATTATTCTATAACAATACCACATAGGTGGATTTTTTTTTCGTGTGATGCTTTATCTTAAAGTGAATAACTTTTGTATTGCTATAAAGAAAGAAACCTCTATACTTTGGGGTGAATCTGAAAAAAGGCACAGGGAGAGCGACTTGAACGTTTTGGTTTTTGAGTGTGGCACAAATGTGAGTTATATATCTCTAATGTGACGTCACGTGACACACGATGTCGTCATAATGACGAAAATCTTCGCGGACCATCTTCAGGTGG
>CM057147.1:19217829-19334829 GCA_029964075.1 Patiria pectinifera | reverse complement strand
CTGGTTTTACGCAACGCTTTTGCATCCCAAATTTTTTTGTACGCAATGTTGGCAACTGATCACTACACCAAGCATTTTGTGGGGAGAATGCAAAATTAAAACGATGAAAACCCTACGTTTAGCTCAAGGTTACTGCAAGGTTTTCTGAGGTTTACCTTCGAGGTTTTTAAGTTTAACCTCAAGGTTTTCTGAGGTTTACCCTCTAGGTTTTCTGAGGTTTAACATCAAGGTTTTCTGAGGTTTAACGTTGAGGTTTTCTGAGGTTTAACCTCGAGGTTTTCTGAGGTTTAACCTCGAGGTTTTCTGAGGTTTAACTTCAAAATTTTCTGAGGTTTAATGTAAATTAATCGATGTACATGTAGATTGACCATATATTTCTATAATTGCAAACTCTATGTCACCTCCTATCCTAGGATGCCATGCAATACGCCAGCGAATCGCGAGAGACGGAGACCTCGGAGGAGCTGATCGCGTGGTTCCTGGAGCAAGGCCTGCACGAGTGCTTCAGCGCCTGCCTCTTCAACTGCTACGACCTGCTCCACCCGGACGTCATCCTGGAGCTGGCCTGGCGTCACAACATCATGGACTTTGCCATGCCGTACATGGTGCAGGTCATGAGGGAATACCTCAGCAAGGTAAGGGCTGGATCCCACCCCAAATCCCCGCTGTGCTACGGCTGGTTCATAGTTCACACAATCACAGTTGTGCACAATTTGGCAGGAGCTATAATTTGTGAGGCATTCTGGCAAAAATGAGGTCGAAATAAGGGTTTGTGGGCATTGGGAAAGAGAATATAATTATCCTTTCAGTACACGTTGTTCGCTTCATTAGGATATTCCTTTGACAATTTATAGCTGCTTAAAGTTTGCATGTCACAAAAGTAAAATACTGAGACAAGTGAAAGTGAATTTTGACTGTCTGTGACTGTTTAAATAGCAGGAGGGTTAATTGACTATTTCAATGGCTTACCGTCTCAGGTTGACAAGTTGGCAGCCTCAGAGAAGGAGCGAGCCGAAGAGGGTGAAACAAATCAGCCGCTGGTCTACAGTAAGTCAACTTCCAAGTCTGTTTATCTTTACTCTCTGAATGATCTTGCTGGAAAATGTCCCATATCTGCTGTAATCTTGTAAAGTACGGGAATACAATAGCAAATTTCTTTTTTTTTCTTTCTTTTTTTTCTGTTTTTATTTCATTTTCAAAATTGGGAAGTAAAGCCCCCCAGAAAAGTAATAGAGACTTCAATATCAACCAAATTAATTGGTTACCAATTTTCCATTCCAAAAAAATATTGCTTTCTTTCCAGGATAAAGTAAATTCCATTTCAGCCATAAAAACTTTGCAAGAAAAATCAAAAAAATTATGCTTAAAATGGACGACTTTTACAGAAAGTATTTGGTTTCCAACATTTTTGCATCTTTTGGTTTTTTTTTTCTAAAAAGCTGAATTCCGTTCCAAAAGGTGAATTCCATTAATTCTTTCCCATTTTCTGGTAAGGCGGAAAGATCAGTGGCTCTGTAAATGATAACTTTATTCCTTAGTTTACTCAAATAACATTCACGGTTTATCCCCTCCACCCACCCACCCCTTCCCCCAGATGAACCCCAGCTAATGCTGACAGCAGGGCCAGGCATGATGATGCCCCCACAGATGGGCGTTCCAGGAGGCGGGATGATGGGTCCGCAACCGGGCTACTACGGCATGTGAGACAGATGGAATCAATGAATTATTGTATCAATTATAGAAGTCTGGGGGAAAGAACAAACGGGCCCATCCAACCTCTACAAAAGTTCTCGAAAAAAAATAATAACAAATAAAAAACAAAAATCCAGGAGTGAGGACTATTTTAAGGTGTGAAAATATTGAAAGTATCCAAAAAAAAATTTGTAAAAAAAAATGACTAACTCATCTCTACAACGTGAGACAAAAATTCCCAACTATTAAAACAATAAATACAGCAGCTTTTGAAAAAAAATTGCAAGAACAGTAGAAGTTATTGAGAAGACTCCTTATAAATTTGCCGAGAATTTATAAGTGACGTTTTTATTTTCTGTGAGACAAAATTAGAGGCGGATGTGGCTTGTAATTCTTTGCCCGGTGTTTTTGTTATTTTGTCTGTACATCCCTAGTATAGAGCTATATAATAATTTCTGGCATATTATTTGGTGTTTTAAAAGTGGCCCCCACCAGAAAAAACAGCTTCAAGCAATTTTTCAGATCAAGCCATCAGCTGACAACCTAAGGGTAATTTCAAAAAGCACTTGTATTTGGTTTGCATTTTATTTCAAGCCTGCACATTAAAAAAAAAAAACCTTTTGATCAAAATATTGAAGTGTGTTTTTTTTCGGAGTTCACAATTTTGAGCGTAGCAGGAAAGTTATATTTGTGATTCCTGTGCAGATGTGGGCAATGCATTATGATTTTTTTTCTTAGTCCATGCATGCCTTTGTTTGCTGTTTTTGGTAACATCCGGATCTCAGTTTAACTTTGGGGAACAAAATAAACTTGGGGGAAACATGTTACTTTGTGGACCCTTTTTTTTTTACGGCCTCAAAAAGTAGTGTGCATTGCAGCTCTTAAATATTGGCTTCCTCTTTTCTCATCTGTATATGTTGAGATGTGCTGTTGTTTCTTAGGCTCCGATTGCAATCGCCAAGGCTTCGCATAGACAGCTTTGTTACTTTGTGCGAGTTTCGTACACGCTTCTTCCCTCTCTGTATATATTTACGCGCTGCTTTAGCGCCGATCCCTTCCTCTGCAGAAAGACCAAAGACAACGTTACCTGCTCATGTCTTTATTGTATAGCTCTATGTCTCATGATTTTTAGGTTGTCTCTCTTTTTCTTTCACAAATACTGATATGTAACCCTTAAGCAATGACACTCAAAACGTGACGGAGAAATTATTTTTAAAGGGCCTAGGAATGTGCTCAGCCGATATGCGGTTTTTTTTTAAATCACTCATGTGAATGACTTTAAAAATAACACTTTAAAAAAAAATGGCACTAGTGTACAAATTATAGGTAGGAATAAGTTGTTGAATACAAAACCTGGTATAAAAAAATTTAAAAAAAACCGTAATTTAAAAATTGAAATGAAACAAATTTGGAAAAAAAAATCGCTGTACCAACATGTTGAATGTTAGAAAATATATTATAAGAATATTAAAAAAAACGATGCCGACAAAATTATTAGTAATGTAAAATTAATGTTCAGTGGTAATTTTTTTTATATACAGAGGTAAAAACGAAAAATATGGTAGCATAGGTAGTCAGTTAGATTGTTCATGTGTAGTGTTAGTCAAAAAGTGGGAAGTACAGAATGTATTCAGTAGCTTAGACTAGAATTGAAACTTGTGTTCTGACAATACATATTGATATATTTTGGAAAGGAAGCAGTCAACCCCGGGAATGGAATGGATTGATCCAATCACCAAAGCTTAGGGTTGAACCATTATATATTTTAGGGGGTAGGTGTGATATTTTTGTAACGCCATCAGTGATTAATTCATTCCATCTCCCGAAAAGCAGGGAGAGGGGGGAAGTAATTGTTATTACCAGTCGGACATACTTAATGTGAATAGGTTGGTGGCAAGTGTTTAACATTCCGTAACTAGAGTAGTGGCTTTTTTTTTTGTATCTGCCTATAAAATAGCTGTTTGTAAAAAAATAATTAAAGTTTGGCGTAGATTTATAGCTAGTCAATATACTTCAGGATAACACTATTGTGAATAAAAGGTACAGCGATAGAATTGAGATTTAGTGATCGTCCATGAAAATCTAATTTTATATATTTCTTTGTTTTAAAAGGATATTTTGAGCAAAGGGCGTATAATTTGTACTGGCCGTAAAAATCAAACCAAAAAAAAAAAAAAAAAAATCCAATAATTCAAACTGCCTTTAAAAAAATTCTGAATGAACAGAAAGGCTTATAAATTGGCGCTTCTTTAGCTGTAAATTCTTGCTGATTGTCGTTTTTGTTGCTTGAAATTAAAAGACATTACAATTAGGATTTGGGGCAAAAAAAAACAAAGTCGGCTGAGCACATTCTTTGATAGAGGAATTCAAAACATGGAAATTATGGATTAAGATTTACAGGACAAAAGAGTGTTGAGGGAAATGAAGCTCATCAATGGACAAGTCCAGTGGTTTTGTCACATGTTTATTTTACAGCCTCCCATGCCAAGAAAATTTGCTGTCTTTACAAAAAATTAATGTCAACCAACAAAATACATTGAACAAAAATAAGGTTACATGAACACAAATTTCAGTTTACATCAAATTTTAAAAACTGAAGTTTTGTCTATAAATTGCAGCGAGTTGTAAAAAAGAAGAAGAATGTTCTGCAAACAGTGCTGCCTTTTGGGGGGCTTTCTTTTTTCACTCGCAGCTTAAAAGTGCTCGTAAAACTCTGTAAATTCTTAATCAACAGAAACTGACCTCAGATTTTTGATTTCGTACAATTTACATCTGTTTAAGCAAATAATTTTGGGTGTTCAAACTGTTCACACAAAGAATGTGGAAAAACAAGTTGAGTTTAGATTGTCAAACTTGCTTTTGTGCTAATTTAAAAAAAAAAATACCGTGGTACACTATATTTACTAGAATGAATTTTTGCAGTAGCTACACGGAGTAAAGTGCTATGATTTAGTATCCATTATTTTGTTGTCATTTGTGAAACTTGATGTTGTCTTTCTTGTACTCGGCTTGTTTTCAAATCAGAATACTTTTATCGGAATTTGGCCGTTGTAAATCCACAAGACTTTCAAATGCTTTATGGGATTATGGTCAAACTTGTGTTCAAAATAATGGTCTGGTGCCCGTTTACGTGGAGACCCAAAGTTATTTGTTCACACTTTTGGGTAGGGTACACAACGACGATTTTGTCTTAATAGGTAGATGCTTTCTGAACTTGTATTCTTTGAACCACTGAACGATAAAGTTGCGAACATCTTCCTAAAATACTTGATTAAATAGAAGATTGCAATGAGTCGGTAAGTAGGAGTAAGCATGGTAACGCCAAATGCGCATTTCCATCTTGAAGCAACCATATTTTCATTCTTATTAAAAGAAATTTAAAAAGCGGTTATCACATTAATCTAAGCAATGTTTAGCGATTATAAAAAAAAACAACACTAACGCACCACCAGTTATTCACAATATCACTATATATACATGCTGTTGTCTATCTATGCCTACATCACACAAACTAATTGTACTCCGTTAAACCTTTTAGCAGCATTTAGATGTTTTGTATAATGTTAGTCTGGAAAAGTTGTCATATTTTGTCTCTAATTTCGAGGTATAATTTTGTGCCAGATATTATTATGTACGATTATTCAACTATTAAATTGACTCCTTGAGAGACAGATAAAACATTTTGTCATTTTTCCGCCTATTAATTTTCAGATGTCTCCCCCTTATTATATTAGAATGGCATTTCATAGGAATTATTTACATACAGACTTTTCTACAGGAAGTTTACTTTAATTTCAAACACTGGAATTTGACAAGACATATTAGGCCAAAAAAAAAAAAAATATTCGGTCTCTGGTCAGACCAAAGTTCCGGAATTGACGCGGCCAATCTTTTCTTTTTTCTTCAAGCTTGGATTGTACAGACAAGGTGGGGTACTATTTTGCTTTTTTGGTGTCCTCATGTACATGGGTGTCCTCCATAATTTGCCTTGGTGCTTTCGATCATTTGCCTTGGTGCAATTTCCCATTCCTTGGTGCTCTTTGGTTAAAAAAAAAATTGAGGGGGTGCGGAAATAGAGGGCGCTGTTGGAGCTACCGCGGAACATTTTGGAAAAAAAAGATCGACGCGCATGATTAAAATCGACGTGCGCGCTGACCAGAGACCGACTTATTTATTTTTTTTGGCCTTACATTGATTGCTACTCATTTTTTCCTAAAAGTAAAAACAAAACAATTTTGTACAGAACAAGACTTCAGTTTTCAGATTTCTAACTGCCTTGCGATTATCAAGAGAGCTTTATTTATAAAACTGCCAATGTTGAAGGTACGCTAGAAGTGAGTTACTTTAAAAAAAAAAAAAAAAAAAAAAAGATACATAGCGCCATGTCTGATGAATATTATATGAAAAAATTAACAAGAAAATCCACTCTTCAAAACAATACCTAAGTTTACAAAACGGCTGACATATCGAGTATTATGGTAAGCCATCGTAAGCAACGATTACATTTTGGGGAGTTATTTTTTTTTTTTTTTTAATGGGGGGGGGGGGGGGCTAGCTCTACTGAATGGAGCGCTGAATGGAGGGGTACCCGTAATTCAGCGCTCCACTCAGTAGAGCTAGGGGGGACAAGGTTTATGCAAATAAGGTCTTTGTATCTGCATCAATTTGATCTGGATTTACCAAACAAACTTTAAACTTCAGGAGAAATAACCTACACTGATTGCATAATAAATCCCTGATGGAGATCCGACTTTTCTGGTGGTTCAAATAAATATTAAATCGGAGCCCGTATTGCACTTGCATTTCTCCTGTATCGATGTCTGGACCCAGCGGCCCCGGCACTTGGGCAGATCCACCGCCGACCAGCGCGTCCGTTTCCCCTCGGTGCCTTCCCCGCGACACCGGCCGTCGTTGTCGAAGGCAGGTTGGGTACATTCCACGCAGACTAATGTACCTGATAAATAACGACACCAAAAATTTGAAATAACATGGAATTCTAAGAAACAAAGACATGAATAACGTAACTAGCACCAGGGGCGGAGACTTGCTTATGTTTTGCGTGCCCATTTTGAACAATGACCGCAACAAAGTAGCCTACATTTTAAAATTTTTCCTCAACTTTTCCCTGAAAAGTAGCAAGCAACCTTGGTAGACATCAGACCTGTGGTCCATTTCTTAATTTCTTCATCAATATTAAGAAAAAGGATCAGAGAACTAATTAAACACCCTTTGCAAATACTCAGTGAATGGAAATTTGAACGAGCCATGTTTATGAGCAGCGAGCAGACGACCAAGAACATGTCCAAATCAACGGTACCCTGAAGGAGATCGCGTAATAAGTATTTACACAAAAAAACTCACGAATTGAATATCCACATTTGATATCAAAAATTCGTGCATTAAAATTGACGGTGACTCAAAAGTGTTCACTTCTCTTGTAGTTTTCTTCAATCAAGAATAGTTTTGAAAATTCCAAAATTCCTTCTAGACACCGTCAACACTTTGGGCGGGAAACTCGGAAAAGGTCACTCCGGGTACATGTGGCCAGGGCTGGAATGGTTGGCATGGCATTCTTGCAACATTTTCACCTTGGAAACCACCAGTCACATTCTTTTTGCCATCTGGCAGAAATATGGCATGACGTTTGGACTTCAATTATCAGTTCGAGCTAAACAAACGCTCAAAACAGCGCAGGGAATGTTCACTTTTGGGGGTCATTCACTTTTCGGAATACCTTTTTTGATGATGTTGGCCCACACGCTATCTCGATTGGATCGACAGCTTTTGTTCCTCCCAGTCACCTTGAAATACACACAGTAACTGTCAAAGCTATGGAATGTGGAAAACCAAGACAATAAATAGTAAGTACATGACATTATTATATATGTATCTGCGAAACGTTTGTAAAAACGTTTGTGAGATTTACTGCACCATTTCTAGCACATCTTTGTAGAATGCCACTAGGCACTATCGTTAGATGTAGACCCGTGCCGTTTCGTCAGTACACAAGTCATACGAACCAGTACCTGAATTTCATAAACAATTCATCATGCTCCTAAATTTGCACGTGTTACTGTTTCAGCCTACATAAATGACCGGAAATTCTAACCCCGGTGTATCTCATAACATTAACACCATATGAACTCGTGTTTATATCCGTAGATAAAGTAAATAAATTTGCATCATATCATTTGCTACCACTGACATTCGTGCTTGTTTTCTGAATCAAAAACTTACGGTTTGTACTGGCCCAAACTAATGAGGAAATTCTTCATGCGATTCAAATCCGGATCGTCCCTTCTTGCATTGTAGGAGTATGGAAGGACTAGTGCAATACCTGGGAAAGATTACCAAATTGTGAGAGTCAAATAAAAAATTTAGTCAGATATTTTTTAATTTAACATTTGGTGCATTGATGGAGTTTAGTTGGGTGTGTTAAACCTATTAGATTTAGAAACGGTATTTCCAATGTACTTTGAATGTAAGTTGTTTTGGGTGCATTCATTTTGTGCAGTATTGTATGTCAAGTCATGGCAGAGCATTTTTGGAATTTTCCGTCGTCAACATGTTTCGTCCTTAGGGAAAAAGGTTTTGCCTTATTTACCATTAGCAGGGATCTCATTGGTTTCACAGAAGCTTGCGAAGCACGCCCTCATTTGGCGGAAAGGGGGACACTTATCTCCTGCATTTTCGGGGTCCTTGATCTTGTAGCGTCTTCGTTCGCTGACGCCGATACCGCACAGTACGCTGCATCCGCTCCAGTAGCTCCATGAGGAGACCTCACAGTCCACGGCTAAAAAGAAAAGATGCGGTAGAAAAATCATGGAAATAGTTAAGATTGAGTAGGCAGTAGACACTTTAAGGACACCCATTATAATGGCAGTACTTTTAGGTAGCAACAAAAATTGTGTGCTCAGAAAAAATCAAAGTGTGTTTGTGTTCAGTAAACTCGTACTTAGGAGCCAGAGGGTTTGAGGAAGATGATGAAGTGAAAATTAAAGAATAAAGATGACTGACAAAATAAGCCTATCGTAAAAAATTTGGACAAGTTGATCATTGTTGAATGAATTATAGATGGAAGTGTAAACAGGATTGACTTAGGTTGGGCCGTTTTATTACCCTCCCTCCAAAAAAACCTCAAACTTTGTTCGTGAACATTTTTTAGGAACTCGAGATGTATTTTTAGGTAGTAAATGTAGTACATTCAGAGATATTAGCGAGTAGTTAGACATTTTCCTTCGCAAGAGAAGATAATAATATCAAAATTCGCCACCCCCCCAAAAAAAATGTTGTTATGAGATGTCTGAGATGATTGAATTTCAGCGTGATTCGGACAATAAGCAGTTAACTGTTTAAAGAAAAAGTGCGTAATCAAGTCCATCAAAAGTTCATCACGGGTTCGGTCAAAACATGGGAGGAACAAAAAAATGAGGTCTTTGTCAGTTGAGACATAGCTTGTGACTTGAATTGGGCGTGCATGATGGATGACATGTGATTGACTTCACTGTGCGTTAATTTGTGACGACGTGTCGTGGTCTCGAGTACTATGTTGCCAAAATGTAACCTATGATAGAAAAATCGTTTGCTTTAAGTTTGAAATGCAACAGTTGTGGGAAATATGCCCCCGATGCTCAGAAAGGTACCGTGCTGTTTCCACGCGTGCCAATGCCCTGGATTCTCAACAGCTGCCCCAAGGTGAAAGTGCTTTCACCCCACGCCCTGTGAGCCCCGGTATTTATCTGACCGTGCCACCCCCTGTGATTTTTAAAAATGTGTTCGGTATTGTCTGTCCACAGGGGATGTTGTTAGCAAACTGTTAACAGGCAAAACTTGACAAACTTCTTTCATTCGTCTAATTTTTTTTAATAGCCTAGGGCGCCCGAGGACATTTTGTTGACAATTTGTTTTTTGATTTCAAATCCAGGAGATTTTTTGAGAGAGTCGTCGTGACGGGCACCATGGTGTGCTCAATGTCACATTTCACTGTTCTACATTGATGGGTTGTCTGTTTGTTTGTTGGGGTGTTTGTTTGTTTGTTTGTTTGTTTGTTTGTTTGTTTTAATGTGTTGACTTGTTTTAAAGGAGACAATATTGTGAAATTTCGCAAATAGAAAAAAAAATCTCAAGGAGCGCCAGAATTTCCTTAGAAGTCACCACATTATGCCCTGTTTTGTACATCACTAATCGAGCAACACTATGTCATTTTCCGCTAAAGAGTCAAAAATTAATTACCTCTAAAGGTCCCCCAATTAATACAACAATTTGTAATGAAAGCATATCGTCTTGAGCTATATTGATCAAGTGATGTTTATTTTAATTAATTGGTGTACGGAGTGAATAATATATTTTTTAATGCATATTTTCCCTGAACAACGCTAAAAGCCATGCACTCAAGGTACATGGCTACAGGAGAAATAAACAGAAGTGTAAGTAATCAGAAATACTAAAGGTAGGATTTAACAGTCCTCTTGAACCAGGACAGATCACAGGTTGGAGGGAAACAAGCACCAGGCAAGGAATTCCAAAGAGATGCAGCGCGTGGGGAAAAAGCTATTGGAATATCTTTTGTTCTACATCTAGGTATGGCAACAGTATTTCATCATTGAAAGAATTTTTAATACCGAGTTGCGAGATGTTGTCCATATGGCGAGATGTGTCGGCCTCGTAGTTTTTGATACTTGAAGCAGTTTATTTTAGGAGATATTTTTAGGTCGAATATTTGGGTCAGTGGCCAAATGAAATGTCATGGTGGAATTCAAAATCGTCACGTTTTGTTTTGTTAAACACACAACCACACGTTCAACAGCAAAACAAGACCACACATACAGCTCTGCATGGCACACTTTTAAGGATAAGAATATCCTTCTTGGTATATGAAGGATTGACATTTTCGTTAATTGAGCCGGTTTGAAAGTTGTATGGAGGCCAGTATTAAATTATTATGGGAAACAAATTAGGAATCGAGATTTCAATTGAGAATTTAAACTTCGGTTTAGAATTCAACTCGATTGTATCGTCTAAGGACATCGATCTGTGCCAAAAGATATTAATGCGTAATTACATATCAGCCAACCACGTTTTTTCTTTCTTTTGCTTGCCTCTGAAAGCTCGAGACAGTTTAAGAATTCCAGTGGTTTACTCCGTCAACACTGAGAATCATCCTGTAAATTACACCTATAAGTTGACACGACGGAAATAGTTGGGCCTAAATAAAATGCGACAAATGGAATGTAGTTTTCAACGTTCGAAGTGGCTCCCAGGTCTTGGTATAAACATCACACTCGACTGGAAATTCCCAGCAATGTATTTATGTCTTGCGGGAAAATATGAAAAAGGAACTCGTGCAGATGTGCCGCAATCTGAGTCACTGATTTTTATAATTGCAGCTTGAGGTGGGAAAAAAAAATATGATTATTGTGGTAATTTTGGTGATCGTAATCGATCGATGGGAATTGTCGTGTTTTCATTACGATCATCCCCACCTCAAATAGTCAAAACTGTGAACACATTCGCACTCGTCATCACAATGCACCATTTACCTTGTTGCGTCTTTACAGTATCATACTAAACACTCCACGTTAGTGGTTGTCATCGTGAGCTGATCTATCGTCACATTAATTCACCGTCATTAATATCAGCACAATCATTGTCAATTTGAACCGTCCTCGCTATACGCACCATGCATCTTTTGCCTCATACTTTACCACCATGAGCAGTAGCAATATCAACCTATACGCACTGTCTTCAACACCATCGTCAACTTCTTCACACCATCATCATCGACATTATCATCAGCATCATAAGCAGCAACAACAGTATCGGTTACAGCATCACAATCCGAATGAATGAATGAACAATTATGAATGAATGAATGAATGAATCATTATCACCATCCTTACCCCCATCACCATTATTCAGGCATTATCCTCTTTATAACCCTCTTTTTATAATGATGATCGTTATTCAGTCTTTACCACAGTAACCACAATCATAATTGTCACCATTTCCACTTTCATCACCTACATCTTCTTCACAATGATCACCATCATCGACCCAGTCATCACCACCGTTATCACCATTGTCACCATCATTACAATTGTCACCACTACCATCTTAACCTTCATTATACCCTCCTTCTTCACCACCGTCACAATCCTCACACTTCTCACCAATCACCCATCTATCACCACCACCCCACCCACATCTCAGCATCCCCCTTACCACCACCACCGCACCACTCCCATCACCCCAAAGTGTCCTTACCTGGACAGGCAGCTTCGTAATCAGAGCAGCAGTCCCTGCTATCCACACACGCCTTGTCGCAGAAGCAGGTCTCGTGGTAGTAAGGCGAGTTGACCCTGTAACCCTCCGCCACACAATTGAGATCCTTCCCCTGGCAGCACAGAGCTCCACCGAACTGACCCCCGTCACGGCAAGACGCTCTCACGGGCGACCAAAGATGGCTCCAAGCCAAACAAAACACTAGAAGGGGGATCATCCTGTCCTCCTTCGGTGAAATACAGCTAGGAACTTTTTCTCTGGATGAGATGTAATTCCAAGTTGGTGAGTAATCCCAAATTTTGGTCCGACGGGCTCGATTAAGTCCTGGAAGACTCTCGAGTCCTGGGAATTTAGACAGCGAAGCAGCTGCCCGATTCACGACGGTCGTGGGAGCACAGATGGGGGCGGGAATTGGGTAGACGTACCTCACAGTGGTGGTCTTACTGTTCTCTCATTGGTCGCTGGGTGTAACACCAATTCAGATGTGTCCTGCAGTGAAAACACAGTGATGCTTTCGTTTCAATTGAAAAAAAAGGTATCCCAATGCCACTCACCCTAACACGCAATGCATCTGGGAGAGGGGACCTTGCATTTTGCATAACAGATTTGGTTACTCCTTAAATGTTTTTGGAAAAAAAATGGAAACTGCTGGAGTTGATTTCCCCTCGCTGAAATATTGATTTCACTGATTTATCAATCGAAAACTGACTTGCGAGGTAGCTGATATGGTGTCTGATTTATGCCGTCTGGAACATCGACAAAGAATGTTCAAAGAGTAATGAATCAAAGGTTTGTTACATTCTATTAGCATATCGAGATATATATGGGACCGGACAAGAGGCTTGAATTGAATTAACTATAGGCCTTGACGACTTAGAAGAAGAATTTAGAAATTAGAATTTTGAAATATTGTTACTGAAAAGATGTTTAATATTTATGACAGATCAAAGGTTGTTTTGTAGGAGACATGAAAAAAATTTGACGTTCAGGTGAAATGTTTAACAAAATAACATGCAAAATGGGTGGAAACTGTTCGTGATACTTGGTTGAAATACCCAGCATTCTATTTAACTTAACCGGGTTAGGGTTACTCCTGCTGTTCGCAACCCAATGTCGCCGACTTTCTTGGTATCGGTATCAATTAGATTTTGCACCTGTCATTTCGGGAAGACAATTGGGCTTATTTACACATAATTCGTCAGCCATTTAAACTCTAGTGCCGTAAGAAGCCGTCGCGTTTAAAATATGGCCTTCTTTGTAGGCCGAAAGGCATACAGAACCAGGTCCTCCGTTCTGTGTTTTGTCGAGTTTTGTTTCGTTTCGTTTCGAGTGCATGAAAAGTGCTCATGTTGTCAAGAAGTCCGCCGTATTGCATGCTCAGTAAGACGGGACTCGAATCTGTGAGTTACAGGACCATTGGAAATGGTACCGGTACGGGATAGTTCAGGATAGTATAATAGCCGACACGATTGTGTCAAAGTGAATTAAATTGTGAAAAAAAATGAATAATAATATCGTAACTACGGTAAGTTTGTGGAGAAATGTTTACAGCCAGTCAAATTCAATTGCACGACAAATATTTTCCAGTCTGCACTAATCCGGTAAGTCGTGCTGAAAGGTATCGAAATTGAAATTGGAATGGAATCAATTATAGACTTATGTGATTGACTCGGAAATATCAGATCTTAATACCATAATCCAGATGTCGGCATAAGATTGAATTCTGAAACTTGAATGGATGAACAGAAATGTTTATGAAGTGACTGTTGCCCTCCAGGTGCCAGTAAAGTAGCCTTTTTTGCAGAGGGAGTTCTTTCCAACACGGTTCCTGTCAAATTTCACGAAGAACAGTATTATAGCACAGCAAAATGTACCCTCGCAGCGACAGCCATGAAATTCCAAGTTAAAACTTGAACAATCCCATATGGAACACAATATGTTGACCTCAGTGGAAACTTTGTTTGAAAGCCCCTCGGGTTAACCCCCTGAGGCAGCAGATTTCAGGTTTAATTCGATTGGATGTGGGTCATTGTGGGGGTTGTGGAGGGGAAGGGGGCCTGGAGCCGACCCCCTAAACGGTGCATTATGAGCCAGTGATTAGCCCAAATTGACTGTTTGGTTCGAAAAAAAAAGTTTTCGACTATAGAGCTTCAGGCGTTAACGGTGAACAGAATTGTTGACTGTTACAATTATTGTACAGATGTGAACTTAGAACCGAATGATTGACCTACCAAAAAAAAAAAAAATAGAAATGGTGATAGGTTTAACGAATGTTTATCAAGAGTCAGAGACTGTGTTGTTTCTCTTTTATATCAAAAGTTAACCCTAACTCCCTAGGGGGTGTGCAAAATCGCATTGAAATTGGAGGATTCAGGACTGTTGGGGTTAAGGAAATTACTTACAGTGATTTTGCACGTCTTAGCCTCTTTCGAGGTACCGGTAACAAAGATATGGGCTAACGATGATGAGGCACGTAAAGGAGATGGAGGGAAAATGAAATGGAATCCTGAAGACCAAAACAAAATTTAAAGAGCAATAATTAGATCACGAACATGCATTGATATTTGATGTCGCAGAATTAATGCGTGCATCAGCATATTCAACCACGGAAGACCACCGGTAACACTGGAAAAAAAAATCATCGAGTGTGCAGAAAGTTCAGCGAGCGTGCACCCTCACACCGACGGCGCCGTTCATGCTGTTGCCGGCCCCGCGTCCAACCTCGGGACGACCCGCTGGAGTTGGAATTTCATCCCCGTAATGAAATTGCTCTCCCTGTACCACCAGCACGTAAAGTACCAGCGCTAAGCATGTGCAAAACCCAGGCTCTCTTACATGTTCTCTTCGAGAGTGTCGTCGTGGAAAGGTTAACAACTCAGCTGATCTTTTCTCCCATCTAGTGGTACACGTCGTTATGGTGATTAAGAGCTGATGTAATGTGATGTCTGCAATCATGCCCCGCGGTGTTGGGCTATTATTGTCTGCCAGATACTGTGCCAAATGTCTGTACCTATAAAGTCCTACCTTATGAGCCTTGGGGCAGGCTTCATTGAGGGAGGAGACGTACAGTTACAACGTGTAAATGTTACAAAGAATCCCAAGGCTTCTGTGAAAAAAATAATGATATCACACTCTTTATAGACTGAAGTAATTAATCCCCCGTTGGGAGCGCTTGTTTTTTTTAGTAATAGGCCTTTACTCCGGTAATGCAGGAGCTTTAATTATGTATTTAATTAAAGCAACTCATTTTTAATACATGCTTAAATATGAAATTCAAGGTCAAATGAAATGATCGCAAAGTAGGCCTATATACCATACATGACGCACACAAGTCAGTGGGTATACAAAAAAAAATAAACCCGTCAAAACCCACGCACTCCTTTCTAGATCAGTCACAAAGAATATAATGAATGTGACTTCTTTTCAGTGGGCACTTTGAAAAAGGGTTATATCAACATTTGCCTTTAGCTGATGTGACAAATCTCGAGAAGTTTTTTTTCATTGAATGGTGCTATAAAATCGACTGTTAAAGACGAATGCACAATGATCGAGTTTGGTATAAACTTAAAATGTCAACTGAAAAATCCTGCAGTGCTCGCACCCTAATTTAGTAAAACAGAAATTACTTTACCTTCACTGGGTTCTGATTTACTCTATAATCAAGTCAAATCTTCTCGAATCTTTTTTTATCAACTTTCACTCCATGTTATGTTTCTTCAATAATCGTTGTTACTACTAATTTCAATGTCAGCAGACGAACTGACATTCCGATTAGTTTTTTTTTATATTGTTTTTTTTCTTTGTGAAGCGCTGTGATCTTGTTAACAGCGCTATATAAGAACCTGTATTATCATGACAATCACTTTTAGCTTAGAATAATTGTTAAAGATCAACACGGTGCGTTTTAGTTTGCGAAGCGTCAAAAAAGGAATACATGTATGCGTATAAGTATGTTCTGGGGAAAGTCATAAAATAGTGCTAGCATCTTACTGACAAAAAAGCAGCTTACAGCCAAAATATAAAAAGAGACCTACCTTGAGAAAGTGTCTTCGACGATGATTTGCCCAAATGAAATAGAATCTCCCCAGTGTCGTCTTTTCCCGTTAATTTTTGGTAAGGTCTTTGCGATCTTTTGCATAAGCTTATATGAAAATGCTACACAGTAATATAGCACATCACCTTGGAACAACTGTCCAGGAATTAAAGATTAGTCTTTAATACATTGATGGAATGCATAGTCGGTAATCCTACCCGGGTACAAACCGTCCACCAAATGCCAAACTCCCATCACTGTTGCTCACATATCGAGAGGGGCGTGTGTGCTTATAAAAGTATCCAGTTTAGTAATATGAATATTGATGAGCTTTAAATAGGATTATAATGCATGTAATGCTGTGTTCATATATATATGAATTGCTTGTTTGTTTTGTGTGCAATCCTGCTATGCAAACGCATAATTGCCGTTCAGAAACTCGGCATTTAACGGAATGCCAATCTTTTATCTAGTATATACTTGTGCATGTAGTAATATTAAATCAAAAATGTTTGACTTATAACAAGGGTATCATGGAATTTTCTAATTGCGATCAATATCACAATATCACTGCTGGTACGTGCATTGGCCCGCCTATATACATTGTAGAGTCATCTTTGAACCAAGTTACACTCACTAACGGTGAGCTGGGCAGTGCAGTGCTATTGTATAGGATTACCCCATGACGCCAATGAATGGGCTGTTGTGGTAAACCACATGCATGAAAAGACTTTCAGTGAAAATCCCTTTTGATTTATTTCGATGGAATTGTGTGTGCTCTGAGATCCGAGTGCGGTTTACGAGGCTTGACTTGTCTCGTTTAATTAAGTTACACTTAACTTGCTAATAAAGTCATGTTGCGACAAACAACAACATTTCGCCATTTTCCGTCAGAGATTTTACTGCTAACAGCATCATTTACGTTGCAGTTGTTTATAAAAGTTAGAGCAATTGTTATCATTTTCCATTGGACGTATAGTAAAAAGTCCGAAAGATGAACGGAATTTCTTTTTTAATGACTTTTTATACGAGATTCCTTTTCAATTGAAAATCATCTTTTGAGTAAAAAAAAATCAGTTTACTTTCAAGCTTTATACCTTTCAGAGTTCATATTTTGGATTAAAACCCTAAAAACTAAAAGGTTAACTCTGCTCATTCTCAAATTTCGGACATCAGTTTATACACCTATATACTTTTCCTTCGATAGTTAATGAATATTTATTTAAAATACGTATTCATGTAACTAGAGTGAGTGTGAAATAACTTACCTTAACTGAAACTTATTTGTATCGAAACTCCTGAATTTTCTGCCTGTGGTATCCCGCCAAGCAACTTACCCCGCACCGTGTAGAAGAAATCTTGGGTTACGTACAAGTCATGTACCTTGCACCAGCGCAGCCAAACTGCCGGGACCAAGTTTGCAACGCGGGGACTTCCTAGTGCCAATAGGTCTACTTATTCATCCTATAGGTCATATTTGTGCAGAGGATGTTTTTTTTCCTTCAAAGTCTGCCTGTATCCACGAAAAAAAAGTCCATTCCCCCACTTTTATACTCACACTCCAGAATAGAATCAATACCTTGAGGTTAAAGTTGCTTTATTCTCCAAGTTCTTCGCTATCAAAATATGAGGGACGACCCGTTTACTTACAGTTCAACTGCTCAAAAGAGGGGGGAAAACGCGCGAAAGTGTTTTGACTCTTGCGGCTTAAGCCGAAGTTTGGTAAATGGGTGTTCTTTTCATCAGCGCAAGAATAACTCCAGTGTTGCTCTGTGAAGTGACTTAAGAAGTTGTTTTCACTGCTGTTCGACAACTGTTGTGTTATGGATGTATTTATTTTGCACTACAAAAACATGAAAGGTGGGGGGGGGGTTATCATACAACAGGCGTGTACCTGTTGTTGATTCATATAATTTTTTTGTAGGACATTATGACATTCGGATGAACTTCCAATGAAAATAACGTTGCTAACCACAACAACAGGCTACGCCATAAGAGTTCCCGCAGTCAGTGTTATTCTACTCACGGTACATTTAAAATAGGCTTGGCAATGAAAAGGTAATGTCCAATATAGTGAGGGATTTTTATGTGACCCAGTGAAAGTGCGAGTTGGAAATATATAAAAGGGATAAAATCGATTAGGAAAAATAGGTGTCTTCACAAAATGAATAAAAACTTCAGAACAGTTTCACGAGTCACGACTATACAAAGTCGGATATTTGCTCACTAACGTCCCAAAATACAATTTGCAAACTTGCATTTGTTAACAAACAAGAGAAATAGCTCTTGCTGTGAATTGTTTTCTTACTTGTTGATTCAGCTGTTTCAATGGTGACTTTTTAATGAGTGCAGTAACCCAGTCCAATCCAACCAAACCAGCCTAACCTATTTCAAACCAACTCCAACCAAACTAAACACTATTGCCTTACCTAAACCTAGTTTATCCCAATATCAATACAATGACATCAAAATCAAACCTAGTCCAACCTTGGTCCGACCAAATGCAACATGGCCTACCCACTCAACTTTGTAGCACTCGATCGTTCTCGTACAAAGTAGTTGTTGGTACTAGTCGTACTTATGCCATGAGAATGTATCGTACTCTACTTCGCAAGAAACAAATTACCATATACTCATACTCGTGACAAAGTATACCCATACTCGTACTCATAAAGTTGCGCCCTCTTTTGATGATCACGAGACTAAAATAACATCTCGAGTCAATAATTACTGAGCCCAAAATAATAGCAACAAAATGAATCAGTGCATAGGCCTTGTGCTGCACGCCTGCACCCCACAGTGTCAAAATCATGTCCAATGTTATCACACGTTTTGAACCAATCGATGACTCCTCACTGACAGGTTCCCCTCCCGGTGCAATATTTGATAATTATACCCCTGGGGAGCATGCGTCGTCAGTCTCCAGGGTTAGGGCCCGGCCCCAGGGTGCAGCTTTGTCCCCCCCCCCAAAAAAAAAAAAAAAAAACCAACAACCCCGAACCACGTCTGGCCAAGGTCACAGATGCAACAGTGCAACTAGCCTTTTTGACAAGTCCTCTGCCTTGATGACTTGAGCCGGCATTTGTTGCGGTGAAGCATAGCGGATTGAGTGGATCCTCGTTGCATGGATGTAGCGGCTGAGTTCGTCACTCGAGTGACGAAACCGCGAACGCGTCTGTTGGGCAGGAACGGGACGACTATTACATCTATATATATAAGAGAGAAGTTTACTCGGCCTGCGAGACGATGTTTGCTCATGAAAGGATCCGAGACCGCGGGCTCACGCGGCGCCAAAATCGCTCCACGTCCGTGGAAAAATGCGGAGGGTGTCTTCCGCCGGGTCGGACACTTCGGGTCGTCCTGATTTTCCCGTACGGACCGGCGATCCGTTTCGTCGATTTTTCGTGAGGATTTTTTCGCAGGAATTTGCCGTCGTGTGCGCTTTCACGTTGACTGCCTGGCCGCCCCCTGTGCTGGCTTTTCTGCGTGTCTAGACTGTGCGAGGTCAGCGAGGTCAACGTAGGGGTTTCGTTTACGTGTTCTACTCGGCCGTACTGCAAAAGCGTTCACCAAACGTTAGTATGGGGTGACCTTGGCAAAATATTTTTTTTCCATGGTGCGTGGCCACCAAGTGTTCCAATCTTTCCTTTGCTTTGCTTGCCGCCCCTGCGCCGAGTGCAACGAATACTCAGAAGGACTACACATTAGTATGCCTTGCGCGGTCTGACCAATCGAAAGTCTACACTGCGTGGTACTTCCCGGCTATGCGTAAACCGTCGATGGCAACGCGTACTGCAGCCTGCTCCACACCCTGGAAACGAGGTTGGGTCTACGGTTCTCGGTATTGCACAAGCATGTGACGTCGCGTGATAGAGTGCTGTTGCTTCCATAATGTGTTTACAGCTCCATGCTTCCACCACCAAGGCCGAGCGTTGTGAGTTCGCTGCCCGCCACGTATAATATTCAGTGTCGCGTTATAATTTTGGGGGCCTGTTTGGGATCATCGAAGGATCGATGCATTGCTTCAAATGTCGCGATCTTAAACGCAGTCACGAAAAACAATCGACGAAAAAGTGTCCAACCCGGCGGAAGACACCCTCCACATTTTTCCACGGACTTGGAGCCATTTTGGCGTCGCGGGAGACCGCGGTCTCGGATCCTTTCAGGAGCAAACATTTCTCGGAGGCCGAGTAAAACTTGCTGTTATATAGATGGTTGAACCAAGTTCAATAAAAGTTGTATCGACTTTTTCCTCGCAGACAGTCTCGCAAATTGTAAGAAGTTCAAGTTTCCGTTTGTTGAAGAGTCCAATACTGAAACTTAATTATGACCTTATAATTCCTCCATGATTCAGACCGTTTGTAATTTTATGGTAACACTCAACATTTTCATTTCAAACGACACCACGTTTTATTGCATTATTCGGTGAAGAAAAAGTGGCCCACTTTTTCTTCCCGAATAAAAATTGTAGCCTACAATAATGATTCAATTGCTCAGAATACATGTAGCTGATTAAATACTCCAAACTCGAAACTTTAAAAGATGATCTTTTGCTCAAATTGGTTTTAGTGGTCAGAAATTGCCTCAGATCCCACCACAGAAATTGCTTTTATAACTGCATGTCTCCTCAACTACATCCCTCATTTACATTTAATACCACATTTTGCTGTTATATAGATGATTGAACCAACTTGAATAAAAGTTGAATCGACTTTTTCCTTGCAAACGGTCTAGCAAATTGTAAGAAGGATCAAGTTTACGTTTGTTGAAGAGTCCAATACTGAAACTTAATTATGACCTTCCTCCATGATTCAGACCGTTTGTAATTGTATGGTAACACTCAACATTTCCATTTCAAATGACACCTTTACGTTTTATTGCATTATGATTTATTGTCAAAACTGTACAATCAGCCTTCGCCTGTGTACTACGGTAACATTTTCATTACGTTTTTCCACAAATGCAACTTTCTCACAAAATGCCATTTTAACACACAAACGGGAACATTTACAGACAGTTGCCATGGTGCACAATTATCATGTGCGTAAGTCGACGGGGGACAGGGGGACCCCCCCTCCATTTTAAAGCAGGGGACATTGTTTGGTCCCCCCCCCCACACTTTTTCTTCCCCGAATAAAAATTGTAGCCTACTATAATGATTCTATTGCTCAGAATACACGTACCTGATTCAATTACTCCAAACTCAAAACTTTTAAAGATGATCTTTTCCTGAAATTGGTTTTAGTGGTCAGAAATTGCCTAGGATCACACCACAGAAATTGCTTTTATACAACTGCATGTCTCCTCAACTATATCCCCCATTTACATTTAACTCCCCACATTTTCATCCCCAACACAATACGCCCTACCCGATCTATGATCGGGTAAATCAGCTTGTGTATGTATACTGTGGGAGCAAGTTGGGACCAAAAAAACCTCCATTAAAATTGTTGAAAGATTATAATGAAAGACCAATGCCCACAATATTGTTCGCCAAAACAAGCCGCTGTAAAATTTTGAAAGAGAGGCAGTGCCATCGTGCTAGTACAGTAGAGCAAGGAACCGCAATTTTTGACTCAACTAAAGCTGGTACATGTATTACAGTCAAACACTGCAAGAGGGCGCTATGACTCTTGAATTGCAGAGTCGAACATTCAAATCTCTTGGTTGTGGAGAAAATGTCGAACACCGCCCAAACCACCCTGAACGCGTCTTCAAATTTCCGCTGTGGCAGATTTTTAAAAAAAAATTTGGGGGGGGGGGGACTGGAACTCGTTTGACGCTAGGGGCGCTCTACCCTGTGAACCCTCTGCCCTATACTGCATCGATTTTAAAGCAATAGTCTTCACTCTAATTTAATTATCATTCATCAATCAACTTAATCAAGCAAACAAACAGCAAAATCGGCATCTGGACGCCCATGGCCCACCGTCCCGAAATTATGGAAAATACTCACAACTCTCCAAGGTGTTTGAGACACACATCAACTTGAAACTTATTTCATAATCTTTCATTTTCCCAGGTGCGACACACACATCAACTTATATATTAAAACTAATTATTTAATAATCTTTCAGTTTCTGCTCAATTTTTTGGGGGGTGGTAGGGTATAATGAACCAAGACTTTCAGGAGAAGGGCCTATCGCCATTTTGAGAAAGGATATAATATGTTCCCTTGCAAAATGAGGGCATGCAAGCCGTTATGTTGCCACGGCGTAGGCAATCTCCAAGGGCGGATCCAGGCGGGGAAGTGGGGGGGGACAACGGGGGCCATGCCCCCCTACCTTTTTTGTTTTTAAGTGACGTTTCAGTAAAGGCAGGCACTGCGTACACCACCATAGTTTCCATAAAAAGATTTGGTTGAAGTGGCCATAAATTGCCTCATCAGATCACACCACAGGCATGGTAGTGGTACAGAGCATCTCGAACCCCTCAAAAAATCGGGCCCTTTAACGGGCCCCGAACTTCACGCCGTATTTTTTGGGACCCACTTTTTTGGGGGACCGACTTTTTTTTTTGAACCCCAAAACATTTTTGACCTATATACTGGCCAGTACTATACCCATGGGGTGGCGGTGCGTAAACGCCCCCGCCCCGGCCGGCGACTCGGATCGCATGCATGCACGTGTCACAAGGAGAGGGCGCAATTTTCGCGGCTTTCTGGTCGGTCGCGACCGGACCATAGTCGCGACGGCGCGCGGTGAACGACTGGCGGTATGAGTTGGGTTTTTATCCGGTCTACAACAGTGATAATATTGAGAGAAAAAGCAGTAAACCGTCAAAGGTCAACATATTAATAGGTGCAGTCTCATACTTGTATAAGCATATCCGAAATGCAAACAAAGCCAGCAGTGGCAAGAAACCAGTGGTCGTTAATAACCATGTGCGATTGTGCCTAGGCCTAGTATGCCTGCCTAGTCAATGATCTAAAAATTTACATCATCGGAACTGGTTACATTACATGCAATGGCTCATCATGACTACGATTGTGTTGTGGTAGGAGCAGGCGTAGAAGGGTCGGCTACGGGCTACCACCTGACGAGAACCGGTCACAAGACACTGCTGCTTGAACAGGTGAATTGACTTCATATTGTGCTCATTGAAAGGGTTGGCCGGGCTTCATGCAGCGCATAATAACCATAGCGGACCCATTGAATTGTATGCAGTGCTTGACACCCTGTGCACAAACCATATGAGACTAGTCTGAAAAATTTGAAGTGTTTTCTCAGTAAATACTTCGATATTTTCCCTACTAAATTTGGCTTTTTTCATAGTAGGACATATTATCACTTTCCGATGGCTGATACTCACTGAAGGGAAAAGTTAGTGATGATGGCCAGATATGGGATTCTTTCCATAAATTGTTGAGTGAGTCGAGTTGTAACCCCCCCCCCCCCCGCCCCGCCCCCCACTTCCCGCTGACTGGCGGCCAGGCACCGTTGGTTTGGTCATGTTTCCTACCTCTATAATTATAATTTTTTTTTGCGAATCTGTCCAAAGTTCACGCTGGGACACAGTAAAGGGAGCTCCCATGGCCAGTCGCGTATCACCCGCTACACATACCGGCAGATACACTACGCCAACATGATGCCAGAATGCTTCCAGACGTGGGAGCGACTGGGCGGAGAAGTAGGCACTCAGCTTTACAGGTTGGTGGTTAAAGGCACGTAGAAACATCGGCATAGTAATAGCCAGACGCAGTTCTACTGGGGGGGGGGGGGGGGGTTGTCCAGCCCCCTCCAAAAAAAGTCCATAAAAAAATGCAGTACTAAAGATTAAAAGGTGACGGGCATTTGTACACTAATAAAGTGTGCATGACTGTAGGATTTTATAAGCGCTCCCCATTGAAAATATGATTCCCCCCTCCCCCGCCACCCCTTATTGATTAAGTAGGCCTGTATGTGTATGTGGAGGTGTGGAGGAAAAAAACTGGTCTATATTTCAGCACGCCTATCAGGACAAATATCATAAAGTACTTTTTTCTCATTAATAACAACATCTATGATAATTAATTTGTGCTGCTTTTTAAAACAATAAATTCGGAAAAATTCCATAATGTTATTTTCATAAATTGACATGACTCTAGTTTTTCTTTTCTTTCGATTTTTTTTTGAAGAAATACTGGTTTACTATCAGTCAATGGCCCACCATACCAGGACTACACACTCCGCAGCGAATCCCTTCGAGTCATGGGCAAGCCGTGCGAGTTGCCGACGGTCGGGGAGATCTGCCGGCGCCACCCTGGTTTCAGCTTCGGTCCGGAGCACAAGACGTTTGTCGATCCCAACGGTGGGGTGTTGAGGGCCGCCAGTTGCCTCCGCGCTTTACAGGTGCAGTTTAGCTATTAAAGGGGTCGTTAGCATAAAAATCACAAAATAAAGTTGCACTTTTTCTTTCTACGAATAAATTAATTTTT
Source organism: Patiria pectinifera (assembly GCA_029964075.1). NCBI lineage: Eukaryota > Metazoa > Echinodermata > Asteroidea > Valvatida > Asterinidae > Patiria > Patiria pectinifera. The sequence goes on along the minus strand of CM057147.1, from coordinate 19,310,407 downwards.
TCGCCTTTTTATTTTAGCGGAAAAAAAATCTCCCTCTGAAAAAAAACAACCCAACTTTTTTTTAAAATTTCTGGTTGCTATGCGCCTCAAACGCACCAAAAAAAATCTGCCTGGATTAAGACTATTGTTGGGCCATAAATAATTTGAAAAAACAACTTTCAGATTACACTTCACTTTGGTTGCTGCAAATTGAACGTCAAATTTGTATAGTCACTCTTGAAAGTTTCTTGAGTTAGGCTACCTCAGCCTAGAGGGATATTTTCGACGCGATTCCTACGATATCGTCGTAGTGTTAACAGGTCACTGAGCTGAGCCCGGAAGTGTTTGTAGATGAAGCTGTAAATGATCGGGTTGATGAAGAGATTGCAGGCCAGCAGCGTGGTGAAGGCGGTGTACACGGGTTCGTTCGGCTGTAGGTCAAGCAGGAGCGTACCCACGTAATAACACTCAGCCGGTGTCCAGCAGATGGCAAAAACGATAATGACCAGCAGGATCGTAACGAGAATGTTCTTTTTAGCTCTACGGATGATGTGCTGTCGAGGGTTCACTGGATTCGCAAGTTTCTTCGTCAGCATGGTCAGTATCTTGACATAGGAGTACGTCATGATGAGAACGGGCACGACGTACTCTATGCTCAACACAAACACGCCGATGCAAATCTTCAGAGAAGGGCTCATCGGCACAAACTGGCAATGCCCCTGGACGGGCTCCACCATGAGTGTCATATGGGAGCAGAAGACGAAGCCCACGACCCAGGAAGTTACCATGGCTCCTCGTCTCAGTTTGGCTTTCGTGCACGAGTTGCGCCATTTCTCCATGTGGCAAGTCGCCACGAACCGCTTCAGTGAGATGGCGACGAGGTTATACGTAGACGTAACGTTCAAGCACCACAGGAAGAAATCGGAGAAGATTAAGCTACAGGTCAGTTTGTCGGAGAGGTTCCCTTCCTGAGACACAACAACGGTGTTGGGGCTCTTGAGTACCGTACTGCAGAAAAACACCAGCCCGGCAGTCAAGTCAATGCAGGACTGGTGCAGGATGAGACGATTGGTGAAGGAGCTGAACATGTTATGCCGAAGCAGAATAACGAGGATGACCACGCTGTTACCTACAACTGCGAGGCAGGCGATAATCGTATTGATTGCACCGAGTAAAGGGCTGACTGCCTCGCTGGACTCAAGCCAAACTTCATCGCCCGTATCGTTCTCAAAATCGCCACTCGACAAATTTTGATTTGATGCCATCGCAAGGAATTGTGTGTTCAGTTTGGATTTCCGTTTGCCTCTGCGAAAGACTGTGATACCTTATAGCTTTCCAGGTTTTGTAAAGTTGTCTGGAAGTCACGGTGTACTGCTTTTTGACTGAGCTTGGGAGCGTGGTTTGTGCGGTTTTGCTGTCAGTGCAACGACCACCAACATCAGTGCAAACTCCTTCAGTGATGATTTTTATAGAAACAATTGCCTTTTTCCCTGCGCTGATTTCGTGCGTCATCAGTAGGCTTAATAAGGCCGTCTCTTGATTATACTCGCGTTTTCGAAATTGGAAAAAAAAAACAATCATGGGAAGGTCTCTATGTAGCACCTTGAAAAAACCAATTCCACATTGAATGATGTGTTGTTAATATAAGACGACTTGTGAGATTTCCCTTGGGACAACTATACATCACGCACAGTCTTCACACACACACACAAAAAGGATTATAAGGCCAAAAAAAAAAAGTCTCTGGTTTCTGGTATGCGCGCGCGTCGTTGTAGCCATGCGCATCGGCAAAATGAACAAGTTTTTTTTTCAATGAAAGACGATGTCTCAAAACCGCCAAACTCACTGGTTTGACTGAAATCCTGCTGCTGCACAATTTTAACGTGTTTTTAGATGGGGTAATGATCGAGAATAAGCTTTATGTGGCCTCTCTGGACTCCCATATATTTGCACTAAGTTTAGTCGGGCACCATTTGCAGTCATCAGCCGACATTTGAAGCAAAAAAATCAGGTAAAAAAAAAAAGAAACCGCGTCGCCGCACCACTTTTTGGGCAAGCTCCATACCAGAAACCGGACACTTTTGTTTTGTTTTGGCCTAAGGCCTATGAACGATAAGTAGCAGGAAACGGAGTTTCATTGTTTGAATTATAGGCCTATAATCAAATAGGCCTAATCAAAAAGTTGCGCCTTGCAGGAAATGAATGTGTTATTTGGAAAGCCAATTATTGAACAAAGTGCAGACTGTAATCAGCTTTGTGGTGTTGTTGTTTTTCCCAAATAATTCTTAACTACAGTTTGTCAGCTCATACAGTTCGCAGCAACCGAGGCGGCCATTGATTCATGAACCCACGCCCAACAAGCAGTGGCGTAACTGGGGGTGGTGGCGTGCCTTCCCATCCCTACGGAGGTCCGTTCCACAATATACACTGCCCTCAGTGCCCCTCCTTGAAAAATTGGAGCACCCCCAGGTGCCCCCTATCCGCCCAGTTCACAAGTACCCCCTCACTGGCAAAGAAAGTACAGTTGGGAGGGGGGGACAAACCAACGCCATCTTGCCTGACTGCAATTTTGCCGCGACGCGTGGCTGTACCACTGCGTGTACATAGTACAAATCTCCTGGTGTACGTGCGTCGCACACAACACACAAGGAACGGTGTGCGTCAACCAGCTAAATGTCCCGCCCATGGGACGTCGTTGCTGGATAAAAGGGCGCCCTCTTTCGTTGGCGCATGGAGCCCATAGCAGCTTAACCCTAGTTACGCCGCTGCCTTTCAAGGTTATAGACGAAGCTGCAGGTTCAATACTCTTCAGTATATTATATGAAGAAAGAATGTTCTGAACGCCAATTAATGCCTGAGAAAGAGAAGTAAATTTTTACGGGCCTACAAACAAAATCATACAGCACAATATTGGTGCATGACTTGCATTCCTGATTGTAATGCACATTTACTATACATCACATGTATTGTTGTGGAATATAAATATATACATAACTTAAAGACGCATGTATTGTGATTTGAACAACCGTCTTTCTCTCTGTTATAACAAGTAGAATACTATTTGAACAATCCGTGTTTGGCCGGGCGTGGCACCTAGAATATCGAACTTGAATTATTTTGCAATATCCAAGCATTTGTGATGTTATGGGCTTTCCAATGTACGATCAAGTGTGAGCGTTCCACTTCTTTTTCTAAAATAAATGATTCAGTTATGGACCGGAAATTATTGAATCTTTGGTTGTACATATGGGAAAGACAAGAAAGAGTACAGTGTAGTATTTTTAAAACATTAGAAATAACATAGATATTATGTCTTAATGACAAACTTTGCTTGAGAGAGCCCCAATCTTAATCATGGTTATATTTGCGTCCATTGAAAAATGCTTTTATTATTGTTTCCCTAATCAATTTATGGATGCATAACGGATTTTCAAAAATCGTGTTAAAAATATGTCATCTACATGTAGTTCTTTTTTTAGTTTTTTAATTACACCTTTTTACTTTTTCAATGTCCATCTTGTTATGCCTTTTCTGTAAATGGCATTTTAAATAGGTGTATTTCAGTGTAGGCCTACATATGGAGCCTTCAACATGGATAAAATAATTCTAAACAACAGAACAGCTCGTGCACAAAATGTCAAGACGAAGGACAGTGGAAGAAAATTAATTTGCAAAAACCGCGGTGTCTTTTTGTTCGAGCAATGAATAATTTCGCAATGACGTAACTCATACAAACATGTTTCTGTTCTTCTCGAGCAGACAATGTTCGTGAAGCAGGGAGGAGTCATAAAGGAAAACGAAAAAGTCTTGGAAATTGTCCCCGGCGAACATGTGGTTATCGTGACCAGCAGAGGGCGGTATACAGCCAAGAGTGTGGTCCTAACCCCGGGAGCCTGGGCATCGAAGATGCTGAGACCGCTAGGGATTGATCCTCCACTGAAGGTGCGTTGTTCCTTTTCGCTTGAGTAGAAAGCATCGATCATTGGAACGGGCACATCACAAATCTCTGGGTTTTATTACCTGAGCACTTGCATAACTTAAAGGGCACGCCCTCCCCATCCTGTCCTGTGCCCCCTCCCCCTCTCAGATCTGTTGGTAAAAAAACAGTTGAGTACCTCTCAAGAAAATGTGTCTCCATACGTAACCCCCCCCCCCCTGCAAATTGGAGCGTGCATGCATGTAGTTAATGGCATTTAACCAAAGCCCAACAGAGCTGCTCACGCTTCAGATTGGCATCCATGCCGGGCCAGCCCGAATCATTTCAGTCTTAGTCGCCTGTCTAAAACAAAAATTTAACTATCGTGACGATAGGTGGGCGCGGAAAACTACAGGTTTTTTTGCATTAGCTTTTAACTCCGAGACCTATACGTTCTTGAAACTCAATTGTTCTTGAGTCTGGAGTGCTGAAGGGTAACAAATAGCAACCGATGAAAAGTGGTGTGCAAATGAATGGATGTTTTCATCGGATAATGTCAGCCAGGGCAACCCGCCCCAACCTATAGGTTTATTGCTTTTAAAACATCTAACTATTGTCCTTTTACCGATTCCTTTAAAGTCTTTTTTGATACATAACTCCTGGAATAAATCAGTGAAGTCTTTGTCCTGTAATCAGTGGACTTTCTTTTAACGACCAGGTCACCCAAATCAAAGTTTGCTATTGGCCAGAGAGACAGCCCGGTGCGTTCGGCAACTACCCATGCTTCTACTATCTCTCGGAGAAATACGAGACTTACGGATTGCCCTGTGATGACCACTCTGGGCTGGTCAAGGTAAACTAAGTATAAATACCTCCGACTTGAATAGACCTAAGACCTTATGACGTAATGGCTTTGTTTACATATGCGCTTTCCTATGGGAGCGAATTTGGGACGCCAGACGAAGTAGGACCGTCTACCACATAGGAAAGCGCACATGTAAACAAAGCGTGAGGTCATTAGGTCTCAGGCCTATTGGCTGATGAAACTGTACCGTAAGCCAAAACTGAAAGGCACATAGAAACATAAGTAAATAGACCCGGAAAAGTACCAAGCAAATCCTTGCTCAAAGTTGAAGAAAAGACTGATGTATGCCTTGTGAAATTACTCCACCTGAAATGGCATGGTTTGAAAGAAGCTAAATTTTCAACCGGTTAGTATTCATGCAGTGCACCCAAGCGTGGACTTTGAGCAATTTTGAAGCTTACCCCAAAAAAGACCCTAAATATACCTTAAACATCCGAAGTGATTCTTTTGAACTCAAACAAATGGAGTAGCTGAGCTCCAGCCCCGTCGCCACCCCTGAGGGTCGGGAAGGGGGGGCATAGTACCAACTAGGGGGCCAACTACCATAAAAATACAAAAATACACATGTATGGCTTTTGCTGTTGGGGGAGGGGGGGGGGCAATTGCTCACCGAGGGGGGGGGGGGGGGCACCAGGACCCCCCCCCCCTTGGCGACGGGCCTGCTGAGCTCATTTTCTTCCTTATTCATTCTTCAGTCCTATGTATAAATAGCGAAAGTCAAAACATAACAATTATTAACATTTGTAATTTATGTTAAATATCTCTTCAGTAGGTTAGAAGCACTTACACTGCATACTTAGTAACTTAAAACTTCACACAAATGAAAGTGTACGCAAGCACTTTCCTTTTGAGTTTGCTTGTATTTCAATTTTCTCCAGAGTATTCTGAATGACCTGATTATTGCTGAAGATGGTGTTAAGTTTTCGCTGGCGTATTTTCAGGTGTGCAATCATCACGGTGACGATCTGCAAGGACCAGATCAACAAAACCAGGCGCAATATTCTCACCAGATTGAAACGTTAAAGAGTTTCATCAGAGAACATGTGCCCGGACTCGTGCCAGAACCGTCTCTCGTTGAAAACTGCCTGTACACAGTGAGTCAAATGCCAACATAATATCTGGAAGACCGGAATGGGTTTTGGGGTTGATAACAGAATTTGTCATACCTCTGTCTTTATACTGTATTTTCATTGGCCCAGGACGATCACCTGACCGGGCGATAAATATGCATGGCACACTCCCGTTGTATATCACATTGTGATATCACATGCATGTAGACTAGTCCCCGCCCCACAGTCCAAACCATTATGCGCGGACCGCGTTTAAACCAGGTGCGTTTTGGCGGTCATAACCAAGAATTGGTTCGATGGTTTCTCTTTGGTTAATTGTTTTGGGAATTTGAACTACATGATCATGCGTAATTCTAATCCAATTAAAATTGCCGAAGAAATTCACAGACAAGAAACCACCGAACCAATTCTTGGTTATGACCGCCAAAACGCACCCATACTCACTGGTACCCCGCAGTACTTTCACGTTCCACAATATAATGTATAGCAGTGAGGGAGCAGTGCATTTGCAGACGATATTTACTTTATTTTGGCGGCCAGCGACGAGCGGCATTAAGATTATGTTCAGTTTGCCACCCTTAATTTCCCTTAGAAAGACAAGTAAAACACATCATCAAGACAGAGGTATGACAAAACAGTTGTTGACTGATGTGATGTGGGATATGACGTTTTGAACACCCTCGGGGATGCATAGCACCCTCGGCTTCGCCTCGGGCGCTATGCGTCCCTCGGGTGTTCAAAACGTCATATCCCACATCACATCAGTCAACAACTGTTAAATAACAGTACGGCAGGATTCGTTCTGCACAGAGAATGCCGCTTCTGCAAATAAACAAGCTGAGCTGTCCACATATTGTATTCATGATGGCAATAATCAGTTTAGTGGTCGTGTCCTTATTTTTATATTTACATCAATTTTTCATTTTTGTAGCACACACCAGATGAAGACATAATATTAGACAGACATCCCGATCATCCTAACATCGTCATAGGCTGTGGGTTTTCAGGTTAGTTTTAAACTTAGCTGGATTGACCAGAAAAAAAAGTATGATTCACTCATTGTGTAACTCTTGAAATGTGATTGGAATAAATTGTACCACTAAGTGATCAAATTATTTATAAGCTGCAAATATTGCAATAGGACTTTTCCTATTCCTCACATGTAATGTAAATGGATGGCAATACTGCATAGTGTAATAGCATTTCACTACACTGTGCCTTCTTATGGAGAGCGTTTGTACACGAAAGACCACAGAAAATATTGTGACATAAGTGGGATCCGGTAATCATAAAAAATAGCCAATCAAGAGCCACGAATTGGAGCCAATGGCTGAAAAGGCTTAGAGGGGTAACCAGCCGTGGGCCAATGACAGGCAGGGTTGGTTCTTTATATCCTAGAGGTAGAAAGTTTTATAGGCGGGAAAGACAAGTTGCTATGCTGTCACTTTTGTCTCCAGCCCTGGAAGGAACAACTTGTACTGCATAACTGGATGAACTCATGATTTTCAAATAACATGCAAAAGATGCTTAAATGTTTGAGTTGCCTGTCCGGTGCGCAGTTACCCATAGATATGACGTCACAGGTCACATGGTCTACACATACACTCATATAGTTTTGTGTCCATGGTATATAGGTAGGGCTTGCGGTGTTTCTCCCAGTCATGTCTCATTATGAGAAGCCTAAAGAATTTTTGCAATCATTTTTCAATTCCATGCATATGGATTATTAGGTCTCGTCTAAACCTGCTCCAAGAATATCCAATTTTATTTTCTAAATCTTATATTTTATAGGTCATGGTTTCAAGTTAGCACCCGCTGTGGGAAGAATCCTGAGTGAGTTGGCAACAGGGACCACGCCCAGCTACGACATATCGCCCATGAGTTTGAAACGGTTCCCTAACAACGGCAGACTTGCCGCTAAACTTTAGTTAGTCATTAGTCCTTCAATTAAAAGGGTATTGAGAACAAATGATTTAAAGGTGCTGCAGCAGTTATGGCCCAAAGTGTCTAGTTTATTTTTGAAAATAAATTTTTAATAAGGGAGTAAAAATGTGCTTGGTGGGTTGAAACCGGCTGTAGGGGCCTGGACGCCGATAATGAAATGAGCCGAAGACGAGGGTAAAAAAATCACTTAGTGCTAAAAATCTCCATATATGGAAACAGGCGTGCGCGCGTGGCACGTACTGCGCGATGTGGTGCAGAACGCAGCAGTGTTTACCTGTGGCTTAAAACACCCACGTGGCGACTCTCGGCCAATAGGAATGGGTAAACTGTCCCAGGTATTTATGAATGTTCGTTATGAATTCAGTTTATATACATGTACATATATTGATAATACTTCTCAGGCAAACTGATTACTATCTTTTTTCACCTTCCTTATATGAATTTTCACCTTTTAATGTTTTAAAGAATCAAGTTGATATGTGTGTTTAGTATATAACACACAATTTGCAAATCTATGCATTGTTTATTTGTATAAAATTGTTTTGCTTCAATTGTTATGCGATATAATGTCTCGGTTTCATTACTTATATTTAATGAAAGGAAACATTTAAGATATATTATTTATTTATACTCCATACTTGAGAACAAGAAGAGAGTGTCATGCATGCATGCTGAAAGATATAAAACAAATTGTAAAAACTAATTTGATAAATTAAAGAAACTATGCACACTACACAGTGTTGAATCGCATCGTGTATTTTATAGCAATATGTAGATATGATAATTCAGTAATTTTATGGGAGGGTTGTGCCATATGTTCATTTTTTTTGGAAGATCATAATACATAAGTAAGGAAATAGATCACATACGTTGCTAACGTATAGTATTTCAAGGGAAATATTCACGTGTCCAACGTACAGGGCGAGTAAAAAAAAAGCGGAACCCAAACCCCCAAAATAATATTTCATATTTAAATAAATATATAGCACCAAACATAATAATGACTGGAAAGCCAATTACTACTTTTAGATGAAAAAAAATACTGAAATTGCTCAATTCGTTCAAAGAATATCACCGTTTAAACACAATGACCCTAGAACAGCTTTCGTCCAAAATGCGATTTCAAGAATCGTCATCACAATTGTCTTCAAACATCACACCAGCGATAAAACCTCAGTTTAAAAGTTACAAATATTCATGGATGGATTTTTTTTGTCATATTGTTTGCCTAACCAGGGTTGTTAATCAGGATATTGTGTATTTCAGTTGTTGACAGTTGTTGAAACAAGTACGTGTGTCATTTTCTTTGTTCCAAACAGTCGGAATACACACTAAACTGCTTTTTTTGGACGAGGTTTTAGAGTTATTGCGTTTAAATGGTGATATTCTTTGAACGGATTGAGCAATTTCATTAATTTTTTTCATTTAAAAGTAGCTTATGAAATTGGCTTTCCACTCATTAATATGTTTGGTGCTACGTATTGTTTTAAATACGAAATTTATTTTGGGGGTTTGGGTTCCGCTTTTTAATTTTAGCTCGCCCTGTATAAATGCGTGTTTGCGATGCTGATAAATTCTGAGCACGCTCTCACCTTCAATGGCGTATAGTTTGTGCCCATTATTCTGATAATCCATGATAGGCAGTTGCTTTGCACTAGCTGGCACAATGCTTTCGTTGTTCAGTTTTCAAAGCAATGCACGAATGCTTAATTAGATCCAAGTATTAAATAAACAAGTTGAAATATAATCCAGATTACCGTAACAATTACGTTTTCGCATATCAACCATAATAACAGAAGAAGCAAAAATCATGAAAACCAGACTGTTCTGGCTTAGCAAATGTTGATGAAGTTAAGGATGTTAGCACCGATGCTGATCATCAATAAGAATGCGTATGGAAACCGGGGACAAATGAATTGAGGTACCTGTTTGTTCCGGCCCTTACCGTACCGAAATCTCCTACAACTACTAAGCAGTTTGAAATGATGTGTTGAGGGGATCGATGCTCATCATTTTCCACCACCCTCAGAGCCTTAGATAGTACCCTCTCCCTGCATGACTTCATTATGAATCCACTCTCAAAATCCTACAGGGCCTGATGTTTATCACAACCCTTTTGAGTTTTGAGGGTTTTTTTGTCCTTTTTTTATGGAGGTTTTCCGTGCTCTGAATGGTGTATACCTGCGCTATATAAATTATGATACCTGCAGAATTCCTAATCCACCCCCTGCGATGCTAATTGACTGCACGAACCGTGAACTATATACTTTATGTGATTTTAAGACGCATTTCCAGGGGCCGATGGGGGAGTAGCCCAGGTTGGGCTGGGGGTGCAACGCCGTTCAGCCGCTGAATGCTACTAAAATGGGGCCAAAATTAATAAATGGAATGCTAAAGTTACTAATTTATTCTCAAAATAAATTTTTTTAGAATGCGGGAAAAAGCATCTTAGACTAAAAAAAGAAAATCAGGGGGCATCATGGCCCCGGCCCCCCCCCCAAGCAGGGCGTGCCTTGTCCCCCTTCCTGAACTCTCCCGTTAAATTTCTGAAGGCTATAGATCCGTCCGCCCCGCCCTTGCATGTCTCCTTTGGAAAATAACAGAGGCGGGCCCGCTCGTGCCAGATTTAAAACCTGAAAAAATTCTTGCCTTTGCGAAATAGTATATTAACGTAAAGATTTTTTTTTAAATAACGCAATAGTTGTGCGAAATGACGCAATAGGTTTTGCGAGTGTAATAACGCAAGACTTTGTCCGGCCCAAGCCCCATGCATAGCTCCATGCCTAGCACGGCCGGCTGATGATGTTGCAAGATATCAACCCGGAAATGGCAGAACGTTACCCTAGCTATTTGTGGGGACTTTTTCACCATGCAGCTAGGAGATGGTCTTAAAATAACCGTAATATAAACCGATTGCAAAATAGGGAGACAGTTCGAGCCCCATATGAGCCTCGCGATTGGCACTAAGTTTTCAGTACAGTATAGGCGCGCAGCCGTGCTGGGGGAGGGGGGGGGGTCCCCGGCTCGACGCAGTGGATTCACTATTTACAGAGAGGTCCTTTGAAATTTTCAAGTACTGATTCAAATAAATGACTTTGGTTTGTACTCGGACGTTTCTATTTCTGGCAATATTGTGGCGTGCAGGCTTTGCAGCCAGTGGCGTAGCCAGGAATTTTTCAGTTGGGGGGCGCTGAGGGGGCTGTCGCCCCCGTGGCTACGCCACTGTTTCAGCAGCACAAGTTCACTTTTTTGTAAAACGATGCAATTTTTTCGAAGAAGCTACAATCCATGGTTAGGAATGTCAATGGAGCGCATATTTTTTGGGCCTTTTTGATTACCAGGCGGGCTACGGGATCCTTGATGAGTTCGACGACCAAACAATGACTTTTGTTTACTGGCTAAAAATAGAAATGGGCTATTTAAAAGTCATCGCGATGATATTACATTGCCACGTTGGCGCCTGACACACACGCAGAATATTGCATCAGAAAATTTACCCATACAAGTACAAGTCCACACTCGCTTACATCATGTTCACCGGATCCGCCCCTTTTTGCGTTCCAAAATATTTACGTAGTTATTCGTGATGCATATTCATTTCATTGACGCATTACAGATAGACCAATTGTGTGCCTAGTATGTGACATCATTTTTTATGCCTCGACCAATCAGGTAAAGCCACATCGAGAAAAGGCCGACGTGGCTTCAGTATTTCTACCCGTACCCGGACAGAACGATCAAAATGTGAGACTAGAAATCGGGAAGATTTACTCAATTTTTCTTACGATCTACGGAGAGCAGTGCTCTTCTTAACATCGGAAAAGATAGAATAAGAACTGTGGGATGTAAGATGGCTACTACGAGAATTATTTTCACTGAGTTACCAGAGGGTATCAAGAGAAGTTTCGGAGTGATGGAACATCAGAACAACACAGTAGTCTCGGCCGCTGCGCCGCGCAAGCGGCAAAGGCTTACGCACTTGTCCCCGGAAGAGAAAATGCTTCGGAGGTTAGTCGGGTTTTTATTTTGTGTGTGATGACATAGGCATAGGGCTTACCTTCTTGAAACAAAACGGTGGTTATACAGCAAAAATGTTCATTGTTCAACTTGTTTGTGATATTTTCCCCTGTTTTTTTGGGGCGTTAATCGTGATCTGCTGGACAATTACGAAACGAAAGTGAAGCATTTGAACAGCTGAGTTTCCAGTAGCCCCACTAGTGTGGCCGTCGGTATGCTGCGCTGAACCTCTGGCCACACACCATGGTACCGCGTGCTACTGAGGACGAAGTTTTCATAAAATCTGCGGTCTGTTTCTTACATTCTCAGTTTCTAACTTTCTTACGGTTGTATTCTATGATGTCTCACCTATCACTTCTGGGATGCTTAGGTCTAATGATGTTCCATTTTCCGAGATATTCTTCAATCTTTCTGGAGCCCATAATATCAATATGCACTCGTGAAACGTCTGGTGGTGATGGCAGCCATTTTGAATGTGACACGAGATGACCTCAAGCTGTGACGTCGCGTTTATGCAAATTGCTTGTCGAGCGCAGGGCGCGAGTTGCAAATGCGACGGCTGTTTTCTGTACCATGCATTTATTGTCAGGGGGCCACGTGCACTGATTACTATTCAGGATTTACGGCACAGGAAACAGCCGTCGCATTTGCAACTCGCGCCCTCGCGCCGCGCGCTCGACAAGCAATTTGCATAAACGCGACGTCACAGCTTGAGGTCATCTCTTGTCACATTCAAAATGGCTGCCATCACCACCAGACGTTTCACGAGTGCATATTGATATTATGGGCTCCAGAAAGATTGAAGAATATCTCGGAAAATGGAACATTATTAGACCTAAGCATCCCAGAAGTGATAGGTGAGACATCATAGAATACAACCGTAAGAAAGTTAGAAACTGAGAATGTAAGAAACAGACCGCAGATTTTATGAAAACTTCGTCCTCAGTAGCACGCGGTACCATGGTGTGTGGCCAGAGGTTCAGCGCAGCATACCGACGGCCACACTAGTGGGGCTAAGTTTCCAGATGTATCGTTTCGAATAAATAATCGATTTGTGTTTGATTTGAAGGCCCACATTACATTAAATTTTATTAAAATGGTCCCAATGGCCTAGGTTATTTGAAACTAATCAAGGGATGTTTTTCTCCAAATGAATATTTTTATATTTAGAAAAATGTAATAAACATATTGTAAAAGGCCTATTGCCTAATGTTACAAAGTCATGAAAGTGTATGGGAACCAACAGATTTTTGGAAAGTAGGCCCTTTAAAGTTGAAACAAAAGAAATTGTGTGATGTTTCCTGAACCAAAATTCATAATAAATGATATCCCAACATATTTGCAGTGAATGACCATTACTTATTGCGGTTAACCTCTCTCCCCCGGAACCCCTCCCCCTCCCAAATAAAAAGAAAAAAATCAGGTCCCATTTGTATTTGTCAAATGTGTAAACATATGATTACTAATTTTCCTATTTAATTAAAACTGCCTTTTTCCAGGAAACTGAAGAACAGAGTAGCAGCACAGACTGCACGAGACCGCAAGAAGGCCCACATGGACACCATTGAGGAGACCCTTGAAATCGCGCAGCTGGCCAACCAAGAACTCGTGAATGAGAACGAGGCCTTGAAAGACGAGAACGAGAGACTCACGAGCGAGAACCAGGAACTCCGACGGAGACTGGGGCTGCTTGCTGATGTCAAAGTGGTACGCACATTTATGTAAACAGTGTGATGTGTAAACAAGAAAAGTAAACAATGACATGTTTGTAAACAAAACATGTAAACAAAAACAGTGCGTGACATGTAAACAAAAAACAGTGAGTGACATGTAAACAAGAATGACGGGTCAGAAGTTTTTCCGTTTAGATAGCACAAAGTAATCAGTAACCCCCTCCCCCTCCGCCCTGCCCCCTTCCCCCTCCGCCCTGCCCCCTTCTCACTAATAGAACATCAGAACTGTTGGAAAGTGACATATTTGTGATCAAATAATTTACAAACAATCTCCACAATTCCAATCGCACAACAGGTCACAAGTAATTGGGAAGAAGAATAGAAGGCCGGAGTTCCTTTGTAACGGTTTATTTGAAATTATTTTGAATAGCTTGGCATTTGACTGAATGACACTGAATGACTTGTGATAGACTTTTCATGACTAGATTACAATTTCTGCAAAGTGGTCAGAACAGTTACATCATGTTGGGTCATGCTGGTATTTTGAAACAACAATTATTTGACACGGTGGTGTAAACTGGTCTGTTATCAAGCATTGATGTGCAAGTCTCTTCTTTTGTCCCCTTCTTCAAACTACAGGAGACCAAGACAGAAGAAGATGTGGTCGTCATAAAGAATGAAGTTGGATCACCTGAGTCCGCAGCACTCAACGCACCTCCGCAGCAGGCGCAGATCCAACTGATTTCAGCATGGCTGGCAACACTTCTCTGCTTGAGGTATGTACTTTTGATTATAACAGTAGTATGGTTTGCAAGATTTGCCCTTAGTTAAAATCACTCTATAATGGGGATGCATGACATTTGTAAAGAAAATTGGGTGCAAAGTCATCAATCTCTGAATTTTTGTATTTGTTCATGGTTGATATGTGTTTTCTGTGTTAAGCTTGACAGTGTTCTTAAATTCATTATTGATCTTAGTGCAATCAAATTCATTGTCTTTGCTACTGATTTCTAAAAAAAAAACGTAAGCATTAAATTTGAAGAAAAAAAAAAATACACGTACATACAGGTGTAGATAAATGGCAAACCTAGTAATACAGATAAATAATAAACTCTGTTAGCCGGAAAGAGTTAAGAAATGTCTTCAAGTTTTACGACCAGTTTTCTAACTTCCCTTCCACAGTCTGACATGCTACTGGGACTGCTTGAAAATCTGGACGCCCAAGACCCAGCGCATTGCCATGTCGGACGAGACTCCTTTGAAGCCGGCCAAGGCCAAGACGGTGCCTACCCAGTGGTGGGGCCCTCAACAGAAGAGTTGGAATCCCTCAAAGAACTGATCCGCTTCGACCACGAGTACGTCAAGAGGCCGCCCGTGCCCACACCCGCCGTGGACATCAAACAGGAGAAAATGGCTCATCTGTCCGCCGCAGAGCCAGAGACTGTCGAACCGGAAGTAATCTGCCTGGACATGGAGGAATCAGTGATGGACTTGACTCCCAGTGCGAGTTCCCCAGCCTCGGTCGTGGAATTCGGAAGCAACGCAGAGGCTACCTTGCAAGACATGCTGGTCTCTCTGAAAGACGCCTCGCTGTCACTGAACACGAAAGACACCACGGTCCCCAACCTGCTGTCCATCGACGATGACAACGGCGTCTTCGACTGCGACATCTCCGATCTCCTCTCGCTGGACTCTGACATGAAGAGTTGCGACGCCAAGAGCGAGACGGGCAGCTGTGCCGACTCGGCGTTCAGCGACAACCCTGTGTCGCCGTTCAGTGACAGCGCGGACATGTCGCCCAACCTCGGGGACAATATCTGGGAGGAGTCCTTCACTGATCTCTTCCCTGCTCTGGATTACCTGTGAAGAAAAGACTTGAACCGGCTTTACTTTGAAATGTGAATGTGCTGTATTTTAACTCTGCACACAAGAACAGTACTTATCCAAACTACATGTGATTAGCTTAAAGCCCAATTGAACCTTCATTATTTGACAACGTTCATTATGCCCTCTGCATAGTTGCCTTTGGCTTTGTAAAAATGACTCGCCCACTAAAGCATGATTTGTTTGGCACAATGCACATAGGGCCTAAATATGTAAAAGGTACAATTTTGCAGATGCCATTTTGCCAAAACTTTAGTACATAAATAATGTTAAACATGACCCCCCATCTACACTACAGAGATATTGTTTATCAATATCTGTCCCTGTATTTATTTCCTGTATTTATTATTTGACACATAATCCAGATTTCATTATGAGTGGTTGAAGATCTGTTCAAGATTGATTAACCGTAGTTTAAATCAAATTTAAATTGCTTATTCTATAAAGAGCGACATCATGTAAATATGCGGCGTTGTAATATAGCTTGTTTTCTCCTGTTTGATGTACATACAAAATATATGACAAATATTTAGAGGCGGTCACAGACATCCAGTATGGATGATTAAAAAGGGTGTTGGGAAAATGTATATGTTTCGTCTGTGTGTGATTTGTGTTTTTGAATTTCTGTTTTGAAGCTTAAAATTTATTTTGTTGCGGGAGTCAAAAATGGGTGGCATGATACTTGGAAAAAGTCCAACTGTGGCGATTCCGGAATTACATCGTTGCTCAATTTCATCCATGTTAATGAAACAAAGAATTGGAGGGATGAGTTAAAGTGTTAAATTTGTCTGGGATGGGAAGAGTAAATGCCTGAATGTGGGTGAAAGGAAATCTCTCTTAAAACCCAGTGTAGTGTGAATTAAGGACCAATCAGACATATTGGTTGTATTGGGCATTGTATTAACATAGACTGGACATTGACAGGTCCTCTATGAGGGTCCATGATAAGGTAAAAGGGACTAGATTATCATGGGAGTCCAAATTTCGTATGACGCCCCTGAGTTGTTGATTGGAAATTAGTATACCGCTTCCACAGAGCGCCCTCTATGCACGGGGTTGGTTTTGTTTTGGTAAGCTGCTGAAAATCGGAGGCTAAGGACGTGAAATGAAAGGCTTACCAAAGCATAAGATCCACTTGGTTTTTAGGGGAGTGATTCCCCCCCCCCCCCCTCCCCGAATCCTTGGCTAACCCTAAGGAATGCCCAATCGCATGATTAATACTCAATACATTCCATATAAACATGATAAAGACTTGAAAAAGTTTATGCTAGAAAGCCGCTTTCGGTTGGTTACAATTTATTTCCGGGTTATAGGTTTTCCAAGCCTCGGCTTCATTCCACTATTGGCTACTGCCGATTTTTGGGCCCACAATTTGGGGAAATTGTGATCCCTTTAGGTCCATATTCTGCCTCAAGAACATATGCGAAGTAACTAAGAGGCCACAATTTAGAGTTTTCTACGTCATTTGGACATTAATGGGAATGATTTTCGAGCTGGTTGAAATCCTAATCTGGAACGAAGCCTAGGTTGAGAAAACGCCCGCAGCGTGGCAGGTCATGAGGAACCGGTCATGAAGGTCAACCTGTCAGTCACTGCGAAAGTAATTGTCGGCGAAATTTCAGCTATGTTTTCTACCCTTAAGGCCTCAAAAGTTAAGGTTGAATCAACATCATGGTAAGATGTGATAATGTCTTCATTATACATGTGTTTTTGAGCATCGGTAGGACGTAAAATGTTGAAAACTTTGGATGTTAGGGGCAAAGAAATTTTACCGGCTGTTCGCGCGCGCGGTATTGCACCATCACGGTGTACGTGTCACGATGTAATTCCAGTTTGACTTTAAATGTGCAAAAAATGGGGGCGCGCTCTTTAGCTCTTGTCTTAGTTCTTGCACAATTTGTTGAAACGACTGATGTACAACTGTATTGGAATTATTTTTGTGTAGTTATATCCCCCAAAATCAAACGTTTTCATTCCCACCTCACAAATTTGAAAAACAGTTTATAGCCTTATGCCTTGTGGGTTGTGGTTTGGTTGGGGCCTACACAAGTATTGAGAGTCCCAAATTTTCGGACTAGGCGGCAGGCCTAGGCCTTTTTGTTACTGTTTACTAGGCCTACTAGTATAGTTAAGAAGTGGGTAGCCCCATTCCGGTGAAAAGAAGTTACTGGACAGTACTTCGCACCAGGGAGCTATATTGCCATTTATTTTAGGGGTCTACTTCTAATTTATGTTGATTCTTTTAATATATATTTTTCAATTGGACTGCATTGTATTTAAATATGAACAAGCATGCAACTTTTCCTCGGATCCGCAGATTTCGTCGTTTTTTACTTCTAAAGATTACCATTACAAATCGACTTTCCTCGTTTTTTTTTCTAAATACTCAGTTCATGCCTGTAATGAAACCTTTTGTGTACATGTATTTATTGTTTTGTTTTTCAGATGTAACTTCTTCGTGAAAAATGGAAGTAGCCGTTGGAATTCAAAACAAGAAAACAGATCAACTTCATATTCACTAGGCGAGGGCAGTCAAAATATTACTTAGTGCGAGGACCATCAGTTTCGTCTTTGAACCACAGCATAGAGCATCGTCTTCAGCAAGATGAAGCTTGTCAGCCGAGATCTTGAGAAAGATGGTGCTGGGTAAGAACTCGACTCGTAAACACTGGGCCCCTGGATATGACTTTCTCAATTCCACGTTCCTATTAAAAGTATTAACATGGTTCAAAACTTTCTGTTCATGCAACGTCACATCCACTACATTTTACGAGCTGAAAATTCACTCTTGGCTACAAATTGTATGACAGTAACTCTAGATTACTTCTCGTACACGATTTGTCTTACCCCAGAAATAGAAGCCCAAGCTAAGCAAGTGTTTTAAAGCCGATTCCAGAGTGCACAAATTCTATTCAGTTGATTCAAAACAGCTGTAAAGTTTGTACAATATTAACTTTAAGCTGTAGTGGTAAGGCCAAAAAAAAATAAGTCGGTCTCTGGTCAGCGCGCGCGTCGATTTTTATCATGCGCGTCGATCTTTTTTTTCCCCAAAACCCTAACCTGATGAAAATGAAGAATCGACTGAAATTGCCGTTTGCATGGAGACTCGACTTACTGACTACACATGTATTGAAAAAGTACAAGCAGCGCCAGTCTCTAAACAGCACACATTCTTGTTCTGTAGTTGTGGGGACTACACACGAGTTGTCCCATGGTAATATTGGGACCGAAGACGCTGTGGGGACAGCAGAAAGTCCACACAACTTGGTCCTAATTACCCTAACAATGAACAACTTCCCCATAACGCGGTGACGGCCAGAAATTCCCCAAAATTTTATGTTTTGGACTGTTTACTTATCCTATTTCAAAGGTCTGGTTGAAAGGAAACTAACATAATGCCTTACCGTTCCTGAGAAAAGACCAAAAAAAACCTGATTGTTTTTATCGGACGCAGCGGACATTTTGTGGCACACGCATACGTATTTCCAGCCATGTCTATTCAATGTATGGTGACGTGTGTGTGTCACACATTAATACACACAGCACCAATACACAAATGTTGTTTCTCGCACGTCCACAGAATGCGATGCACTGTGCGGCGGGATTCACAACTAACACTCAACAGCTCGTTTTTTGAGAGTCAAAATGTTGACACCCGAAATTCGTTCTCGCATGCTTCTCGTAAGAATAACACAAAAATGCCCAGTTCTTAAAGGATGGTTGTGTGGACGTTTATATCCTTCTTTTAAATGCTCTTTCCAATAAACATCATTTTGTTTAAAATACGTTTTGTAGCTCAGTTGGGCATATTGCAGGACGTAATGTCCCTTTAATCACACATGACAAGTCAGTCAGTGAGATAGGTATTCAGTTTAATTCACAAGTGACAATCAGTCAGTGAGAGACTTAATCAAGTCTTATTCACAAGTGACAGTCAGTCAGTGAGTAAGACTATGATTGTAATCATGTTTCTTTGCCTTGTTTCTCACAGGCAAGTGACCCTCGTCCCAGAGGAGTCAGAGGACATGTGGCACGCCTACAACCTAGTCCGGGCCGGCGACAGCCTACGGTCCACCACGGTCCGTAAAGTGACCACCGAGTCCTCCACGGGCAGCAGCAGCAGCAACCGTGTCCGCACCATGCTGACCATCTCAGTAGAGGATGTGGACTTTGATGTGCAGGCCTGCGTGCTAAGGGTCAAAGGTCGCAACATCCAGGAGAACCAGTATGTCAAGGTCAGGAGGTTATGATTATGACTATTAAAATTAGGTGGTTATTCACTTCAGTAAGTTTCAAGTCAATTTTAGATGTCATTTTAGACATTCTTTTAAAACAGTGCAAGTGACATTCACAATCAAAATACAAATCACTGTCCCTCTCTCTGGCTGGCAAATTCAACAAAACCACCCCAGCAGTCAAAAGAAATCAAGTGACTTGTTCTTACAGTTGTCTACATAAAACAGGATTGACTGACCGTGACTGTTTGTGGCATGTGACTGGTCACAGTGTCTATAAATAATATTATCTTCAAGCAAACTTGAATCCTCGATTCTGATTGGTCGATCCATGGCAACAACAGTGTGATATATCGCACAGTCCGTATCGCACTCTGCGCATTGCATTTTTCCAAGATGCGCGCCGTTCCATCTGCATGCACTTGTCGTAGAATAACCGCTGAAATGTTCATGCACCGCATGCATGTTCCATCTGTACTGTGCATCAAGTTTGCTTGAAGATAAATTTGTTATCCCACTCTTGCGTCCAACATACTTCGGTCTCGTGGTATGAGGGACACACACACACACACTACATTATTCCATGTTCCACTTGCGCTCGCAGGATAACTAATAAGATCTGACTGTTGATGACCAGCTTGTGTAAAAGTTATGGCAGGGGAAGTGGATTGAATTTCTAACTGTCCGTGACCGATAAAACAGTTATAACATGTACAAACCTCTGTCTCAGGGAAGGAATTCCTGTTTGGCATCGTACCGTTACTTCTCTTTGAATACAAGTAATAGCTAGAGACATCTTTGTTTACAGATGGGAGCCTACCACACGTTAGATTTAGAGCTCAATCGTAAATTCACGCTTGCCAAGCAGTTATGGGATGTGATTGACCTGGAAAGAATAGGTGAGTTGGGTTTCTATTACCTTATTCTAACAAGTGAATTTTTTTTGTAATATTAAACTTAAACCCTTTTCCGTTTCACACCACATTTGTGAGGCATTCTGGAAAAATAATACAGAATTGAGCAGAGGTCGAAATGAGGGTTTGCAGGTATTAGGATAGAGAATAAAATTCTCCTTTCAAAACTGTTTGTTGCACTTCAATCGGACATTCCGTTGACAAGTTATGGCTGTTTAATGTTTGCATTTATCGACATGTCAAAGAGCAAAGTACTGTTATGCTATTTGCAAGGCATGGCGTTTGGAACAGGCCCAATTTGTGAAACCTATTGTGATCGAAGTAGAGGTGTGCATTTACTGTCATAATTTGTAAAGTTGGTTATAGGTACCCGATCCCACAATCTGGAACCGGTTCCTGACATCAACGGTCGGGTATTCGGGTACCCGGTTCCGATGCACAGCCCTAGATTGAAGTGTGAATAGATTTGTTGGGGACTTTGGTGTTCCACAGAGGTGTATGCAGAGTTCGACCTTAACTTTTTTGTTCACTAGCCAGCCGGGCTACTGAAACAGACTCTTAACTAGCCCGCTGGCAGTTTCACTAGCCTGCATGTTTTTCTTTAATAGAGTGTCTCATAAACAACAATGTGCAAGTTTTTTATAAACAGATCTAATAATTTAAACCTATACAGTTAATACAATTAGACACAAATTGATACGGGTTTGCTTTCCGAATGTAATAATTTATTTCTTCCTGTCCTTACATCTTTGCAGTAGCCCAATAATTTTTGACTCGCCAGCCGGGCCACTTAAGGCATAGTTTGACTAGCCCGCCGCTGTTTTGACTAGCATTTGGCTGATAGGCTACCGCTAAAGTCGAACCCTGGTGTATGATATTCTAAAAACACTTTCTGTAAAATACCTTCTACATATCTCTATAATCCAGATTGTCTCTAACACCCTAGATTCAAACTGGATTCGAGTCTCGCTGAACCGAAACTGTATTATACGTGACCCCAGTCGACCCAAATTTTAATTTCATTTCAGACAAGCAAAATTTGAATACCAACCTCCATTGACTGGACTCTGGAGTCGTTTCAGATTGACCCTTTAGTCACAGTGGCGCCCGAAACCGCCCTGCCTATTACTCACTGTACTGCCCGAAACTGCCTGAGCACTCTATGATTTATTGATGTTTCAGTGAATAAACACAATGTAATACAATGTAGTACAAGTGCTTATGGGTTAATGAGTTCAGTGTGATTCTGCCGTACCATTCTGAAACAGGAACCCAAGGAGCTGAAAATTTCCTTTGTGTCATTTTAAGGAAAGAAAAAAAAACCTGTAATTTTTCCTTCAGAAATGGCCTGTGACATCGCGCAAACGGCCGACGTGGCTGCGGTCGTCATGCAAGAGGGGCTGGCCCTCATCTGCCTGGTCACCCCCAGCATGACAATGGTACGGGCCAAGATCGAGCACAACATACCGCGCAAGCGGAAAGGCTCGTGCTCGCAGCACGACAAGTCCCTGTTGCGCTTCTACGATGCGGTCATGCAGGCCATTCTCAGGCACATCAACTTTGACGGTGAGTATCGTACAACTTTATGATTTTTTTGGGGGACTTAATATTATTGCGTCAGTGCAACAAGATCGTAACTCCATTCTGCAACAGAGTTGTTTCTCGCGCATATATGCTCCGTGCAACAAGGTGGTATCTCAACGTCCATTGACTTTGTGTGTTACATCTGGGTTATTTTAAGTGAGATACAACCTTTTGACATTCTGAAACTCGCGTTTCACTTACGGCCCATTTTAGGAGATACGACCTTGTTGCACAGACACGACGATATAAGACTCGATATCAGGGGGTGACACTTTGGTTAGAGATCTATAAACATCTGTAGGCCGTTTATCGTATTTGTCAAATTTGGAACTTTAAGTGCATTCAAATTATTGATTATTTTGGCACTTCATATGATAGCACAAAACTGATTGCATTAGTTTGTTTTATCCAAGCACTTTTTCAAAGAAAGGTGCCTTTGAGGATGCTTCTAATCATTAATACATCATTTTGTAATGGACGTATTGATTAAAGATGCATACCTTGTGTTCTTCGAAGAAAAAAAAAGATTTTTTTTCTCCCAATGATTTTCAATTTGTATGTATTGTTTTAAATGTAAAACGCACTTTATTCCAATTTCTGACATCTACAACTCTCTGAAAAAGGGCTTTCGTGCTGCGCAGTGAGCCTGCCCTGCCAGAGTTGAATTATTGTCTGGCAGCCAATAGTTCGATTTTTGTGAAGAAATAATTATAAATAACAACTAAACGTTGGTCAATTTTTTTCGCTTGATGTCTCATTCAAAAGTGTTTAACTTTCATATTTCTAGGAAAATGCAATTGAAAAAACATCCATTTTTTTCGAGGTGAAACTCGAAAATAGCATGGGGAACACATCTTTAAACTTACTGGAGTATCCGATTCTATACAGTACCTTCCTGCAACTGTGACGTATGTACAATGTGTGTTGAACTTAACTGTGTATTTTCAGGGTTATGTTTGATTTCTTTTCTGTGAACAGTTGTGAAGTGTGTGCTGGTAGCAAGCCCGGGCTTTGTAAAGGTAATTGTTCTATTTGTGGTAATCACTTTATCAGTCTGATTATTTGTTTGTTTTGTGATTGCTTTGGGTGGGGTACAGTGGGTTTAAAGAACTGTATTGTCTCCTTTTATAGGGCCCAAGCAATGTAGTTTTTTTTTTATAATCCTTGAAAATGCACCTTTGTGTCCCATTTAACCTTATTTTATTTATTTTTTGCCATTTTCAAGGGTATTTTGGTGCCGTTTCGGTTTTTATGCCAATGCAAATTTTCATATTCATGAGCAAAAGTGTAATGTCATTTCAGGCAGAAACCTCAATGTTACAGTTATTTCAGCACCAAAAGTTGCCAGAATTTAGGATATTTTGCTGTCGTGAATTTTCTTTTCTTGGGTGATGATTCGTTGTTGTATCTAGTACATGGCAGTAAGCCAATGAGCAAAGTTTTCTCACAAATGTTTTCAGTAAGCAAATTTTTGGGTTTACAGTTTGAACACGAAACCCCTAAACTGAACAGCGTCTTCCTGAAATGACATCACAGCAACAGCGCCCTCAGTTGTCCGGAAAAGCATGGAAAATGTTTAAATGGTTAAAGAAGTGCACTTTTCAATAAAATTAACCTAAAAGAAATGTCTAATGGTTTTCATACATTTAAGAGGAGTACAAAGTTGCACAAAATATGTTTCTAAGAAAAGTTCATCTCATGGACCCTTTAAGGAATTGTATTTTAAGCAGTCCACACATCACATTGTAATGGTTTTATTTCAGGACCAGTTTTGTGAGTACATGTTCCAAGAAGCCGTTAAACTGGAGACCAAAGTTCTCCTGGAGAACAAGCCCAAGTTTCTACAGGTGCACTCCTCCTCCGGACACAAGCACGCTCTCAAAGGTGTGTTTGAAATCACTGTGATTTCTTTACTTAATAAAAAAAGACTAGTGACAATTACGCATGTTTTCAAAAATGTAAATATACATCCACACCTAGATCCAGTGATCCTATGTGACTATTTATGGTTCTTGCTCTGTCGTAAAAAAATGTATCATGCAGAATAGTATTTGTGAGCCAGCAAGTACTTGACTGTAGTGTTATGCTGGATTCAGGATTGTACGGCCTAGCCACTGTTATTTCATGTGGCCTTGGTATCTCAATTTTGGTCAAGTACAAAGCATACATGTGCTATTTGTTCAAAGGTAGAGTGGACCATTTGCAGCTATCCAAAAAGTAACCGACCAAATTATTGTTGAAGAGCTTACTTGGTTTAAAGATAGTAATGGCACTAAACTCCCTGTGAAATTATTCTTTTGGGCATGCTGTCATTTTGAAGAAAACCAGAAAAGGTCATTTCTAAAGATGTGTCGAGTGACACATTTTTAGAAATTTACGTTAGTATTTGGTTTGTAATGGGTGCAAGTGTTGACACGATGCAAACGCGCGTGGCTGCTTTATTCGTCAGTTCAGTGTGTGACAACACGTAGCTACATTCGGCTGAATGAGAATCGTGTCCCGAATGTTGATTTCGGGATTGTGCCACGAGAGGGCGCAATGGAAAATATGACTCGGCACCTTTTGAACTGAAGTCGAGATCCAGAATATCGTGTTTTCTCAAAATATACAGCATTCACAGAGCTAAAACTTCATCGGGTTAGTTGTTAAGCTTCCATCTTTTTAGATTTTGAGCACTTCTGTTGCTTAAAACGAAAAAAAAAAAAAATGCACAAATGAAACCTGGTCCATTCTATCTTTAATACACAGCAATGGATTATAGAAGCTACTAGAAGCGTCCCATTAAAGATCCAGATACTTTGTGTAATCTCTTCATAACCAGCCCTCCTCACCACAACCAGCCTGGAACATCTCAACCTCCCAATTTGCTCTTTTCACTCTCCGCCATTGGGCATGCACAGCCTCGATCTGGCAACTTTACATAATAAATATAGCCTGTTCAGTGATCTGAACCCCAACACGGGAATCACTGAACCGGCTATATTTATTGTGTAAAGTTGCCAGATCCAGGCTCTGCATGTCCATGGCGGATGTGTGAAAAGAGCAGATACAGTCTCTGTATTTCCCCAGAGAAACATCAATACTCCCTGACCCAATTTCTGCCCTTCATATTCTAGTTTAGCTGTTTCCTCCTTCATACAGTATCCACCTTGTTCTTTAAATTTCGGTTCAGGAATTCCTTTTGTACAACTGACAACCCTGCTCAATTCTGAACCCCCCTTTTTCAGTTTGGGTCAGATATTATTGATGTCTTATACTTTCTCTACTCCATTCCCACAGCTTACAACCCGAAATGTTCTATTAAATTCAGCCAGTTAACCCTAACTGCCCTGAATCCTTCAAAATTATCTTTGCCAAAGTGGAGGAATTGGAGAAATGAGGTCACATGGCAAAAGTGTGTTACTGATTTTGTAGGATGCACTTTGTCAAGTTCTTGGGTTGGACCTTTTGTTGTTTTTGCTCAGCCATGCATAAATATGAGCCTGGATTATGCATGAAATCCTCCGTACTGCTCCAGGACATCACTGGCCAAGCCTCAACATATTGACAATCACTGCTGCAGGATTTAGCTGGATTCAGGCAGTAGTCACCCCTCCACAGACCATATTCAAGAAATAATGGAGAAATGTATAGGATTGAGGCTATATGCTATTTTTCCATGAAGCCAATTCGAGGATTTTGCAGGATTGAGGCTACATCCTAGCAAAAAAGGCCTAAATAGGGAGTTAGGGTTAATGAAATCTGTTTTTTTTTCATCAAATTGTAGAGGTGTTATCCAACCCAGCAGTCACAGCGAGGCTAGCCGACACGAAGGCCGCAGGAGAAGTGAAGGCACTAGACGCATTCTATACCATGCTTCAGAATGAACCAGATAGGGCTTTCTATGGGTAAGCTCTTCAAAAAATCTATGCGTCGTCTATTAAAAATTGTGTACTTATTTTGTTTTCTCGAAAAGATGCAGGATGAAGTATGTTTATTTCAGCTTCAATTTCATAAAAGGAGGAGAAGTCTGAATTAGGTAGTCCTGTTTTCTGTAAGTTATCTTTGTGAGCCTCGCTAAAATTTCATACTTGAAATTAATTTTAAATAAATCACAAAGGGGAACTGACTAGGTGCTTTGTAATAATTTTTTCAAAGTTGAACAAAGAATTTGACTGGAGCTGGGTTTGAACCTGCGACCTCCGGACTGCCATTCTAGTGCTCAACCAGTCAAATTTTTTGTTCGGTTTTGAAAAAAAAATTATATCTAAAAATTTTTAAAAATTGTGTATCGAAGGTACAATGTCTCATAAGATTGATACAATTTACTATCTCAAATATCCAAGATTTGCCCAGTTTTGTTTATATCCAGACATATGATTACTAATCCTTCTTGCAATAACTTGATTCATGTTGTTGTCTTGTTTTCATTTTTCATGCTGGTTCATTTTCTCATTTGACTACACAGTATCAACCAGGTGGAGACAGCGAATGCTGCCATGGCCGTTGAGACGTTACTCATCAGCGATCAACTCTTCAGGTAGGTTTTTACTCAAGGATATTAGTTCAAATTATTGGGTTTTTTTTAAGGAAACGAACTCGGTTGTTTGATCCCAATCCCACAAAAAAGGGTGCTTAATATTGTTTTGTCCCATCGTGGAAGACATCTTTAAAGCACTTTTACTCATTGCTGAAAGAAAGAAATCGGATGGAACTTGAACCAGGGACCTCCTGCTTACTCATTAAGACATCTTAAATGTACAGTCCATCAGTTGTAATTTGTGCCGTTTGTTCATTTGAAGCAACAAACAGGCTCAAAATCTAAAGAAGGGTGCTGAACAACCAACCTTTAAATGCACCGTTGGAAAGGCCTTCTTTTGTTGATTTCTTCAAAGTGACAGCTTGCCAGAAAGAATCATTTCACAGGGAGTTTAGTCTTCTTGCCATCTTTCAACCACGTATGTTTTTTCAACAATAATTACGTCAGTTACTTTTTGGGTAGCTGCAAATGATGGACTGTAACTTTAACACCTCGACTGCTGAGCTTGCTGGGGGCGGGCTAGCTGGTACAAATCTGTATAGCAGATAATACTACAATTGGTATCTTGTTGGATGGAAAAGGTTAATTTTTCGTGAAAATAGCCTTGGCTTTATATTTAGCTGATATATATCTTTGGAAAAAATTAGAGAACAGGAATTAATAACTCTTTTATAACACCTCACCCACAAATTCTATATCTTGATTGGCTGAGAGCAAACCACATGGCATTTGCTATTTTTGCTATCTTGCTATCCGTGCACGGCCAAAAGTACTATACCTGTAGCAACCAAAGTACTATACCCATAGCAAATGGTATTGTGTGCAAATGCACACGAGTATGCGCGTGCATATTGTTCTCAAGTGCTAGCGTGTGAGAGCTGGATTCAAACATTTTGTGAAGGGGTAGTTGAGAAAAGTGCTAGTAAATTTTCAATTAAGTTCGTATTCAAATAGAAGTACATTTTAATTGTATTTAGATTAAATTAATCGGTTATCGCTTAAAATCAAGCAGAATCTGTGGGATAGGTGTTATTAAACAAATATTGACTGCTTTATCTTGTGGTATAGTAAAACTAGCCTCCCTCGGTGATCCATGAAGCATCTCTTTGCCCTCGGCTTCACCTCGGACAAATGGAATGCTCCATGGATCACCTCGGGAGGCTAGTTTTACTACACCACTCGAAGCAGTCAATATTTGTTTACAGTTCTTGATTCCTTTTGTTATTCCTCTCCCCACCACCAATACTTCAACTTCCAGTGTGGTTAAAATGTCATTCATCACAATGACGTCATCCATATCTTTGGCTTGTCAGATCACAGAAGATTGCCGAGAGGCAGCGATACGTTGCCTTAGTGGAGAGTGTACGAGAGAACGGTGGTGATGTCAAGATATTCTCAAGTCTCCATGTGTCAGGCGAACGTAAGTTTCAAGATCAACTACAAAGTTTCAAACAGGAGCAGTTTACAAGACAATACGCCATAAAGTATTTACCTCAAAGATGCAACTTAAGCTGACATTATTCATATGCCAAGTCGTTAATAATCCATCATTCATTGGGTGTGTGCGATATCACACAAATGCATTTGGAAGCCTACTAAAAACTCAGCGTTATTCACACAAAAAATCCATCTTATGTCAACCCCTCCCCCCCCCCCAAAAAAGGTAAAACACTGCTGTGCCTATGTGCAAAAGGAACACCGTTGGCATGCATGTGGAGACTGTGTTCCCTTTATGCAGCGTATTTTGAAATGTAGAAATGTAGAATCATATAGATTTTTTAATGAAATATTTCTCTTGCACTCCATGAGGAAAGACATACACAGTTCAGTTTCTGCCACTTACGGTTAGATGGCATAGTTGGAAAGTAAACATAGATGGTTAATTTTATTCCAATACGCATTCTACCTCTCCACAGAACTCACCTTGCTCACCGGAGTGGCAGCCATATTGCGCTTCCCCATGCCAGATATCGAAGACATAGACAACGACTCCAGCTCAGACGAAGACTGAAACTATTTGAAAGTTCTATTAGAGAGATTTTATCCCGGGTTTTCCCAAACCAATTGTGTAAAAAAATAAAAAGAGTTCTGCTGGAGATTTCAAGGAGACAGACATGTTTGTCTTGTTCCCTGAAGTCGCGGTATAGCTGCTAATGTGAAGCACGTCATGATGGAACAGGTACCAATCTTTTGGTCAGGCTTTTGCCTCAAGCCCTGTCTGAAACTTGCAATCAGAGCTGTGGCTTCGACTGCAGTCAGCTTGAACCCATGTAGTTGTAATTGGCAAAGTCCAAGTACAGTTTTAATTGATGACCACTGACTAGTAGAACTGTGACTTATTTCTCTGCACATTAATAGCCATGTGTGAATGCTGCTTGTCAAGCTAAACTTCTTGGTCTTGGCTCCCTATTGTGCATTATGACACATGCGGCTTTAGGCGAGCATGGACTGTCTAGTCCCCAGACCTATTTGCTTAAAAACTCAATGATTATCAAGTCTGGAGTGCTGAATGGTTAACTCACCTCAACTGGTTAAAACCGGTGTGCAAAGGAATAGATGTTTTCATCGCCCACAACTATTGTAACCAGTGATGCGACTGGCATTGTAGTCTGGTTCCGAATAGTCAGCCAGACTAGTCCAACTATGGTCGACTAGTGTGGATTAGAGCAAAGATAGTCGAATTATGGCTAACCATAGCTCTGGCCTAAACTTGCTCAACAGAATACGATGTTGAGATTGACATACTGCAGTTACGATTGTTTATCGTTAGCGATTGTCAAGAATGTCTGTTTCTGTGGAAATCATTCCATGCAGTATCTCGTTGTAACGGTTCCACCACAGCATTTTGCTGTCTACGAAGAAGGCTTCGTCTGTGCTGATCTATACTTGGCTAATAGGCACTGTATGATTGTTTCTTTCTCATGACCAGGGCCCAATATCTTGGCTCTGCTTACCGTTAGGAAAAAATCTCTGCTTACTATAGCAGAAAATTCTGTACTTGCGGTAAGCGTATTTCCCGTTTTTAAGTATATCTGGTCGTCTTTTTAAATGCTAGGAAAAACACCGGAACTTTTAAAAACTTCCTTACGACTATCAAAGCATCTGTATATAGAAAAACATTACTCAAACTGTAAGCAGTAATTCACCCAAACTTGCACCAAGTATTTATTGTAAGAGGTAATAACTTGCAAAGTAATTAAAAAAAAAAGAAGCTTGCTACTTTTGCAGTACTTATGTGCTGCACTGATGATTATGAAGATAGTTGTATAATTTTACATGCAAAATGCAGCAGAGGCCATTTAACATTATATCCAGGTTTGTAAAATGTATCGTGAATAATTTATGAAATAAAATTTATTGTTCAGTATATTAATTCCAAAGTTGAACAGTTTTTCATTGGTAAAGTAAAAGTCACTGTGACGTTAAAGGGAATATACAACATTTGCAAACATAAACAAACAAACCTACCAAACTATTTGAAATATCTTAATTGACCGTTGGTGAGTGACAGTGTAAAGCATCCTGTAAAATCGTGGCACCTGGTGTGCTGTCATTTTCAAGAATAGTGGTATTTTTGTATCGATTTCTGGCCGACCAGCGTTGAAAAAAAACAGGCTTTTTCAAATACATGTATGTCTTTAATTGCTCTGTTTCATCTTAAGTGGGGTCAGGGAACCAGACTACAGAAACATGATTAGTTTCTTGGTTTTTCCAGCATCTACGAACACAAAACTTCAAACATGTCAGTGTTACAATATTCGCTATAAAATACTAATCCCCAAATAACAGTAAAAGCAAATGTTGTATATTCCCTTCAACGACATTTAATCAAGCAAATTTAAAAGTTGACAGTTATTGAAGTTGAAAAATTTCTTCAATTTGAACTATTCTACTCTGTCTAACATGTTAAAGGGAGGGTCCCCATGCTTTGGGTGTGGCACCCAAAAAATAACTTTCAAAACTGAATTGATCATTTATTAGCATTACAAAAGAACGTTGCGCATACGAACTGTGCTGCACAACTCTCCCGGTAATGTTGCTAATAATAATGTGTTATTAAATGCGCCCTTCCATATTTCCCGTGACAGCACATCACTTACATATGGCAGGGGTGTGAAATGTCAGCTTTTAAGCTGATTTGAGCTTTTTTGTTGTGTGTTGGATTTCACCTTTTTTCAACTTTTTCCCTTACATGCTGTGTACAAAAGTATAGGAGATTTCCAAAGTTCAGCTTGTTTACATTTTTTTCCAGCTGTTTTCAGCTATTTTTATCAGTGGTCACTCACACCCCTGATATGGGTTACATGTATGTGTGTCCATGTCCACGCAAATGCATTTTGAACAAACGGGACTCGGACTCGAATCAAATGACTCGAGACAGTCTTTGACTTGGACTCGACTTCAACAACGGTGCTTGGTAAATGAAGTTGGCCAATCAGACAGCAGGGGATGACGAGTCGTCGTGGCATTTAGCAGCCAAATTTTCAGAAGCCAGAATGCTGTTGCCTGTTGAGTTTCATTTCACTTGTCTAGGATCAGTTCATCTACGCCATCTGAAAGTCAAAACAAAATATAAGCACAGTACTTATTAGCAATTGATTTTATATTCCAATACTCCAACTACTTTGAAGCCATCAAAATCCAGACTCTGGGTTTTGCAATACTTTGATTTCTTCAATGATCTAACAGCCCAGTTAATATCTATATGGGGGTTTCATGTCGCAATTTTTGCAAGCACAAAATTTACCATTCCTATCTGTACAATGTTTGATTATGACAGCTTCGGGCAGCTTTATTACAAAATAATTCTTCGGGAGTGGTACTTGAAGTAAACTTCAAGCAAAAGACAAAAGATTCACTGCAAAATGTTCCCGAGTTGAAACGTGTTCAACTTCAGGTCAATAATCTTTTGTGTTTGAACCCACCTTTAATATGAAAAGTACAGATGGCCTACTGCAGAAAGCTATTTGCTTCAAACCATTTGCAACCGAAAAGCTGCAGGAATAAAAAAAATTGTCATGCCAAAAATTACTAATTCTTACATTTTCAGAATTTTATCCTTCCCACCGCTTGCCACCCTCTGACCGTCGGGACTCCAATCGACAGCGTAAACCTCGTCTGCATGGCCTGGCAGGTCCACCGAGATCTTGCCGGCCTTGACGTTCCAGACTTTGAGGGTACTGTCTGAGCTGCCGCTGCATATGAGACGGCTGTCTGCAGACCATGATACCTGCAAGACAGACCAAGAAAGGACAAGGAGCAATTTCATTGTCTGTATGAGCAGACGATTGAGGGTACTAAATGTGACTCGAGTCCTACTCGAGTCCTGGACTCAAGTCCCACAACACTCGAGTCCTACAACACTGCTTGACTGACACTCAAAAGTCAACGGTGAGTTGTCAAGAAGGGATTTCACATGTGGGACTTTCCAGCCACAAAGTGGAACTGATGCACAAGAGTGCCAAGAGTAAACTTCCTTCTATTACGTCCTAGCCTAGTAGGAGAAACCTCGTCAGTTTCCCTTTGTGGTTTATTTGATAATTTGTGATAAAAAGCCGTATCCTCTGTGAGAGATCTCTGTTTGCTATTTCCCCGGGTTTGAAACATTGCTGATGTTGCTAGCATGGTGATTTTGGGCGTGATCCCTGGTGACATGACATATACGGGTTTATGGCTTCTGACTAGCACACTGGGACAAAGACATTGACAAAATGGGGAACTCCGGACATAGGGCTGGATAGCTCAGTTGGTGGAGCACTGGATTGCAGGTTCAAACCCTGCTCCAGTCAATTTTTTTGTTCAACAATTTAAAGTAAACCAATATTTACCTGATAGACTTTGCTGACATGACCTCTGAGTGTTGTTATGAACCTGGATGAATAAAAAAAAAAATTCATATTTTCAAAAATATGGCACTGTTAAGCTAAAGGACAGGCAATTTCAAAATGACTGTCAGTGGCAATGGATGTCTGATTCCGGACTCACTTTCCTGATCTCCCGTCCCACAGCTTGACAGACTTGTCAAACGATGCGCTGGCTATTAGTCTGGTGTCCGGCGAGAAGGCCACTTCGTTGATCAGTTGCTGATGCCCAGTCATCCGCGCCACGGGCTTCTTGTCTTCCGCCGGATGCCAGAGGAACAGGGTGAAGTCGTCGGACCCAGAAACAAGCCTCTCAGATTCTGTGCCCTGTTGAAGGTGAACAAGTTCCAAATATCACAAAGACAGACCATTGTCATTCAACTATTAAAGCCATGTCTCTGTACTGCCCAAAACTGCCCTGCTTATTACTCTTTTTACTGCCCACATGTGCCCTGCCTGTTACAGCCTATACCACCCCAAATGGCCCTAGAACTGTATGATCCGT
Organism: Patiria pectinifera; assembly: GCA_029964075.1. Lineage (NCBI taxonomy): Eukaryota > Metazoa > Echinodermata > Asteroidea > Valvatida > Asterinidae > Patiria > Patiria pectinifera. Next base: position 19,277,441 of record CM057147.1, on the reverse strand, counting down.
GCGCCAACAATAGGTCGAATTTTTACCAGTTTTGACAGCCCTGTGGACGGGACACACTGTGTGTCCTGTCCACGGGGCTCTCAAAACTGGTAAAAATGTGTGCCAAAGCTATTAGCCACAACGTCTTCGCACAAGTGTCGGTTGTCGTCGGCGCTTGAATACGTTCGAATTTAACTGGCAATGGTCTCCCAGACTAATCCCCGCCCACAATAACTTTGGATCATTCGAAATACGCAGTGGATGGACCGGGAAGCAGTCTAGGTCTCCCCAACTCTCCTTTTCTGGCCGTTGAAGGAGTACTTGTGCGCAGAGCCCATAGATTCATGACATGTAAGAGAATAAATCAACTGTAATACAAGTGCGAACGGGTGAACAAAATACGTTTTACATGTCAAATTGTTCTTGTATTAAAAATGTATCAGATGTCAAGGTGTATGGTGAACAACCATTTCTTAAAACTTAAAACAATTTCTAATCATTTCAACTTTTTTGAAAGACAGTTTCCGTCATGGACACTGTCAATGGAACACACTATTAAACAGAAACAATTTGCAATATTTTTAAGGCATTCCTCTAAAGTTCCGTGACCTTTAATCACTCACCTTCACACTGTTGTATCTCTCCAGTGCCAATTTGGACAACTCCTCAGCTGTGGAAAGTACGGAGAAAAGTCATTTAAAGTTTGGACTTAAACTGGTTTTGTTATATCATGTCATGGATACAGTTCTTTCGTTGCTCTAGAACGGCCATGTGTCTAGTCTATAAACATGACTGTTTACTTCATGTACACTATGTTGCATATAATCACCTCATATAACACCGCGTTGCATATCAATTACCTTATATACACCGTGCTGCATACATTGGAGCGTTTGTTTATGGTGTAAATCGAGGACACACACATGCAACATCATCGGTGAATCGAGGATAGGAACCAAATCGAGGACGACCTCGATTAGAAAACGTGAACAAAACCAATGAGAGCTGTTGCGAAAAAGTTAGAGTATAAACAAAGGAAAAGGGAAGGGGAACAACAGAAAATCCTCGATTTACACCATAAACAAACGTGCTAGGGTGCGTGTGTATGTATAGGGCTCAGGCACTCTGTAGAAAACCCTTTTTTTAATAGAATTCTGATCACATAGTCATTAAACTTGAATACCTGTCTCTGTGACTTTCCTGTAGACATGGGAGGCCTTGGTGGGATCAAACGCTCCTGTCCTCATGACGTAGTCTGTGCTTAGGGCCATGGTGTTCACCCAATGGCCATGTCCCTGTAATGTCCTGCACAGTACACCCTAGAACAAAGCAATCATAAAACACTATATACTAGTACTTGATTTTCTTAAAACCAGACCTGCCATACATCCACCGTATCAGCACTTTTACGTAACCACTTACTCCTGGTTGGTGGCAAGATGTTACAGTAAATTATCTTGCTTGTGGACATGAAGGCCACAATGCACAATATTTCATGTCTTGAAGGTACTTAAAGAGCCAGTTCTAACTTGCCCTAATTGCTCTTTCTGAACACGTTATTAAACTGGCTGAGGTTGGAGATTTGGCAGCAAGAATGACAAATTTACAATTTGACTCAACACCACATTTATTGCAATTCTTGCAAATTATGGAAATGCTTGAGAAGGATATACATGATACAAACAAAAAACATTCAGCAAAAACAGTAACAACAGAATATTTAACACATTAAACATGACATCATGCCTTGTAACAATTCTCTAGATTAAGGCAAGGTGATATGACCACTATTTATTGTTTGAAGTATCTATACTTACATCATCTGCCCTCCATACTTTTATTGTCCTGTCCTGAGATGACGTGTACAGTAACCCGTCTCCGCCCCACTTGACGCATGTGACCGACTGTAGATGACTTGATAGAGACCGAAGACACGTTCCTAACACGACGTCCCAGATACGAATCGTTGCATCCTGGGCGAACGAAACGAAGGTTTAAACTTGAATTATTTTCACGCCAAAATAATTTTCTTTAGTGCAACACAGCCATAAAAGGGTGAAGTTTGTCAAATTTGTCTTTGCACAAAATTTCAATTTTTTTTGGGGGGGGGGGGGGGAAGTTGGAGATTTTTGTCTTGGTGCTTTCTACTAAATATTTACCATTGCATAATGAGCTAAGACATGAAGGCCACAATATATGATGTTTGAAAAAACAAACAGTAAGAAAACAAATTGTCCAAATCGGATTTGAATTTTGGGGTTGGGTTTCTTTAACGGGTACCCGGGTACCCGTGTTTTTTTCAACCGGGTACCCGATTCCTGTACTACCCGTAAAGGCACACCCCTAACTGTAATCATATTTTGTTGGTGTAGACATGATAACACTTGCATGCACATGGTGATGTCTGTTATGTCATGAATTTAAACAACCTTTCTTCTGAGGTAAGCGTGCCTTTAAATGTGCTTATAATTGTGATCTCAGTGAATAGACTGAGGCTCAGTAAGCAGAAACTTATGCCCTGGGCCATGCTTAATAAATCTTCATGCTTAGAAACTGCGTGTCATTTTGGCCTTGGTTTTTCTACCTTTGATGAGCTAGCTAGGTGTCTGCAGTTGGGGTTGCTGTGTAGCGGTTCCCAGGCCAGCGCCGTGATCCACTGTCTGTGGCCGGTCAGCGGCCGGCCGACCTGCTTGCCGGTGTCTGGATTCCACAAAAGAATCTGTACCATATCCAAAAACGGTACAGAATAAGTTATTATAGTAATCCATTCACTTACTTCTCAAGTTCAAACTGACATAAACATTACTTCCAAAAATGAACCAGAACTTTTAGGAATAACTTATCATAGTGTTTCATTCACTTATTTAAATCAAAAATTACCAGAAAAATGCCAGAAAAAATGTACCAGAAACTTAATAGAATAAGTTATTATGGTAATTCAATCACTGATTTCTGAAATTCAAAACTACAAAACAATTGCCAGAAAAAAAATGTACCAGAAACTTTATAGAATAAGTTATGACAATTTATTCACCGATTTCTCAAGTAAAAAACAAAAGAAGGAAAAGTTACGTTAAACGATGTAACTTTAATAATTTTTTTTTAAAAATTTAGGAGGGAACAAGTTGATGCAACTTCCCAAAATAATCTAAACTTGTAAAGAAGTTAACTAACAATTCGAACTCCTGTGATTGAAAGAACAATGACACAAGTTTAATTTAACAACAACAAAAATCTCAAAAATGAGATGATAATTACGATAACAATGACTGTTATTTTTTCTCTGGTGAAGGGGCTTCCTTAAGACAGATCTTCAACATACCTGACTATTTTTGCAACCTGAGGCTAGCACCCGTCCATCCGGTGACCAGGCTATGCACAGAACCCAGTGTTTGTGTCCTACAAGACAGAACAGAAAGCTGAAGTGAGTTAGCTAGCAGTTCAAGATTAGGCCACTTTCGAATTGCTTGGCTCCGGCTTGTAATTACACACATGTCTATGGGAAGCCGCTGAACATAAATATGTGCGTTACTGCTAGCCGTAGCCGTAAAACTCAGACACAAGTGGCTTAGGCCCATCAGAAAGTGATTATGGCAGTCTTCCACAATACCAATCTTACCTTTACAGGTGAAATGCGGCGTCTCTGTGTTGACGTCCCAGAACCTCACCGTGGTGTCCCCTGATCCACTGGCCAGGTACCTGGAAAGAGTGTTTTTAAGAGATTGAGGTAGATTGAAGGAAACTATGGGCCTAATCCAAACAGACAGGTTATCGGCAAGTTCAAGTGTAATGCCTGGACAGAGGTAGGCTGCACCGTGCTGTGATGTGACATGCTGAAGGAAGGATGTGGACCATAAGCTTCTGTGTCTAGGATTCAGGCTGATGGGTGGATCAAAAGTCAAGATTTCACAAGTCAAATTACAAGTTGGGTCACAACAGTCCAGTGCCTTAGGTCAAAACTTCATTTGAAGTGGTGGTCACATGACTTGTGGCAGGATGGCAAAGACTCACTTCTGATGACTAGTTGTGACTTGTCTTGACTACTCCTGACTACTCTATGAACCAGACATTTTCTGTTAACCAGTTTGCGCCGGACGCCGTGATAACACGCACTGGCTGTTTTTGTGCACAGGCAGGGCTGCTGGGTTAAGACATCAAGACTGCCTCGACTCGCCTATGGGTGATGTCTAAACACGCTAATCCCTTGTGCCTTTTGCACATGCACACAAAGTCCAAGTAGTCTGTGTGGGCCGTTGTGCACAGCTTATTGTTGTAAAATTTATGCTCCAGTGCACACCCCAAACTATTGAAACATATGAGGTTTCGGCAAGAAATATCGTACAAATACTGTTGAAATGACTCCCGCGAATCAGTATTTGTGGCATTTGGCTGTATATCAGAAGTTGGGTGGAAATTTTGCCTTTTGAAAATTTGAAAATTTTCGTTAAAAATAAACCCGGCGCGAAGTGGTTAACACACTTTACTTATGCAATACTGAAGAAATGCTGGTCTTGCATGCGCCACTCTAATTTCTTTATTACATATTTCCATTCTCTTGAAGTTCGGAGACTCTCAACACAAAGTTTTGAAAGTCCCAGATTTTCTGTCCATTCCACTCACCTGCCGTCGGGACTAAACGCAACCGAGATGACGGCCTCTGCGTGCCCCTCGATGGAACTGGTGCACCTGGTCACAGCCCGGACTCTAAAGACAGCCTGGGGCTGGTAGATGATGTTCAACACCTTCTCCGTCTCTTGTTTTTGCGTCTTCAACGTCTCCTCGAGACTAGTGGTGACCTCGGCGTCGTTCACAAAGAAAGAGTACGGTACTGCCTCCTCCTTTAAGACAAATTGGATATTAAATGAAAGAGATAGTTCAACCATAGACCGTTTCAGAATGCAACATCATGATGAGACGTATTTTTAATGAAATGCCCTTCGAGATTACCACGGGATCTATTTGATTATGACCTTATAAGTTAAGTTGTTATATTTGGATAAGATTGAATGTTATAATTGAAACTCACTTTAAGCAACGAATTCAATTGCGGAGTTGACGCTAGTTGCCACTTTAAGCAATGTGCATTCGGGTGTTGAAATGTCTTTTGTTAACCACCACACAAGAGAAAGATTTGCTTGCTTGGGAGTAATACAAAGAACTCTGTTCCTTACTTGGTTTAAACATGCAAATAGCTCACATGAACCCCACTTTTGAAGAATGCCATGGTGAAGAATGGTTTAAGAATTGAAGAGCTTCAATGCTATTGGTCTGTTAGAGTCTGGGTGTGGTTAATCCCAACAAATATGTTTGGCGTGGTATAAAATGAAATGAAAATTTGGGAGTCATTTGGCAGTTAGTAGCTTACCCACCAGCTCGATGACACGGGGGCACTGGGCACTTGTTTTGCTCTCCAGTTTGGGGAAGGCGAACGGATAGGAGCTGAAATATCTGCATCTGTTAGCTACTGTGAAAACTTACTCCATCTGGTGGATATCCAGCCCAGGATAGTGGGGGCCATTGCTATAGTTAGGGTTTAACATTCTCACCTTCTGCAGTATGGCGTTACATATCAGCTGCAGCTTCTCCGTGGTGACATTGACTGGCAGATCAAATGGGTCACCTGTCGTTTCCCCGGTCTCCGAGACAAACTGTGTCAAGATGCGTTCGCCTTCTTCCTCCATCCTGAAATGTGGCTAAGATTAACTAACTTACTAAGAAAAAGGGGAGGGGGGGGGGACAAAAGGAATTAATAAATTGATTATACTGGTACAAATTATATAATGTATTAGCAATTCTTACTTCAATTTCAAATGGATTCCGAGATGCAAATTTGACATCCCATGCACACAAAACAATTTAAAACGAAAAACAAAAACTTTCACCACCAAGTTTCCTGACACCATATTGTTCTAAACTTCGGACCTAACACTGTATGTATAATAATAAACCCAAGTGACTTGCAGTTTACGTCATCAAGCGGCACTTACATGATCAGCCAACATCAGCAACGATGATAGTGTAACTGTAGTCCAAAAATTTGGACTCTCAATACTGTGTATGAGAGTCCCAAAACCTAAGGTATTAAAAACATGCAAAACAAGAAAATAGACGGGCACGGGCACTGCTTTTACATTTGAGGCAAACTGATCCACTATTTAATTACTGCCAACACCTCTAACAGTCAGTGTCTAAAAAGTAAGAGTAAGTGTCAATTTATTAACTTCAGAATTTTGATGTTTGAATAAGGTTGCTTGCTTATTCCTCCTAGCCCCACTAGTGTGGCTGCGATATTGCTGCGCTGCGCAGCAATATCGTGGCCACACTAGTGGGGCTATATTCCTCCATGCTTTAAAACAAGAAACAGAAAGTATACGTAGAGTCTTATCCCTTACGGAAAGAATGTTGCATCCTGACGCCACTTTTTTTCACCATATATTTCTCAATGACGGTAAGTCATCACAAAAATGTGGAAAAGAAATAAAAATCTGGGACTGAGAAACATTTTCAATTTTGTTAGAAAACACTTGACAAATAGCTTGAGTAACTCCAGCTGACATGCTCATATTCATTCACATGTGAATGAATATGGAACATGTACATGTCAGCTGGAGTTACTCAAGCTACTTGACAAATTACAATTGCATGCTACTCTCCATAGACTTAGTACACAACCAAAGAAGAGGCGTCTGGATACTTTTACTACATTATTTGCTTACTTACTGTTGATTAAAACAATTTGTATTTGGTAAATATGTTTACTATAATTAATTGGTCCTTTAAAGTTTACGATGATCAAAATAGTCCTTTAAATTGACAACATCCAGGCCAGTCCGTCAATCCACAGCCACGTGCAATTTCACAAGTGCTGTTTTTCAGGAATAGCGCCCTCAATTGACGTTACTACAAGATTTATATGGCGGCGATGAGGCTTGGGGAGTAACACAAGGCGGAGAAAGTTTGGGCAAAATTCGCTCTAAAATTGTTTGAATTCCAATCAAAATTCCGACCGAGTCAAGAGGATGCTTCGCTCGATTACCTATGCTGTTTGGAGAGGAACAAATAGCCTTCGTTGGACAGTAAAAGGTTGGTAGAATATTGACACTTTTTGGGGGGTGGTGTGGGAATAGAAAAATCATGAATGAGGGCGCTATTGCATAAATTGATTTCTCACTCGAAAAGCTTGCTGCATTTGTTCCAGGACTTCCAGCCCTATAAATGTGGCCAATTTACTGGACTTCCTCCTTAAATATAGGCCACACGTCCACCATGTACAATAACATGTCGAATTTTGTCAAATTTTGATTTTCACATTTAGGCTTATAGTAGGGGGGCCAATGTACTAGATTTGGGTTCCCGTTGAAATTTCATGTTAATTTATGGCAACCATTATAAATGTAATCTTATGAGTCCTGAGAACAAGAAAATTGATGTTGCCATTTTTTCCATTGACCTTTAGTGACCTTGACCTGAGGTCAAAGTTCATGGGTCATTTTCACCTAAAATTTGCCTTTCGGAAGGGTTTGCAAAGATTTTCGAGGCAAGTGAGCACATATTGTAATTGGTTGAGAGTTTCTCCATTATAATAAATGTTATTATTAATGTATTTATGGGTTTTGCTGAAGAAAACATGGGAAAATGTCACTTTTGCCCGAAAAGGGCCGGATTGTTTTGACCATCTCGCGCAAATTCCGCCCCCCCCCATGTCCTCGGCCATCGAGTGACGAAAAATTATGAAACTCGGTACATGCATAGAACAACATAACATGAACAAGCCCAAGAAATTTCATGACTATGGGTTAAAGGGTTTTGGAATTACGGCTAATTAATTATTCATAAGCACGTATGGTAATTCAAATGTGTACACTACGTATAGGGGAAATTCAGTTTTGACGGAGGGTAGCGCCAAAAATATTTCGCTGCGCGGCAACCTGTGGTTCGAATTTTATGTTTTTGGTATCAAAAGATGTGCAAGACTCGAGGCTAAAAAGTCAGGACAGCTCAGGCCGTGAAATAAATAATTTTTCAAGAGTATCGCGGAAAATGTTTGAAAGAGGGAAAATCCGCCCCCTATTAGGGCCAAAATATGACCAACCCTTTAGTTCCTGGCATCTAAATATGAAATGTAAAGTGTCCTCTGCAGTACCGCACTCACACAGGGTGTTTGTAGGTTGAGGAAAATCCCCACTTCTTTTGGTGCGAGCCATTCCAGAGCGGAGGTGATTTAAGCACCTCCAGGTCTTGCATCCTGCATTGGATCCTGTAGGTAAGGCTTCTGCAGGCTTGATTGGCATCTCATGTAGTGGGGGAGACGCCACAAGCCTGGTCAACCCAGGAGGCACACACTTGGGTCTTAATAGCAGGGTTGATCGCTTTCAGGTGACTCACAGTGTAGCACTGCTGTGACTGGTCAAGAGCATCGGTCAACGTCTTCCCTTGGGGACCGTTCCTTTGAAGACGACTTCACTCTGCCTTTGAATACATGTACTACAAAGAAACGATGGTTCTTCAGTAGAACACCAATAAACTGGGTAAGGGTCAGGTCTGCCGTCATGTCCAGGATCTTCTGAAGGAGTCAGCAACGGTTAACACTAGTGTAACATATAGATTTGGTGATATGCCTTTGGTTTGTTTGACTATACTATATGTTAGGATAGGGTAGCTGTGGCTAAGAGCAGGATGAACAGAAGACTACGAAGACTACACAAAAACACACTGGTAATGACTATGAGCTCGGCTATATGGAAAACTGGTTTATTTTCAAGAACTCAATATTCTACCGGTATATTGTGTATGTACAGAACTATAACCTCAGACCATACGGCTGCATCAGCTTATGGGTATGGCTGGGTACTAGAATACGGAAGTTGTAGACAGAAGACAGAGGTTCTGAAGAGTTTTGTAGATGAAGACTGGCCAGAGCATAGGGCTGAATCAGCTTATGGCTATGCCTCTGGTTTCCCAGGGAGAAGAAGAAGAACTCAATGAAAATGGAAAAATGTGGACATTTTATACAGTTTCAGAGGGACCACTTGGAGTGAAAATAGGAGATGATGTCATATAAGGAAAACATAACTTATATGACATCATTTCTGAGTAAAGGTAGACTGACCATAGACTGACGTAATGGTCAGTCTGGGGGAGTACCCTTATGAGGTCACTTTCCCCTGTACAAGGGTTAAATCACAGTCTTGGTATGCTGTGGGTGTATTGCTTGTAAAAGAGTGACGTGAAGACCTTGGCTGTAATGTGGAACACCTGTTGTGAGAGTGGTATCAGGGATGTGTGCTCGAGTCAGTCTAAATTTTGGTCTTACACTATCAAAAGCAGCTGTAAGATCAACAAAGACAGCGCCGTTGATCTATTTTTTTCTGATGGAAGCAGTCCTTAATGTACTGAGTGAGGTTTAGAAGCTGTCCCGTTGTAGATTTGCCGGGACGGAAGCCTGCCTTCCTGTTCCTGTATCAGTTGTTTCTCAATGAAGAGGCAAGAAGGTTGAGGAGGAAATATTCCAGCAACTTGAATGTGTGACTTAGAAGGGATTTGGGACAATAAGTTTTGACATGCATTGGGTCTTTCCCGGGTTTTAGGGGGGCGATGACCTTCGACTTTTGCCACACTTTAGGTATTGTTTGTGTGGCGAGGGAGGTGTTGATGAGCTGGAGTAACCAATTTGAGACGTTTGGTCCAAGATGTTTCAGTTCTTTGGTGAAAATGTTATCCAGTTTGGTTGATTTCCTGTTCTTTATTTTTGCCAGTCGCAAGTTCATTAGCAGAGAAGGATTTGATGAAGCCAATTAGGTCGATGGCGGGGTCTTTCTGGCGGAGCTTGGGTTTCGGTCGCTTATTAGGAGAACGTGGCACTTTACCATTTAAGTAGCAGTTGTTGTGGGCTATTTGGTTGGCGGTGATGTTACAATGCTGTTCACTTGGCTGAGTTTTTTTTTATATTATACTCCAGGCTTGAGGCCATATTGGCTTCTTGGCCATATTGGTGGTTACCACAAGGGTTTGCCACAAGCTTTGAAGCTGTTCTGATATGGCTGTTATTAATTCCTCCCCAGATGAGATGGTATCGACAGCAAGAGAGTCGTTTTCATACATATGCGTTTCTATTTCCTGTAAAGTTCAGCACTACGGGATGCTAAGCCTGGGGTGTAATAGGTGCGGCAGCTCGTAGGGATGTTCTTGCACCACCACATCAACAAACCGGTGTCATAGTTATCAGGGGTTGGATCAATGTCAGCTAGATGGTGTTTGAGCTCATTGGTGAAGCCTTCACAGTTGGCCTTACTAAGTTGAAACAGCGGTGGAATGGAATTGTTGCGAAGAGACAGCAGCAGTCACTTTGATTCCAATAGGGCGATGTCGGGTCTTTGGAATGGGGTCAAGGACCATCTTGTTGGTAAGTGAGGCGATGTTGTGGCTCACAAGGGCTAGAGCAGGGTTGAAACTTTATCTCCAGCCTCCACTGTGGAAAAACTTTGACAGTTTCTCATTGTGAATAAGGCTCAGTTGACTTGCTTCGGCCAGCGATTCAAAAGCGTCGACGTCTGTGCTGGAATGATAGCCAATGATGCTGCTGTGGCTATTAAATCCCCGATAATTATGCGTGGCTTTGGCTGTTTTGTGGATTGTGGCGGTCGCATTAGGATGGAAGACTTGGAGGTGCTTAAATCACCTCCACTCTGGAGTGGCTCGCACCAAAAGCACCATGAAGAAGTGGGGATTTTCCTCAACCGACAAACACCCTGTGTGAGTGCGGTACTGCAGAGGACACTTCACAATACACATGTATTTCATATTTAAATGCCAGGCATTAAAGGGTTGGTCATATTTTGGCCCTAAAAGGGGGGGGGCGGATTTCCCCCCCTTCCAACTTTTTCCGCGATAGTCTTGAAAAGTTATTAATTTCGCGGCCTGAGCTGTCCTGACTTTTTAGCCTCGTGTCTTGCACATCTTTTGATACCAAAAACATAAAATTCGAACCACAGGTTGCCGCGCAGCGAAATATTTTCGGCGCTACCCTCCGTCAAAACTGAATTTCCCCATATACGTAGTGTATACATTTGAATTACCATACGTGCTTATGAATAATTAATTAGCCGTAATTCCAAAACCCTTTAACCCATAGTCATGAAATTTCTTGGGTTTGTTCATGTTAAGTTGTTCTATGCATGTACCGAGTTTCATAATTTTTCGTCACTCGATGGCTGAGGTCATGGGGGGGGGGCGGAATCTGCGTGAGATGGTCAAAACAACCCGGCCCTTTTCGGGCAAAAGTGACATTTTCCCATGTTTTTTTCAGCAAAACCCATAAATACATTAATAATAACATTTATTATAATGGAGAAACTCTCAACCAAATACAATATGTGCTCACTTGCCTCAAAAATCTTCGCAAACCCTTCCGAAAGGCAAATTATAGGTGAAAATGACCCGTGAACTTTGACCTCAGGTCAAGGTCACTAAAGGTCAATGGAAAAAATGGCAACATCAATTTTCTTGTTCTCAGGACTCATAAGATTACATTTATAATGGTTGCCATAAATTAACATGACATGCCAACGGAAGTACATTGGCCCCCCCACTATTAGTTTGTAGTTTATTTTTGCTTTATAGTCCAGCGGATATGTGACAAAATATCGATGAATTGTGCACTTTTGCATAAAAGCGTGAAACTTGGCACAGATGTTTATATTCATGCTAGAAAATGTTTTAGATGTGGAGCCATCGCAAATTTACCCTTTTAGGGGCGTGGCATCCATTTAAAAAAAGGGGGGCGGTTCTTGTCGTGCCCGCAGTGAAAATGGTTTTTCCCACTTGTTACAAAAGCAGGAAACTTCACAAAGACATAATTATATAGATTATTAGTGTTTTCCAGATTCTGAGCCGCCACAAAAGTACCTTTTCGGGGGCGTGGCAGCCATTAAAAGAAAAGGGGGGGTAATTATTATGCCCACTTTGGACAACATTGTGCCCATATTTCATGAACGAATACAACGTCCCACAGACGTTTATATTCATGAGAAAAAAAATTCCAGATGTGGAGCCATCTCGAACACACCCTTTTAGGGGCGTGGCAACCATATAAGAAAAAAAAGGGGGCGGGGTTTTCATTATGCCCACCCTGGAAATATTGTTCCCACACTCATAGAGAAATGGAACTTTCCAGAAACATTGACATTCATAAGAAAAAAAAATCCAGATGTGGAGCCATCTCGAACACACCCTTTTAGGGGCGTAGCAACCATATAAGAAAAAAAAGGGGGCGGGGTTTTTATTATGCCCACCCTGGAAATATTGTTCCCACATTCATAGAGAAATGGAACTTTCCACAGACATTGACATTCATGAGAAAAACAATTCCAGATGTGGAGCCATCGCGAACACACCCTTTTAGGGGCGTGGCAGCCATATTGAAAAAAAGGGGGGCGGGGTTCTCATTATGCCCAACATGGAAAAAAATGTGCCCACATCTCATAAACGAATGAAGCTAATTCCCACAGACATTAATATTCACGAGAAAAAAAAGTCACACGTGAAGCCATCGTAAACACACCGTTTTAGGGGCGGGGCAGCCATAGTAAAATTGGGGGGAGGGGGGGGGGTAGTCATGATGCCCCTATAAAGGAAAGTCATGCCTACCTTTCATTAATGGATTAAAATCCACACGGACAATATATTCATGAAAATCTTTCCTTTTTTTTGTAATTTGAAGCCATCACAAACTTATCCTTTTAGATGCATGGCATCTATTTAAAAAAAAAAAATGGGGGGGGGGTGCTACTAATCATTTGCCCACCATCGAACTTTCATAAATGACTAAACTTCACACGAACTTGGTGCAAGATAATAAATTTATATGTAGAGCCACAGCAGACTCATCCTTTGAGAGGTGTGAGGCGCCTACTCACTGTGCCCACAATTGCAATTTTTATATTTTGTTGTTGATTTCTTATAATGTTGATTGGCCCATAACCTATATTATTTGGTAATACAATGACTTACACCAAAGAGCATGGGTAAGAACCGGTAGGCTAACCCGTGTTATAGGGTTCAATGTGTGTACTTGCACCTATATTATCATGCACATCTAAATTCCAGAGTGATTTCATAATTACAAATACACAGCACACAATGGCAGCCCTAAACTCTAACATTTTACATCTAAGGGCCATGGAAATCTTTTTTTTAGGGGGGGGGGGGAGTGTAAAATCCCCTACCCCCTACCCGTTGCGCTGCATTGACAGCAGATTGGGTAACAACACGATGTATTCGCCTCACAAAGTGGTGGACACGTCCACTATGACTGCACATTCAATGAATCTGTGTACCCCCACCACACAACCCCTTTTGGTCTGTCAGAAAAAAAAGGCAGGGGAAACAATGTATTTGGAGAAGTAACACTAGTCTTTCCAGGACTAACTGAGGTACCCCAGTTTATACCCCAATTCAGATATTGCTGCAGTTGAAAGGTTAACAATAATTCTACAGATGACAGAACCAGTAACTGGGTTAATATAGATGAGGTAAGAATGCATAGTGAAAGAAAACAAAGGGTTTGCCAACAGTAACTTCCAACTATAAAGGCGGCCCTACTTCAACACATTAAACAGCTGTATGGGGTGGATTTTATTATATGAAACGCGGTCAAAATTTTCCACGTTGTGCATATTGAGTACCCCCCCCCATTTTAAAAATGGACGCCGCGCCTCTAAAAGGGTAGGTTTGTGATGGCTTCACATAAAAAAAAAGATTTTTATGAATATATTGTCCGAGAGGAATTAAATCCATTTATGAAAGGTAGGCACAACTTTCCTTTATAGGGGCATCATGACTACCCCCCCCCCCATTTTGTTATGGCTGCCACGCCCCTAAAAGGGTGTGTTTACGATGGCTCCACGTGTGATTTTTTTCTCGTGAGTATTAATGTCTGTGGGAATAGCTTCATTCGTTTATGAGATGTGGGCACATTTTTCTCATGTTGGGCATAATGAGAACCCCGCCCCCTTTTTTTCAATATGGCTGCCACGCCCCTAAAAGGGTGTGTTCGCGATGGCTCCACATCTGGAATTGTTTTTCTCATGAATGTCAATGTTTATGGAAAGTTCCATTTCTCTATGAGTGTGGGAACAATATTTCCAGGGTGGGCATAATGAAAACCCCGCCCCCTTTTTTTCTGATATGGTTGCCACGCCCCTAAAAGGGTGTGTTCGAGATGGCTCCACATCTGGAATTGTTTTTCTCATTAATGTCAATGTTTGTGGAAAGTTCCATTTCTCTATGAGTGTGGGAACAATATTTCCAGGGTGGGCATAATGAAAACCCCGCCCCCCCTTTTTTTCTTATATGGTTGCCACGCCCCTAAAAGGGTGTGTTCGAGATGGCTCCACATCTGGAATTTTTTTTTTCATGAATATAAACGTCTGTGGGATGTTTTATTCGTTCATGAAATATGGGCACAATATTTTCCAAAGTGGGCATAATAATTACCCCCCCCCTTTTCTTTTAATGTCTGCCACGCCCCCAAAAAGGTACTATTGCGGTGGCTCAGAATCTGGAAAACACTAATAATCTATATAATTATAGCTTTGTGAAGTTTTCTGCTTTTGTAACAAGTGGGAAAAACCATTTTCACTGCGGGCACGACAAGAACCGCCCCCCTTTTTTTAAATGGATGCCACGCCCCTAAAAGGGTAAATTTGCGATGGCTCCACATCTAAAACATTTTCTCGCATGAATATAAACATCTGTGCCAAGTTTCACGCTTTTAGGCAGAAGTGCACAATTTTTTCACATATCCGCTGGACTATTAGAAGCATACTCTGTACTGTTACTCACCCTCTTTAGCTAATCAGAAAGTGCTGCCTTTTTCAGATATCTAATTTCGAATCTTAAAATTGCATGAAAAATAGACATTTGAAAAAGGCAGCACTTTCTGATTAGCCTTTAAAGAGGGTGAGTATGCTTCTAAAGCAAAAATAAACTAGGCCTATAAACCATGTATAAACTAAGCCTAAATGTGAAAATCAAAATTTGACAAAGTTCGACATGGGGGGGGGGGGGAGAACATTTGATAGGCGCATAAGTCCTTTGGTTTTGGTGCAGTTATGTAAAGGAGAACTTGAGGGGAATGTCTCTTAAAGTTGAAAACCCAGTGCTATTCAAAAATAATAATGTTCAGTTTATAAGTTTTTTATGAACGAAATTTTTTTTTATTCCGCTCTTGGGCATAGGTAACATTAGCCCCATAAATGTGGCCTATTTACTGGACTGCCTCCGTTAAACATAGGCCACACATCCACATGTACAAAAACGTGTCGACTTTGCCAAATTTTGATTTTCATATTTAGGCTTACTTTGTAGGGTTTTTTTGCTTTAGAAGCATTCTCACCCTCTATATAGGCTAATCAGAAAGTGCTGCCTTTTTCAGATGTCCATTTTTCGTGAAATTTCCAGATACATTTGCACACGTTTGCGTATCAAAATTTCAACATGAAATGTCACAAAAATTAGACATCTGAAAAAGGCAGCACTTTCTGATTAGCCTATATAGAGGGTGAGAATGCTTCTAAAGCAAAAAAAACCCACAAAGTAAGCCTAAATGTGAAAATCAAAATTTGGCAAAGTCGACACGTTTTTGTACATGTGGATGTGTGGCCTATGTTTACGGAGGCAGTCCAGTAAATAGGCCACATTTATGGGGCTAAGGTAACATCAGCAAAGAGGTCTTTCAGTTGCACACAAATGAATCCCCGGTCCCTTGCAAGAGCCAAATTATTGTCTGGCAGCAAATAATTCAATTTTGTGTAGAAATAATTCTATAGGGCCTAACTATACATCGGTGGATATTTTTGTTTAATGTCTCATACAAAAGTGAGTATATAATAATATTTCTAAGAAAATAGCTATGGAAAAAAGAAATCTATTTTTCAAATAAAACTCGAAAATAGCATGGGGAACGCACATTTAAACACCACCTGAAAATTCAGTATGGATATCAAATTACTGGGGGTTGTAATGATGAAGATCCTGTAGGCCTGACATTCTCTTTACACAAAAATTTCACTTGGTTTGAATGAATTGTATATTTTAATGTCAATCAAGGTCGCACTCCCACACCGTTAGCGAGAGGTCTACACAGCTCCGAGGCTACCACGCAAGCAGTACCCCAGGAGGATGCAGCCACGCTGCCAGCGAGCAATGAGAGACTCTCAGAGAACGATGCAGTCTCGCCGAACTTTGTCAACCGCAACCCTCGAAATCTGGAGAGGATGGCAGTGGCACGGAGGGACAAGGGCTGGTACCGGTCCCACCCAAAGAAAAACTACTGGCACAAGTGCGGGAATGTTGTACTTTAAGCTTTGCTCATTGTATTGTCTCTGTCAGTTAGGCAAAAAAGAAAAATTGCTCGGTCTCTGGTCAGCGCGCGCGTCGATTTTAATCATGCGCGTCGATTTTAATCATGCGCGTCAACCTTTTTTTTTCTTCAAAATTAACACGGAAGCTACAACAGCGCCCTCTATTGCCGCACCTCCTCAAATTTTTGTACCAAGGAGCACCAAGGAATGGGGAAATTGCACCAAGGCAAATGATAAAGGGCACCAAGGCAAATTATGGAGGACACCAATGTATAATGATGACAAGCAAAATAGTACCCACAAAACAAGCAAAATAGTACCCACGTTGTCTGTACAATTCTAGCTTGGAAGAAAAAAAAAAGCCACCCCCCCCCCAAAAAAAACGTGTCGTCGCATCAATTCCGGAACTTCGGTCTGACCAGAGACCGACTATTTTTTTTTTTGGCCTTAGTGGTAACTGAACATTTCTCAAAGGGAGCGACAATTTTTTGAGAAATTGATGATCTTAAACCCTCCTACTGTTCAAACAGCCACAGACAGTCAACCATTATGTCCACTTCCCCTGCCATGCCTTTTACACAGGCTGGTCACAAACAGTCCGATCATATTTTAAGCAAGCATCCTGACTAGTCAAACTCAGTCAACTGACAAAAGCAGGAAACTGGTGGCTCAGCTGTCTTATCAATCACAGTCAAAGCATAGCTTTACATTTAAACAGTCCCAGCCAGTCAATCCTGCTTTATGTAGGCTGGGAATTCTTAACTGATTGATTTTGACTGAAATTAATTCAGAATGTATGTTTGCATACCAAACTTCCTCAAAATTTTCAGCCAGGAAAACTTATAAAAAGGTGGGGGAGGGGATGGGGAATGGGACTCGGAAATTGTACTGTCAATTGCAGATGCCATTGCAGAATGTTTTGAACATTCACTGTGTAGAATTAAATTGACAGCAAGGTAACAATTTTTGCTGATAACCATGTTAACTGAGAAATAAACGTTTCATGAAGAGAACTGCTCACAGTTTGGCTGGGCTAAAGTACCACATGTGTGCTTTTGCAAACCTAGAGTGACTGTACATGAACGTTCATGAACCAAAGCAACATGTTTCTCTTGATTTCTTTGTCCAGGTTACACTTTGAGAAGTCCAACCGTCACACCAAGGCCTACATCCAGCATTACAACGGCGACATCGTCGTCAGCGCCTCCACCAAGGAATGGGCCATCAAGAAACACCTGTACAGCACGGCCGACGTAGCGGCCGCTGAGAACATTGGCCACATCCTGGCACAGAGGTGTCTGGAATCTGGCATCAGCTATGTGCACTGCAACATCGATGCCAAGACCAAATCGTTTGAACGGGTTCGTTGTTGTTTTTTGTTGTTTTTTTTTTAATGAGTATCACCCCAATACAAGGCCAATAGTAATGAACCGTTGCACAGGCATCATACTGAATTACGCCAATATTTGGAGGTCAATTTTTTTTAGATTTCACTAGTTCCTCATTCAAACATAGCCAAATAAAGTGATGAGAGCCCATTCACTGGAGTTGAAATATTGACCCTGAAAATCCTAGCCAAACCCCAGCCCTCTGACAAGAACCACATGTATGTATGTGTGTGTAGTAAAATCCTTATAGTGAGTCTAGTCAGCCTCACTGCAGGGTATGGATAATCAATCCTCCCGTCAACAAGACTAGTCGGCAAGCTCAAGGAAGGGGCGTTTGCAGTCTGTTGAACACATTACCATCTAAATTTGATGGACGGCAAATAGTTGAGTGAATTTGGACCCCATTATAATGTGTATTACAAACTGTAGTATGGTCCTGGAGCTATGTGTGAAAAATGTCATTCTAACGTATAGGGTTTATTAATAATTTGGAGAGCCTCCATTAACATACAACATGCATACAGGAAACCCCTTTTTGTTTACTTTGTTTCATGAACTTGTTCTATTTTTTTAAAAACTTTTTATGAATCTGTTTTTATTCGTTCCCTCTCAGGTTGACGTCTTTTTGAAGGCACTACAGAATGGCGGCTTGGTGCTCAGCGAACCCAGATCCATCACGGACTTCCAACAACCCATCGACTACTTCCCAGAGAATTACTGACGGTAGAACTGCAGCTCAAAACCTGGGCAACATTTTTTGTAGGGTATGGACTTTGAACAGGGTTGATTTGAACCTGTTTTGGAAGGCGGTAAAGAAACTTTAAAGAAGTCTAGATGGCAGTTTACAAATTTGGGAATATGAAATGCCCCTCCCCCCTTCAACATCCTAACCCTGTTTTTCTGTGGATTATGTATTGAGGAAGTTATATGCCATTCATTAAAGGGTCCATAAAAATTTGTATTTATAAAGCGAACATATCCACTAGTGTTGGTGCTCAAGGCGCTACATCATTGTTACCCTGCTCATTGGGCCAATGAAACATTCCACATACCATCTCAGCTCCCTGGGGAGTATTCAATTGGGTGCTGCCATTTTGGGGCAAAGCAGCTACAATCAACCACAATAACTATCTCTGCCCTCACAGGTTCCCAATTTACTCCTGGGTGGGGAGAAGCAATGAGTGACAAAGTGCCTTGCCCAAGGGCACATGCACCATAACCCTAGGCTGGACTTGAACCCACGACCTGCAGTATTACCCGCAGACCACAAATTCAGTGCTCCAGACCACAGGCCATGGCACTCCAAATGAAACAAATTTTACACTGCAGCATATTGTAGCAAATAAACACTCCTCAGATATGTATAAAAACAAGACGTCCTTTTTTTTGGTAAAATGTTTTTGCAAAGTGCATTTTATTCAACATTAAAAATGTTTCATGCTTTTTCTGACATCTGAGGACGATTTTGCTATTATGTCAATTCAGGAACGCACTCTTTAGATGAGGGTTTTTCTCTTCAAGTTGTTAAAACCAAATTCTGCTTATTGAAAACGTTTGTGAATAAAGTTTCTTCAATGTTGTACTGCTGAAACAACAGTGAACCACTGAAAGCAGAAAAATAACCACAGCAAAATCCTAACATTCTTGTGACTTGTTATGCTGAAGCAGATGTGAAACTGAGGGTTTCTGCACTGAATGACATCACAGTTTTGCTCATGAATATATGAAAATCTGCATTAGCATAAAACCAAAAAGTACCAAAGCGCCCTTTAAATGGCAAAACAAAGATTGCAAATAAAGTGAAATGGATCACAAAGGTACATTTCAAGGATTTGATTTGTTTTAAATTCCATCATGGGACCTTTAGCCCGGCTCCTTACTGCACCAAATTGCCCCGCCTGTTACTCCCTTTACTGCCCCAAACAGCCTGATAATGCTATTGTGAATTAAAAAAATCAGCAAATTAACAAAATGTATTACATTGTAGTACAGTTGCAAGTGGTAATACATGTAGGTTTTTTTTTGCATGAAAATTTGCCCAGTGGTGTAAGATAAGTAAGCAAATTAAGTAGAGATTTAAAAGCAATATGGCTTTGTGTTTGTAATAATTGAATATGTATTTGAGGCCAGTTCTTTTGATCGATAGACAAGGGAATACACCCTTGTGGGATGTGGTGGCCTGGATGCTGGTTTATATTTCAGTTTCCTTGAAGGTGTTCAGGAAATACATAAAGACAAAATGTCTAAAGTCATGGTCATTGTCTCTGACGAAATAAATGTGACAAGAATGATTTTTATTTATAAATGTGGTTTGTTTTGATTCAGATGTTTTGGTTTGATTTTGAATGTAAGGCAATTCGGAAGTTTCAGGGGTCTAAAATACATATTGTTATATTTGGAAATATACAATTCAGTGCTTGGAACACCGTGGAATGCTAGGGGCCATCAGGGTGCAGACCAGTAAATCGGTCCGAAATTGCTTCAAAATCTTCAGTATTTGAGCATGCTGTGGGCCATGAACTTGAGGGTTTGTAAAAAATATGGTTGGAAGCCGTGCACAGGACTGGGAACTTGCAGTTCTGTGTAATTTGGATGTAATTTGGACCCTAAAAGCGCTCTATTTTGCAATGGAGTGTAGGCATCGTTTTTCAAAATGGCGATGGGCTTCAGGACTATTTTCAGGGGTGATCATCTTCAGATGGAAATTTCTCCTAAAAGCCATCGGTTGACCCCCCGAAAATTGAAAGAAGATGAAATAAGCTTTAATTTGATGTGTGTCTCAAACACCTTGGAGAGTTGTGAGTATTTTTCCCGAATTTCGGAAGTGGGAGCATTTACCATTGGGGTCTATGGAAGTTTATTTACTGGTCTGCTACCATCAGATGACATTGCTAACACTAGTGCGAAGCCAGCGGGAATCAACAGCGCCCTCTGTAGTAACAATTATGCAATACGGGAGAGGTAATGGATTAATGTACATGTAGTAAAGCTAGTAAATATTAATTTCTTTTGCCAACTCGATTTAATATTTGGTTTCGCTTCATTGTTCCATATATTAAGTAGTTATTTTATCCCCTCATGAATACACACTGATTTCGTAGCCATAGATAGTAATTGTGGGAAACAACAGGTTTTTATAGATGGAAATTACCCGGAAATCAGAAATGAACGAATCCCGAAACCTGAATCCCCGAAATACTCGAGATCTAGCCGGGAAATTGAAATATCACACAGTTCACTGCATTCCTTCCTTCATAATAAATAGTCATCGGCATATTCATATAACAAATTTTAATTTGATCGAAATTTGATCTCGTTCGCCGACAAACATATACTGACAGGTGTTGTTGAGACACCGTTAAAAAGTGAACAATACTACTACGAGGCCCAAGGTCGGTAACCGGGAGGAACAATGCACGGCCCAGGCGTCCCTGTGACTGTACCGTCAGCCACGTTAATCCCAGGACCAGCTGGTTGGGGGGAAAAAATGGGAGAAAAGGCTTTTGTTGAAAACAGAAATTGACCGAATCTATTTGTGTATCAATGATGACCTCAAATATCTGGACATTATATTTGAGTCAAAGAAATATTGTTGTTTTTCTTTAAATTGGTAATGCACAATGGAGTTTTTCACCGACTTAGTTCCCTAGATCGCCAGCTTTACTTGTTGCGCTTTCGTACTCATCTACAAACTCGTGTTTTTAATTTCGAAATTGAATTTTTAATTTTTGTATATAACGAAAAAGTCACTTTTTCAAGTGCAACCATAAAAAAAAAGGCTTTTCAATTTTGAATTCTTTGCGCCTCTGAGGAATAATACAAACGCCTTAATTAGTTTCCGTGGGCCAAACCAAATATCAAAATTTGTGAATTATTCTATAACAATACCACATAGGTGGATTTTTTTTCGTGTGATGCTTTATCTTAAAGTGAATAACTTTTGTATTGCTATAAAGCAAGAAACCTCTATACTTTGGGGTGAAACTGGTTTTTGAGTGTGGCACACATGTGAGTTATATATATATCTTTAATGTGACGTCACGGGACACACGATGTCGTCATTATGACGAAAATCTTCGCGGACCATCTTCGGGTGGTGGTCTATGTGTGTGCGCGTGCCAAGTTTGACGTCGATCAGAAAAACAACATTTGAAGTTTGAATTAGGAGCTCAAGTCCTACTTTTCCAAGTACTGTTTTGACTGTTTTTATCCTTTTTTTTCTTCGAGCCGCACACTGAAGAAAAATTCCTTTTGGGGGATTAAAGCCAAGTGCAGAGAAGGCTCGCATTCGCTCCCGGCCCTCCGAGTCCCGTTGCTTAAAAACTCCCAAAAAGTGCCCCAAAGTTAAAGGGTTCCGAGGATAGATAGCCTACCCGTGTTCTCTTTTTTTTCTCCAAACGAATTTTCAATTTGTATGTTTTGTTGCAATGTTTTGTTGCGATGTTTTGTTACGGGGCGTCTGCAACCTTATCTGGGAAAAAAAGGAATTTCATTTTGCGCACAAAATGAACCCGCTTATCTGCCAGAGCCGATTGACAAACAAAAAATCAGTTTTTGGGAGAAGAAACAACTCTGTCGTCGGTTGTTGTTTTCGTTCCGTGTCTCATCAGTGCAGTGAACAACTTTTAGATTTCTAGGAAACTGGAGGGGAAAAATATTCTTTTTTTTTCAGGGTGAAACCCAGAAATGGTGCGGGAAACTATCTGTAACATTATAGCGAGGGGAGTTCGGTTATCCTGTTCCGTATCCGTGGGCTTTAGGCTAGATGTGTTTTGTTTTATTATGGTTTTACCCTCGAAAATCCCTACCATTAGTTTCCAGTTATCAATTTCCCCACAACCGTAATGTTTGCTAAATCATGATTGTTGACAACAACTGTGTTGACTTGGTGACTGCAACGATATAAGACGTTACTTGAAAAAGCGCACGAAACAAGGAAGTTTACTGATGCGGATGTTTGGTGCTGATAACGGGAAGTTGGAATCCCGCCGTATCCCGTTTACGACTGGCCGTACGGGTCCCCAGGCCCACTGAGTACTGCATGCATGGCCGGCACCGGCGACAGGAGGCGTAAAGTGCCGATTCCTTACACTTTGATTTAAGTTTTAAAAAGTCGTCCTTTAAATTATTCCTTTTTGAATGGAATAATTTAAATTTCATACTTTTTTCAACTGCTACAAAATTTGAAAGAAGATGACATGACAAATCTTACACCCACTTTCGCCCACTTTCGGTAAATAGACCCCTTGCATGTGACATCACATCTAAGGACAGGTCATTGTTCCTCTGTGATATTATACATGAGTAGACAAAATGTACTTTCACATTGTCACTGGATTCATAAAACAAAACTGCATGCCATCAGTCGGGGCACCATGCAAGGGATATATATATACATGCGAGTCTTCAGTGAAGGGCTGACCATAGAGTAGGCACGGCCGGGGGGGGGGGGGGGGGGAGAAGGGCAAAAATTAGAAACCCCAGCCCTGCCCAATTTTTGCTTGTCTTACGAATCCTTAATTTTAGGCCCTAAAGCCAGCTAGCCTGGTGTGAGGGTAGGTATTTTCAGCTTATACTTAGGTGGGCCTTCTGAGGGGCGGGCGGTTCTAGCTTTCAGAAAGAACTTGAGCCAGTTGACTTTGAGTATAAGGGGCTACACGCCCTGCTAGCTATAAGGGTTCGGGTGCATTACCCCGGAAATTGTGTAAAAATCTACCCCTCCACAACTTCATGGCTTATATGGGTTCCTGTGCTGATTTGATTTTCTTTAGTGTCATCTTGAGATGTATGTTTAAAAATCACTTTAATTTCTTGATCGGTCCGGTGTGAGGAAGGCAGGAAAGATGCAGGGTCGTGAGTGATGTGATATGATGATCAACCTAGGGATATGCAGATAAGTGTTTTAACGAATGCAAACGTACAATGACTCGAAGAATTTCACAATTTTGTGTTCAATGGAGAACTTTCCTACCTCCCGGATGGTTCAACCATATGGTTTAACTAAGATGAAATTTTCTTGGTTGCGATCTCTTACTTTTCTTCGTATTTTGGGGTGTACACTGTACAAAAACTTAAAGCGGAATTTGAGTATACATTTTCGTTTCGTTTTCAGTGAATGACGAAACTCTAAATAAGCAAAAGAAAACAACAACAGGAAGTACGAAAGAGTTCAATGAAATTATCTCGAGAAGAGCGACCCATGCACACAGCAGTTCAAGGAAGGAGCCGCTTCCAGATAAATTACTCACCAAGCCACGTAAAATCTCGCGAGACTTGACAGCATGGCCTTTTTGCCTTTTATGCTCTTTGTACTCGAGGTCCACATGACTCGTTCCATATTCATAGCGTACGCATCGTGCGTATTATTTGCGTGCATAAGAAATTGCTTTGTGTGTGATCGGCCCGCTGTGCATGCTTAGGCTTGGCAGCCTACGGCTGGTGCATCAGTGGTCGCCAAGACTTTACACCAATTCGGCGATATTTTCTCCACTTTTGCCCGCCGTAAGCCACCTTTTTACTCCGTGTGTACACTGCCAGGAGTCTACCCTACAAACTGTGCAATCTACAGCCATGCACGCGGCGCAGAAGTGATACATTGAGCCCGGTTTTTGCACCCGTATCGGCCGGGAATAGAGCTTGAAAAACAGAGTACGGCGAGACGACCGTGTAGCCAGCCCCTAGTTCACCGGAGCCAACGCAGCGGCCAACGGGGGCCTTTGTGGACTGTGTGTGATGGCAGTGTGTGGGTCGCGGATAGCGGCCAGACAAATGGCTTTTACGGGGACTCCTCGGGACCACGCCATCCTCAGTGCAACCCAGACCTTCTACCAGAGTGCTGCCACAGCTTCCAGCTTATCTAGGCGGGATTTTGAGCCTGATAGACCCATCGGTTATGGTGCTTTTGGCGTGGTTTGGTGAGTTATCCTTTCCCCTTCTTTGTTCTCGTACGTTTCACGGTGCACGGCCTTTTCGGTCATACGATATCACACGTACACACGATCATGCCGTGTCTGATCGGTGATCACTCCCCTACCAACTGCCTTAGAAAACTTATTATTAATTCACAATTGTCCTTACTTCGTCCAGTATTCCCTGGTCTAATCTTGTACACTTTGAGCAAAGTTTTCTTCAACATTAAATCTTTGTAAGATCTACAGTTTTCTACAAAATCTTTATCACATTTTTTTTTGTCTTGACCGGGTCGCGAGTTTGGCCTTCGCCCGGCCTTTGTCCGCGATGTGGCCCTGATCAGGCTGATGCCGTACACGTATTTAAATGCCTTTGTTCGTCTCCACGTTCGCTCAGCTCAGTTCACAAGGAAATCACACTGTGCTGGAAGGCTAATTGTAGGGAAAAACCAAGTGAACTCGAAAATAAAATGGTATCGTTTGTAATTTGTGTATAACAAATATGTTTTGATGTTATCTTGTTTCCAATTGATGTGTTACAACTCGGCATTCTCAGTCTTCCTGTAAAAAATTGCTTTGTGACTTCTTGTTGTTCAAAACGTATTTACTTAAAAAAAGTTGATGTTTTAATTTTCTTTTTAAAACTTGGTGTAAAATGAATTGCTAAAGTGTTGTTTTGACAAAAGTTCACACCAGATCGCACATAATCACACCTTTTTTTGTAGATGACAAGTTTCAAAACATTCAACTTATACAACCATGACAACTTGAGACTTTGAGTACCGTAAATTCATTTGAGAGAAATTGTCAAGAATCCTACTAAAAAAGTACTATAGTCTATAGTATTAGTATACTGAATCTTTTTGCCTTTTTTCACTTTATCTTCCATCAGAATACTCAGAAACTGACTTTCCCTCAAATATCTTCAACTGAATTATAAACTTTTTCATTTAAAAATAAGAAAGAACATATTTTTGTTGTTGTGAAACCTTTGCAGAATTGTTAGTAGTGAATTCAAGCTCATTCTCAGTCAGTATGCTTGTATATATCTTGAAATGGGGGGGGGGGGGGGGGTCTTGATAAACCTAACTTTGTAAACAATTGCTCATTTACAAATTCCTCCATTTGTGTTCCAAATTTTCTGACATTGATATCAGTCAGTATTTCTCAGAATTTCATGTAACTAACTATTATCCTAAAAAATCCATCAATATCTGAATGTGGGTATTTTTTAGTAGGGATCTTTTACAGTTAAGGCAACTACCTTATCGATGCTGTGGGACACTAATGGGATTCAGCAGGCTTTACAACTTGCTGTTGTTAAATTTTATAGGATTCAAATGGGAATGAAAAACCCAAAGATTTTAGAGACAGTTTATAATTTGTTGAACACATGCACTACGGTATTAATGTTTGTAAGTTATTAGAGTGGTATCAAGGACCATTGCGATTTGGAGTCATACCTCAAACTGTGATGATTCATGCTTTGTTATTTGGATGACCTACCGGTACACATCACACATACATTACCAGTGATCAGATGGAAAAATGTGCCCTTTGTTGCACACTGGCTCCAGCGCTATGGAAGTTTGCGGTCCCCACCTATTCAAACATCTGTTCACCAAACCACAAAATACCACTCTTACAGATTAATTCTGAAAAAAAAAAATCAATGGACCAATAAATGAGGTGATATGGAAATAAAGGTACAGTACTTGCTTATTTTGGAGCATAAAGCCATTTTTTCCGTTGTATAGAATTTATTGTCAAGTTTAATTACGAACTCGCACACGCACTGAGTACTATTAGGAGACCATTACCGGTACTTTTTTTCAATAATGAAGAGCAAGTTGTTGTTTTTTGGGCCATCTACGTGTGTTTGTGTGATCTCAATTTTCTGTGTACATGTTAATTGTAAACTGTAAATTTATGCAGAGGGAAAAATGTCAAAACTCAGCCAGATGTACAAATGTGTGTAGACATGCCTTTAAAAAGCAAGCTCGATCGGATCTCGAAAGCTGCAACTTGGCGTTCATGCATGAGTCACGTACTTTTGCCATGTAATTTCTGAAAGGAGTAGTGTTTTGATTTAAAAAAAAAGTCAGGTTTTTGACCCCAGTGACCCCATGATGACCTTTGACCCCAGTCATGTGACATGTTGGGGCTGGGCTAATGATACTTTTGACAAAGTTGTTGAAAATACAATGGATATATAGCAATAGACAATGTCCACGTTTGTTGCTAACTAACGAACTAACTTATTAACTAACAGAGAGATATGATGATTTAACGAGCTGCTACATGCAGCATTAAAGAATCACTTCTTCCCGTATGAGATTTTGGGCAATTTCCATACAATGTCTTTTAATCCAGCTTTGCTTAAAAAGAAAGAATGGGCGGGGCTTATTAGTGAAAAAGGAGTGACAAGATCGTAAGCATGGAACGAAAAAAGTACATGGGCCATATATACACATAGTTTAGGGAATAGAGCTGGTTTCTTATCCAAAGAATTCCCAAGTTAAACCCAAAGTCATATTAAGCATGCATGCATCCGTGTACTGATGGTGATCTTTCAGCGCAATTGGGTTAAAAGTGTGGCAAATTGAGTATGAGGACTAGATCCAATTGCGCCAGGCATCGTCAGCTGTCAGAACCGTACCGTACCGAGACATGCGGACTAGGGTGTAATTTTGTGCCATGGATTGACTGAGCATTGCAGTGGTCGATGGTCACTGCGGGTCCCTCCTTGATCAGGATTGGCTGTTTGCCGTTGTAACGCCAGAGGGCGTTTAGGTGCGCACAGGTCGTCACTCTCTTGTAGTGATCATTGACTCGTGTGAGTAGTCCGGCAGCAGTGTTCGTTTGGTTCGTTTGTTAGTCGGAGGCTCGGTGGATGCATTATTGATGCACAATGGCCTCTGGCTTATCTGACCATCTTCATTTTTTCCACCCATGTTGATGTTCACAAAGAAGCGCAATGGTGAACAAGTGATATCTGCAAGTGCAAGGGCTGCCAATATTGGTTTAGTGTAATATTGAATCCATTTTGAACAGTTTTTCATGATATTTTTTAAATGTGGTCCTTGGAGGGGTGACCACTGCCTCAATCCTGCAACATCCTCCAGCAATCACTGTCGATATGTTGAGGCAGAGCCAGTGACATCCTGGAGCAGTGCGAAGGATTTCTAGTACATTGTATAATCTAGGCTGAGCATGAACAACACAAGGTCCGGCCCAAGACCTTGACGCAGTGCATCCTGCAAAATCAGCCACACATTTTTGCCATAGCCCCTATAGCCTCAACCCTGCAAAATCCTCCATTTTGCAAAGAGGATTTTGGAGGATTTGAGAAGGTTTGGGTTAAAAAAAAAATTCATGGAAAACTTCTATAGAAACTATTGCAGTAGCACTTCAGTACAGATTCGAGTATCATCAGAGAATGATTTCACCATGTCCACAACCCATGCAAACATACATTCTGTGCCAAGTTGTCCTTTCAGTCAAAATCAATCAAGCTGTTATCAACAGTTGAGAGCTCTCAGCCTACATAAAGCAGGATTGACTGGCTGTGACTGTTTATGTGTAACTTGATACAGCTACCGGTATGCTTTGACTGCAGGTGATTGATAAGCCAGCTGTGCCTACCACTTGTCTGCTTTTGTCTGTTAACTGAATTTGACTGGTCACTGTGCTTGCTTGACATATGTTCTGACTGTTCGTGACTAACCTGTGTAAAAGGCATGGCAGGGGAAGATGATTGATTTTTGGACTGTCTGTGACTGTTCAGATAGCAGGAGGGTTAATTTTATTTCTGATTTGTGCATACCTTGGAGTAGACAATTCTTGCCCAGCATTCCAAAAAGTTTTCTCTGGAGCCCTGATTCCATGTGGAAAATCCTAACTACAAGCAAAGATTTTCTGATTTAGAACAAAGCAGCAATTTCTTGCTTACAACAAGCACAGCCATAAAATTTGGGCCATGTCTGCTGTGTGCCCTTGTGTTTCTCTTTGTTCCTGTCACAGTGGTAGTCAAAGTGTGAAGCAATTAGTCAGACCGTGGTTCACTGGTTAGCGTTAAGTTTGTGTGATGTTAGTACATATTGGAATAACAATATGCAAAGAGGACAAAGCGCTGGGTTTGTGCATTGCAGGTGTGAAGGGTTGAGTATGGTTGGAGCACTTCCTTTCTCTATGGTTGGAGCATTGTGGGGATTACAGCGGGTGTTATGTAATATCTACAGACAAGTTGGCTCATGTGTAACATTGTGAAGTGGAGCGCAATGTTGACTGTTCATCAAATGGGTACAGCGCACACCTATTCTTTAGTGGTATTACTGGTAATGGAAATTGGTTCATTACACAGTGTTTTTTTTTTCAAATTGAAAACCTTTATTGTATCCCATGTGCAAAGTATACAAAGAAAACTTTACATGGTGCTTGTGCATGTACATTACCTAGGGCTGGTCAAAATTATGGCTGGGGTCGGCAGTAAACACGTGTGTCTATTGTGCATGGAAGTTGCTTTAGCTGCTTGCGTACATGCATGCATGTCTAACTGGAAGCCACAGCCTAGCCTAGTAACAATTACACACAGCCTCATGCTAAACCCCTTGCGCCATACATGTAGCCATAGCCATGAACTTTGGATGCAGCCTTAGAATCTACTTATGGGCTCCGTGCACCAACAAGAGAGGGCGCTTTTTTATAGTATTTTTACCACTTTCGAGAGTCCCGTGGATGGGACACACTGCGTAAGCGCTGATTGAGCGCGTATACCGCGATGTACATTTTGTAGGCACATGTGACGTATTTTATTTTGAATGCACCCAAGGCCATAGAATTTTCGCGTGAGGATCAGGCGTCATCGGCTTTGCGTTTCGGCTGTGCTGTGCTCTCCCAGTGGTGTCCCCCAACTCTCCCTTTTTTACGGTCGAGGGGGTACTAGTGCACAGAGCCCATGAGCAGGCATGCAACTTTTCCTCAGATCAGCTGATTTCCTCTTTTTTCACTTCCAATGTGTGCCATTGAAAAAATAGAAAAACACCGTACAAAGTATTGGAAAGATTTGAACTTCCTCTTTTTTTGTGACTTCCCAGTTGCATGCCTGCATAAGGGACATTAGACACACAAAAGTAATGCTCAATTTGTTAAGTTAGTGTGCTGTAAGTGAAAAAAAAATCTCAATCCGTATTTTGCATCAGTGTGGGAAAGGATCTCCGCTTGCCAGCTGTTCACCTAATCACTGAATAGATGAGGCCGTAAGGTTTAGTTTGAGAGGATTGTACTCCAATGTGAAAGACTCAGTGTGAAGCTCAGTGGACCTAATTGACGATACCATCATACTTCAGTAATAGTCTTCAAAGGAGTTGGACCTCCTTATGTCTGTTAATGCCGCCCTCTATAGATGAGCATTCAGTGCGGCAAAGAAGGGAGCGATGTAAGCAGCTTAACTTTTCTGTCTGCGAGGTAAAGGAGGAAGCCAGAATTTAAGGGGATTTGTCTGATTAACTGAAGTGACTGCAACACTAGATTCGTGGCGCACCTGGCTGTACAAGGAAACATTGCAGACCCAGTTTATCTTTTCCCCAGTGCCTTAGTCCCCTGTTTTCACCCACAAAAGGCATCCTGTGTAAATTGATAGGCCTTATGTGCGTACATTTGCCTGGAAAATTTAACTTGACAAATCGACTACTTTGGTGCCGGCTGTCATATTTACGGGTTGTGACTTTGCTCTGTTAAGCACCGAAATGTGCTAAGCACCGAAAATATCTGCTCAGCGAAAAACAACAACAACAAACAAAAAGTTACCAACTAAACTATTCACACAATGGGTGTGTACGATTAGCTTCCCTGTGTCTGAGGAAGCCACAAAACTAGGCCAATCAAATGCTTTGGTGTGTTCGCCTTGCATTCTGGGAAAATGAGGTCAATGGTTGTTGTTGGGCGGGACTTTAAAATCTAAACACACCGGGCATAACTGTCGTCTGCTCCACTGGTTAAGTTAAATTTATCATGATGATGATAATGATGATTGCAACCAGATCAATAATTTCTGGAATCAGAAGATGCATGTGCTCGGAATTATCAAAAATATGTCTGTCTGCAATTGAACTTTGTGAATAATTGGGAGTATTTGTGTCATGCATGTAAATCTGTCCGTTGTACTTCATTCGTATTCAAGTTCCTGCCATGCATCTTCAATCTAACTAGCCACGAAATCTTCGGGTGACGTCATTACATGTACACCCAGGCAGCCACCAGAGACCCGCTTGCGAGCTGGGGCAGTGGTGGTTGATGCCGGGGCGGACACGAGTATCACGTGATGGCTAATCGAACGCTCTCACGTACAGACGTACGTTTTACTTACATATTTAACGGTGTAAGCTAATCGAACGCACCTACTCATGAGACTGTTTCTCAGCTGGTTATGCTAAACACATAAACTTTGCTAAGCAGTGTTTTCTATTAAAATGAAAACGGGAGTTGGGTGGTGAGACCACCATGTAAGAAGAATGGGGCATTTGTTAACAAGTCTAAGCGCTAATAGAGCAATTGCGTGTCAATATTGAACTTGGATTGGTGAGGTTTGATTGTTTGTTTGCCCTGGAGAGATGAGGAAGTTTCCCATGCTGCTTATTATTGAAACAAAAAGTCACACCCAGCTTAGACTCTTTCAGGCCATTGCCATTTATTTGGTTTTTCTGGTTAAGGCCACTATCATGTGACTGTTTCTCATGCTCCGTCACACCAAGAAAAATGAACATACTCAGCTCAAAAACAATTTGAACATGAATTTGTGAAGTCATGGCAAGTCGGCGCACAGCGAATTCGCAAAAGTTGAACACAATTTGAACTCGGGTGAATTTCACATCTAATGTTTCATGACGTTACAAAAATTTGTTTCACATCCCCCCCCCCCCCCCGGCCCTTCCTTCTTCATGTAAAGTATGAACTGGCCCGTCTCTCTCACCATGAACATGTGTCTAGACTCAAACTGTATACATGCAGTGTGTGGACAAATCATGCAAAGTTGCCAACATATGTAACATGCAACTTAAAATAGCTGGATACATTTTGTGTGGGCAGCAGTTGGCTAATATAATGCTACGTCAAGCACAGTGTGTCAACATTAGTCAGTTGTACATGCACATGTAGGTGTTAGTTCATGTACCGAAAGCATATACTCTTTTAATGCAGCATACTTGTACTTAAAAGAATTGTACATAACATGACTGGTGCGTGTAAGACATATAGACGTGTCTGAATTTTGTACTTTATCTAGTGAGACAGCCAGATATTCTTCTGTGTATTGTTTAATTTTCAGTAATCATGATGTATTAAAATAACAACAGTACATAAAACATAATACTGACAAATATTTAACTTATATGCACACATGTAATTGACTAAAATTGATATTCAATTGTTAAAGATAAACACGGAAAATTGATTAAAAAAGTCGAACTGATTGATTGATATTTATGTAAATAGTTTCCACACGGCGCATATTGTAATTTACATGTAATTGTTTAGGTGTTTGTGCAGTCACCTAAAGATCTATAGATGAAATACATACTGGTACCTATTCACATACTATCGTTTAGGCCTACTCTATGTTTTTCCTGCTACAACCGTTTGACAAAGTTAGCATAGTAACCCCAACTAATAGTGCAAGGCAATTAACACATGTTTAAACCCATATGCCTTGCCCAAGTGCCTTTCCCAATTAATCATTTGTAATGGATACCCAAAAATAACCTGCCCCTGAATAAGTAGCTACAATATCACCGCACACTTTGGTATTTTTGGTAACTCTTGCCTTTGCCTGTGTGCATCAAATCGCCAATAATCATCACACACTGATTCTGGCAGATTGTCCTGCAGTTATTGGACTGTGTTCCCCGACCCACGAGCAACTACTGTGTAACTACACGCTCACAAAAGCGTTATCTGGTCTGGGTCAGCTGCCCCGGTGTATAGATGACTGCTCGACGCACCGCGTTATTACCGTGACCTACTTCACGGGGTCAAGTCTGTAGGCTGGCTGCGGCCCGGCCCCCGTGCCTCGCCGACTGATTAAACCCCGGCATGACTACGAGCAAACGCACCAAATTAACTCCAAAATTCCCCGGCAACATCATTGTAATACCAGCCCAGATCATAAGATGAAACATTTCAAATTCTCCGGCATCCGGAATATTTAAAACCTGTCAGTGGACCTGCGGTTATGACTAGGCCATTTGGAAGCTAGATGACATGTATACGGCAGTTTGTTTGGATGTTTTGGAAGGGAAACTGGGACGTTACTTGCACATGTGGGTCATTCTTTTTACAGCTTGTACAAATATTTTAATGGTGGCAAAATGATACATCATCCACATGTACAAGTACATGTACAGTCATGACTGGGAGGCAATCAGAACTGTGTCCTTTCATTGGTTAGTTAACCCTCCTGCTATTTAAACAGTCACAGACAGTCCAAATTTCCATCCACTTCCCCTGCTATACTTAACAGTCAGATCGTGTGTCAAGCAATCACTGTGACTAGTCAAATTCCATCAACAGACCATACAGACAAAGCAGGCAAGTTGTGAGCACAGCTGGCTTATCAATTACCCACAGTCAAAGACAAGCTGTAGCAAGTTACATACGGTATGTAAACAGTCACAGCCAGTGAATCCTGCTTGATTTCCCGGTTTGGCTGGCAATTCTTAACTGTTGAAAACAGTCACTTGATTTTTTTTTACTTAAAGGTGTACCGGTACTTGGCACAGAATGTATGTTTGCATAGGAGGGTTTAGTTCAAGGTTCATGTATTGTAATATGGGAAGAGGGAAAAACCTATAGAAGAAAAAATGTTTTTTTTTATATTTTGACGCAACTTTTCCTCAGCCAATGTGTCAAAGACGAAATTGTAAATTTTAGATTGATAGCAAACCAAATTTAATTGTGAATTTTTGATCAAAAATTCAAAAAGTAGTACCAAATGGTACAACCCACGGTGGCCGGGTAACGTGTGAAGATAGCTGTATGGCACCATCGGTGCACCCCGGCTGTACGTATGTACCTAGAGAGTACAGCAAACAAAAAGGAATGGGGCGTGATCTAATATACCAAAAATATACAAATGTAATACTTCAGTTGTATGAATACAATATACGGCCGAGTGTCCACCCACCCACCCACCAACCAACTTATGCAGCTCAAACCCACGGCGTGTTTCACACCGCCTTAGAAAAAACCTTTGACAGCTGAATAAATTAGCAATCTGTTTTTCGTTGAAATGCTCAAGATAAAGACATTGGGAAAATTGTTGTTATTCATCTGATAAAACATTTCATGTAGAACATACATACATGTACATGTACATCAAAATGTACTGTACATACTTATACATGTAGGTCAAAGCAAATATTTCTTAATAACTTTTTATAAATTTTTAATGAATTGAACATTTTTGTAATATCCTGTATAAACACGGGTCCGTTTATAACATATACTGTTTGAGAAGCTTACCTCCAAAATATCCATACATTGTATTATATCCACGCTATTTTTGCATCCTAATCACCTTATCCTGCATGTGATGTATAAACATCCTCTGGCAATAGTAGGGTGGAAACGGCAGCTGGGTAGTGCCGATTGAGAATTGTAGTCCCCCTCCTCAAAATAAAAAAAGAAAAAAAAAAAACGAACTGAGAATACTACTGAGAAATGCTTTCAAATCCAACCACGAGTGTCTCCTGAGAAATTAAGTCCCCGATACTTTTTCATCTTTAGTGTAAGCAATATTTTCTGCAGTTTTTTCCCTGCCTTAGGGAGGATAGCGGCGCCCTTGGTCAATACAGAGTACGTTATTTGTGTGGACAAGATGCAATTTTTTTCCTACATGTAACAGACTTGGTTTTTCCTTTATTTTTCTTTTTAGTTGCCTTCACGTTAGGGGTGTGCATTTAGGGGTAGTGCGGGAACCGGAACCTGGTTAAAAATTACACGGGCACCTGTCAAAGAACCCAACCCAAAAATTCAAAGTGGTCCGGACAATAATACTACCACATCTGTCCGTCAATGCAGCAATTGCAAGAAGCTTTAGCTTCAATGTGAAAATTGCAACTTTGTGATCTTTTTCCATGTGAACTGGTTTTCATTTTGAAAGTTAACCACCAATGACATTAGAAACCTTTCTTTTTAATTGTCTTGGAAGTTGTTAAGTAATTTGTAAAATTGGTTGCGGGTACCTGATCTCATAATCTGGAACCGGTTCATGACATCAATGGCCGGGTACTGGAGTAACCTGGTTCTGATGCATAGCCCTACTTCACGTGATTTATGTTTGAGAAATGTATCTAGCTAAATCTAGTGCTACCCAAGGCAGGGAGAACTTTGATTAAGTTGTTTTAGCTTTAGAATCAATTCAGATTCTTGCAGTGCCATGTGGCACAAACAATACTTAATTAACACTTCAAAACCCTTCACGTATGAACATCTGAAGGGTTAAAAATAAAAGTGTTTGACATATTATGCTGAATTTTTCTGAAACATTAGGCACTCTATTTTTTGGCAATTCCATAAATTAGGACATACATGTCAGATGAGTTAATGAACGCTGTTGGGAAAGTGAATGTGATACATCACTAATATTTGACGTCTATTGAGAAAAAACCCCAACAATTTCAGACCACACTTACGTACACCACCACCTTAAAGACATTGTGTCATGTGGTCAGACGTACAGTGTAGTTTACGGAATTGCTTTCTTGTTGATTTGAATTTTGATTCCACAGTACTGAGAAAGGTAGACAAATCATAGCTCAAATTTATTCATTTTTTTCCCTCTTGGCCTTCCATATTCTACAAGTCAGTAAGGGATTGCTGAGAGTTGATATTTGAAGAGTCATTTAGTTGGATCCAATTTTGTCCATTTATTAAATTTCTCCTTTCTTTGGTATCTCTCGTCCACAGGTCGGTGACGGATCCCCGGGATGGCAAGCGAGTGGCTCTCAAGAAGATGCCTCACGTCTTCCAGAACCTCATCTCATGCAAGCGAGTCTATCGGGAACTCAAGATGCTCTTTTTCTTTAATCACGATAACGTGAGTACACGTGTGCGCTCGGCATTGATCGGCAAATCAAATAGACTTAACCCGGAAAACACAAGAGGATTCTTCAATAGCCCCCCCCCCCCACCCCCACCTCTCCGAGATTAATATGAAAGTAACATTAAATTCTACAGGGTGGTGCAAAAAGGAGGATACCCACGTTTGACAGGAATTTTAACCTTCGTGTGTTCAACTTTTTTGAACTGTTTTTTTTTATATAAAATGCAGTGAAGTATAGCTCTTCAACCATGTACATGGTGAAAAAAATCTTTAGAAAAATTGCAAAAATAATGTTATTATGCTAATTTGTATACAAGTCACCAAAATCACTGTTGTCCACATGAAAGTGTAGTGTTGTGTTTTTTAGTCTTCAAATCAAGCTCCTGAGCTCAGTCAAGCGGATGGAATAAAGCCGTCTGTGGACAAGCAGGTTTGGCACATGAAATTTTTAAGCTCATATGTCATAGACAAAATTCAAAGCCATTAAATTGAATTTTTGAAGTACATGCCCAACAAGTAGGTGAAAATTGCTGTCAAAAGTGGGTTTCCTTCTTTCTGCACCACCCTGTAGTTGAATTGGAACGATTTCTTTAAATGCTTCTGATTGGCTAAATACATTTAAAATAATACTATTGTCTTATCCCTCACTCATAATCAACAAATGCTAATCCTGTACATTTTTAAAGATTTATTCATTAAAACTTTCTCCACGTTTTCTGTTGTTGCTCGCAAACAAAAGGTTTTTTTTGTATTGCTTGTATTTCATTTCTTCTCCAAGCACCCTGAAGTAGGTGTATGTGTAACTAAGAAAATGTCTCCACTTTTTGCAATTTTTTTTCCAAAACCAAATTTTCCCAAATATTGTCTTGCCCCAAAACATCATGTAAGTAACCAGCTATGGTACAGTAAATGTTCTTTCCATAATGGCATTTTTTTTGCAATGTTCTCAGTAAAAAAAAAAAGGATTGTAATTCTGTTGAATTGAAACTGACTCATTTATGTAGGTACTATGAAATTGTTTCCACTTTTTCTCTTTTTTTTCCTTCCAATCAGTTTTCCCTAAAACTGATATTTTTCGTCTTTGAAACTAATATTTTGTTTCCAAGAACACTTCATTCATGTTGTGTTTTTAATCAGTTAAAAAAAAAGTGTTGGAATTTGTTTCAATTGATCATTACTGATTCAGTTTTGCACATGTCGGTGCGTAACGGAAAAGCCTGATTCTTCGAAAATGTGGCCGCACACATACGTGCATGCCTACTTGTGTTTCCTTCAAAGAAATATCCAGTTCAATCTCAGGTGCATTTGAATTTCTGAGCACCTGAATTTATGAATGACTGCAAAATGTGATACTGGTATCATGTCAGGATGGGGAAATATATGAGGGGAAGTTTGTAGTATGATGCATATATTTCAGTCACATTTTACATGTGTGTAGATTGTTGTTCTTCCGTTAAAAAATGGAGTATAAGCATGTATACAGTGATGCACAAATGAATGCACCCCCCCCCCCCCACCCTCCGTTCTCTTCTGTGATTGCATACTGTGCAGTGCAGTTACTTAAAAAAACCACAAATATACTCATAAAATATATTGAAGTAAACTCACACACAGTAATTTGCGCCTGTGCAGTGTAAATTGCAAAATTTTGATTACTTTTTTTTTGGGGGGGGGGCATTGAGGTGATATTTGAATGAACTCTAGAAGAGTTTTCTAAGAATTCATGCCTGTATATCATTGCCTCTTCAAAGATATCTCTCAAATTTATTTCGAAATTTGCAAATTTCTTTTTGCGGATTTATGGACCCCTTTCGAATTTCATTTCAAAATTTGTTGGATTATTGGTGGAAGGCTTACATTCAGTGTAAAACAAAACAGGGTACACAGAATATCACAATGGTGTTGTCATATGCAGAATTGCATTTGCAATCCATCAGTCCATCCATGAAATGCAATTTTATTATTTTTTTTCTGCTAAAAATGTATATTTTTGTTGGCAGTTGCACGGCAGTGAGCGTGCGTGGTTAATGTAGTCGGCCCTGGGGGTGGCTTTTTGTGGTCAGTAGTATGTTGGAGGCTGTGAGCACACAAGGCCCGATTACTGCACATGCGGACCGTGTTTCAGCTGGAATAATTCATTTTTCAGGCTGTGTACATGCACGGTGTGCAGTGTGGACCCTTAAAATCTGTTTCTGTCTGCACAGGATAGATAAATTGAAACAAATATTTCCCTTCTTTTTGGGAGGGGAATTTGTTTTTCAATTGAAATCGATCAATTTTTGTACACATGGTGGGATGATAGCTAACGGACACTGCATAATCTTCCAATTTGAGCTTATACAAATAACAACTGAAAGCACACACTTTAAGCTTTTTTTTTATGGCAGGACTGTTTATTTAGTTTCGGTTTGCATCAACAAAGTTGAAAATCTGAGTTGCTATACAGCATGCATGTATTTAACCACTAGCCACCAGGATTATTTTTGGCTACAAAAAACCCATTATTTGAAAAAAAAGACAAGATAAATCGGCCAAATTTTAAAATTAAGTCAAACACCACAAAAACTGACTCATGAGTCATTTGCACAATATTTGTACGATACTTCTCATCGTAACTTCATATTTTGCAACACTCCGAGGCCCTGCCATGGAGTGATATTTGCTATGATGATAGGCTGTGTACAACGGCCAAGCTCAAGTTCAACACACGTTATGTACAAAACCAATGGGTACCACTGAAGTGTGTACACGTCCACCGCCCACCGCCGGCGATTTAACCTGTCACCCGCCCCTGTGAATATACATTGTCAGATCGTGTTTACACGTTCTCCGGGGTTAACTGGTTAACAGAAAAATGCAATTTGTATACTCTGACTGAGACTAAAGGACCAAAACGCAATAACAGCAAAAAGAAACAAAAGTTTAGGAATTAAATTCCCATTGATCAGTTTCATTTTATTCTTTGACAGGTTCTCCGTGCTCTGGACATACTTCAGCCTCCTCATCTAGATTTCTTTGAAGAAATGTATCCTTTCAAAAACAAAGTGCATATATATATGTACATCCACGGAATATCAAAACAACATAAGCGAGATGTTGCCTCCCCCACTTTGCGGGGTAGGCAACTTTGCGGGGTACCGGGTACGCGGCTTTACGGAGTTGGCAGCTTCGCTGCCTGTAGCCGCCATAGTGTAGTGGTGATGAGAAATGTTAGAAGTACGTATAAAGTGCTACGGCAGATAGGTGATGGGATTGTGCCTTTGATGATAAAAGCATGGCATTTGGCGCACAGTCAGAGTATGTCTTGAGAAAGATATTTGGCTATATAGGGCCATCGCAGATTTGTCCTTTTAAAAAAAAATAGGTAGAATAACAAGCAGTGGCAGCCATTTTGAATTTTGTTTTTGGAAATTGCTTGTTATTCTACCTATTTTTTTTCAAAAGACAAAACTGCGATGGCCCTATAGCCAAACATCTTTTTCATGACATACTCTGACTGTGTGCCAAATTTCATGCTTTTATCTTCAAAGTTAACAACCCCCCCCCCCAATTTTTCCCCTACCTGCACCACTGTTTGCATAAACTACATGCAAGATTTTCCCTGGGTTACCTGCTCAGTGTTCAGGTGTGCAACTTTTCCTGGAATCGGCTGATTTCCGTGTTTTTCACATTAAACTTATACCATTAAAAATTGAAGGGAAAAGAACCCTTGGAAAATTTGGAATTTCCTCTTTTTTATTTACTTCCCACTTATATTCCTGAGTGCTGGATTTCGTAGAATTTAGGAAGTTTCTAGGGAAAAAAATGTAAAGAGTACGGTAAAGAATATTCATCAAATTACATTCAATATGGAAAGCCCTGATGGTATCTTTCAAACTGCAGGATTTTAACAATCTTTCAGAGGATTGTGAATGTAAGTACTTGTGCCTTTAAAATGCCTGTTTTAAGGGTTTTGTTGATTCCGTGGGCTGAACAAATTACTAGAAATATTCTACCTTTTGGAAATCAGATATTGATAATTCCCCCCCCCACCCCTCCCCCCCCAAAAAACCCACAATTTAAAAGATGTTGATAATGTTCTTTGATTTTCATCGATCTCTAAACTAAAAATCACTCCCTTCCTTCCCTAACCCCACCCACTCCCCCAGGGTTTGAATATTGAAGGAATATAATTGATGTCAAAACACTTGTCCGATTTCTGCTACTTAATTTTTGTTCCCTCTTATTTTCTGACCCGCCTTCCTCCTTAGTCGACATAAGACAGCCATTATTTCTGATTGATTTTTCCACGTCTGAAGTCGTCTTGGTCGGGTTTTTAGTTTCCCAATCTGTCTGCTAAGTTGTTTTTTCCTCTCCCCCGCCTGCCCGGCTGCATCGGCTCTCAGTGGTTTCTGGAGGATTCTGTTTCAACCGTCCGTGAAATTTCCCTCCAAAAAAACCTTTTTAATAAATACACCTAATTCTGTGCTGTTTTTTTCCTTTCTTGTGTTGTCGTCCGTCGGCCGACATGCTAGATCTCCGGCTCGGCGGAATGAGAACAAATATTCAGAAAATTCGTCCTATGTTATTTGTGGGTTTTGTTGTGTGTGTTGTTTTATTTTTTTGTCAATTATGGTTTTAATTAATTAGGCCAAGATAATGTAAACATTTTGCCATACTGTACATTCTGACCTATTGGTGCGCAGGTTTAACACCCCCCCCCCCCCACAGCTCAGTCAAATTTGATGTTTATTTTTATACCTCTGGCATTTCAGAAGATAAATTGTTAGATAAAAAATAATTATGAAATAATGTTATAATAAGTCGTTACAGTTACACAATTGAAGCAAGAAATTGTACATGTGCTTTTTCCCCAATTTTGTATCAGTTTTGAAAGCCATTGGACGTGTACGTACATTACAAATTGTAAGGTTTTAACTTAAAATCGCCCCCTGAAGCAAATGTGATCTGAAGTGGTGAAGATGCACAAAAAAGGGCTTAGCTTTCGTGTGCATACATGTATCGTGTTTAACAGAGCAGCGACATAATGCACTAAAATGATTTACTTAGAGAAGTGCTCAGTCAACGAGTCAAGATAGATTGAACAAGTGATACTCTCTCAAGTCTTTCGTTTCTCTAAAGTGATGTTGGATGAGATTGAAGTAGACATCACTTTTTTTTGCGGGAATTCTGTGACATCTGATTATCTGGCTTATTTATTCTACAAGTTGAGACAAGTACGGCATATATCATAAAGCCGTCTCTGCTGTATAGATAGGGAATTATCCTAATTCCAACAAAATCCAATATTATGTACAGTAGTAATCCAACAAATACTCCACATATCACCAACTCGCTCTCCATAGGATCTGATACACCATGCCCTCTGGAGACGTGTGTACAATAGGGAACAAAAGTTTGTGTACGTCTCCACAGGACAATTTGTATAGATGAATACGTGTCCACAAAATTTCACGAAATAGATATGGATTTTACTCAAAAACTAAGAATTTCCAATGTAGGTTGATGTGTTGCAAATGGAAGAGTTTTAGAAAAGGGATATTAAGTCCAAATTTTAGCCAAGGAAATGAATTCTGGTTAAAAATATAAGAGCATTTCAAAACTTCACTTTCAAACTCGAAAACTTCACTACATGAGAAGAAAGAATTGTCTCCACAAGAATACAAATTTCAGTATGCGTGTGTTTACATATGTGACCTGTCATCACAAAATGAGCTTAAAGAATTGAGATATTTATATATCTGGATTCTGCAGATCAAGAGCTTTCCAGTGGTAACATTTAGGGGTACTGAGTTCAGTAACGGAAGTACAGACCACCGACTTGTTTGAAGTAGTAAAACTGATTCTTGAGAAAATGGCATTTAAAAATCTTGCAGTTATGTTACAGTGAATGCAAAGTCAATTCTTAAAAATGGATGAAATAGATTTAGAGATGTTTGACTGAACAAAAAAATTGGGGAAAAGTAAAACAGGACTTACAGATTGAGGTTAGCCTGAAAACCCAAAATGGACCACCCCTTCAAGCCCCACTGTACCGCAAAACGATAATTTCCGACTTTAAGCTCATTTCATGATGATAGGTCACATAGGTTTTTATGGGCTATAAACCATCCTGGATAAAAAGAAGCTGTTTTACTTTCAATGTTCAGTCAAAATGACCAGGCTCAGCTGTCCTTCAGCCATCAAAATGCGGCCAAGACTAGCTGTTGATTTTGCTTCATTTAGGGAAGTACAGTCATTTGTGTTATGCCAATATAATGATGGTATTGAACAAAAGTTTGAAAATTGACGTTTGAAAAGTCTGTCTTGTGTAGCAGTGAGCCAAGCTACGTAGTACCCCCAGTGGCCCAAGACGTTGTCAATTTTTTTTTTTGTTTTTTTGTTTTGAATTTTTCATTTTAATCCCATGATTTGACCTTGGTGATATGTACATGTATGTGGACTATTTTCGAGTAGTGTAATAGGGGTATAAGTGGCGCCACCAATGCCAAAATAGTCCGCCCGCCCCCGAAAAAAAACCACCCCAATTTTTTTTGTGGCCTTGGGCAACATTTTTTGCAAAAATTAAACTTCTAAAAAAAAAGTTAAAAAAAATTGTGAGCCACCCCCCGCCATTAAAGACAAATCCTAGAGTACGTCTGTTGGGCCTTTGTGTCGTAAGCATTGGCCATGGAAGATCGTCAACCGCATTTTCTCCACATTCCAAACAAAGTAATACAATTTCTCATTCAGAGAATAAAATTCACATTTGTAAGCATCTTAGAGTGAATTTTTATTTTTTGATCAAATGGTTGGAAAATTTCCTGAACTCCCCGCTGTCAGATACGTAGTGACGGAGCTTCTGCAGAGCGACCTTCACAAGATCATCGTGTCACCGCAATCCCTCAGCTCCGACCACGTCAAGGTCTTCCTCTATCAAATTCTAAGAGGTAGGCAAGACAGAAAATTCCGCAGTGACGCCAATCCTTCCCAAGGATTTTTTGTCAATGGATAATGGAATTTCTTTCCCCACTCCTCTTTTTTTTGTATTAAATTGGCGACTTGATTCAAATCAATACCTCGGGTGTAATGACATCGTGCAGGATTTTTGTAATCTTGACGTTGAGATTTTTTTTGGTTTTTATGGGCTGGGGATTTAGTAACACTAACCCATTCATTTGATCTCGAATGTATGTATTCCACAGTGATTTGAAACCTCTGTAAAGTGGTCTATACCAGGCACAGGATATATGATGCGTAGTTGTTGGAGGACTATCTGTGGAAAATTGTTTCTCGGAAATAAATGTGACAAAGGGAGGACTGGTTTGCCGCTCAAAATGTTCTAATACTTAGTTTTTTTTGTATGAACACGAACAGCTTACTTTTGAACAAAACACCTTTCTTGTAATATTTGAAAGAAATGGAGGGTTGTCTCTGTTGTGTTAAAGGGAAGATACAACATTTGCAAACATCAAAAAAGAAATGATCAAATTATCACGAAATATCTTACTGGGTTGTTAGGCCCTGACAGTCCAAAGCATCCTGTAAAATCGTGGCTCCTGGTGTGCTGACATTTTCAAGAAAAATTGTATTTTTCCAGCACTGGTTGGCCGACCATTGTTGGAAAAACTGGCTTTTTTCAAAAAGTGCTCCTAGTTTTTCATATTTAGTTATTCCGCATTTTCTTTGCAATTGATTACACACCTGTGAAGGGGTACAAGCCTGCTAGACTGATTCTCTGACCTAACAATTTCCCAAAGTCTATAAATTGCTCTGTTTCATCTTAAGTGGGGTCAGGGAGCCAGACTACAAGAATATGGTTGGTTTTCTTGGATTTTCAAAAATCTACGAACCCAAAACGTGAAGCAAGTCAGTTTAACAATATTTGCTATAACATACTAATCCTCCAAATCCATTTATTTCTGAAAATTGCAGTAAAAGCAAATGTTGTACATTCCCTTTAAACTTTTATACAACGCCTGAATAAATTCCCGTCATTTGATTGGTAGGTCATTGATCACATGTCAATGACTTATTTGTCTCAACCCACGGCGTGCCGCACTGCAAAAATAGAAGTTCCATACCATGGTAAATAGGAGTTCCATGGCACGGTCATGTGATTGGAGGCTCTGAACAATCAGATGACGAGGATTTATTCAGGTGTTGTGTATTAAACACAAGTAATGAATGTTTCAGATTCGTGCAATGGAAAGAATAATTTCATGAAGTGCAGATGGAATGTTCCATTCAACGATGCTTGGCAGCCCCATAATACTACATTGTACGTCAGTGCTTAGGTACATAAAAAGTCCCCACCAAAAAGCAGTGACTAGCAGTATTTCTTCTCCGGAATCAAATTAATTTCAGTCCTAGCGAGACCTTGTGACCCTGGCATTTATAAAAGAAGATAAAAAAAAAGAAATATCCCTTTATATCACCGACTCGTCCTGGGGAAAAGAGATAAAAATATATCTCACTAGGCCTAATCAGTCGAGTTGTGGTCAGTTCGAGGCCATTCCGTTGCGGGTCACCGTACCGCCAGTGATACATAGAGGTCAAGGAAATCAATGGCAGATATTGGATTTGTTTTAAAGGAGTACTGTTGAGAGAGAGCACCCTATGTGAAAAAAAAATGCGTTTACCCGAAAATGATAGTACTTGGAAAGATCAAAAGGCAGAAT
The DNA here is from genome assembly GCA_029964075.1 of Patiria pectinifera. Classification (NCBI taxonomy): domain Eukaryota; kingdom Metazoa; phylum Echinodermata; class Asteroidea; order Valvatida; family Asterinidae; genus Patiria; species Patiria pectinifera. Next base: position 19,233,047 of record CM057147.1, on the reverse strand, counting down.
ATCAGAGATCACACAACTTTATTTTATAATAATGGCACAAAGGAATTTTGTGGTACAATATTTTAGTCCTCAGAAATCGAGCCATTGGGGCACTAGTCCTCATTACAACCACATATGTTTCTTTTTGCTGCTGGAAAGAAGTATAGCGGAATTTCCAACGATGTGTCTTTAGACGCATCCTTGGAAAGGCCTTCTTTCATTGATTTCTTCAAAATGACAGCTTGCCAGAAAGAATAATTTCACAGGGAGTTTAGTGCCATTACCATCTTTAGACCAAGTCAGCTTTTCAGCAATAATCACGTCACTTACTTTTTGGATAGCTGCAAATGATGGAATATACCTTTAAGCAACACAGTGATGCGTGTTGACAGTCTTGACTGTTGTTTTTATCTATTTTCTCGTCCAGGGCTGAAGTATCTCCACTCGGCAGGTATTCTACACAGGGACATCAAACCTGGCAATCTTCTCGTCAACAGTAACTGCATACTCAAGGTTGGTGACCTCTTCACCTCTTGCTTGGCTTAAGTGCTCCATTATCTTGATTGCCTTAGTAAAGGGTCGAGTGAGGACATCACTTCAGTGTAATTTTTTTCTTCATATAATAAATTTCTAATTTTCAAATAAACTACAAAGGGAAACTGACTATGTGCATTGTAATATTTTTTTTGTTTTTTGCAAACTTGAACAAAGAAATTGACTGGAGAGCGGGGGTTTGAACCTGTGACCTCCGGATTGCAGTTCCGGTGCTCTACCAACTGAGCTATCCAGCCCCATGTTGGCGGTTCCCGAATTTGTCAATGTCTTTGAAAACTTGTAATAAAGAGCCGTATTCTCTCTGAATGATCCCGTTTGCTATTTCCCGGGTTTGTAGCATTGCTTACATGTATGTGTTTAAACTGTTTTTAATGCACGGAATGTAGAATTTCATGTTTTTAATCATGATGGTTAATAAATAAATCAAATTGAAATTGAATTGAATTGAAAGGAGTGTAGAAAAAAAAACCTGCTCGAACAGAATCTTTACAAATTTTTAGAAACTAATTTCTGATATGGATTTTTGAAGAAATTTGACAGTATTTTAAGGAAATAATATATCGAGGACAGTATTTTATTTATTTTTTAAATGTAATAACATTGATATAAGTTTTAAATAGTAATATGCATAAAATTGTCCAGAAAATGAACCCTCAGTTGTGGAAGAAATTTTGCACAAATTCAGACTCCTGTGTGGTTTCGTTGTCTAATTTTAAGCAACTTTGCATGGACGCAGACACAAACTACGTAAACCAAATTTCTTTCCCACAGATCTGTGATTTTGGGCTGGCCCGCCTGGAGGAACCGGACACCAACAAACACATGACCCAGGAGGTCATCACACAGTACTACCGCGCACCGGAGATCCTGGTGGGCAGCAAGCATTATGGGTCATCCGTCGACGTCTGGTCGGTGGGCTGCATCTTTGCCGAGCTCCTGGGAAGGAGGATTCTGTTTCAGGCCCAGAGTCCGGTCACGCAGGTAGGATGAGAAAAGGGGGCAAACAAATCTTTAACTTATGAGAGGGTCCATGCAGTGATTTTTTCTTAGAACCACATTTTGTGCAACTTTCTATTCCTCTTAAATGTATAAAAATCTTTTGACATCCTTTTTGAAAAGTGCACTTCTTCAAACATGTAAAAAAAATGTCCATGCTTTTCCGTTCAACCGAGGGCGCTGTTGCTAATGATGTCATTTCAGGAAGACACTGTTCAGTGTTTTAGGGGTTTTCTGTTCAAATTTATGAACCCAAAATTTGCTCATTGGAAACATGTGTGAGAAAGGGTTGCCCGCTGGCTAATACTGTCATGTACTGACACAACGGTTCAAAGAAAAGAAAATTAATGACGACCAAAAATCCGAAATTCTGGCAACTTTTTGTGCTGAAATAGCTGTAACATTGAGGTTTCTGCCCAGAATAACATCACAGATTTGCTCATGAATATGGAAATTTGCATTAGCATAAAACCAAAAACAGGTGACAAAATACCCTTAAAAATGACAAAACGAAAATTGAAAATGAGGGACACAAAGGTGCATCTTCAAGGATACCATTTAAAGAACATGGGCCCTTAATAAACAGTGGTCTTTTTTTTGTTTGGTTTTGTCGACCATAAACACAAAATAAAAGATCTTCTGTGGAATTCAGCAGGGTACTTAAAGAAAAGCTGATAGGGATTTTGTGTTAAAGTTGATACTAATTATTTTGTCCAAAAATAGGAAAATGAACTCTTATTTTGTCCAAAAATAGAAAAACGAATTCTTGAAAGAACCATCACAGTAAGCACCAGTGATATAGAATTCTTTTTGAAGGCCTAGTACTGCTCATTAGAATTGGACAAAATGTCAGTTACGGTGTGTTTTTTTTCACAGTAATAATCAAACTCTGATACTGTGATTCCAGAATTAGATTGAAAACAACATTGCTTATGGAAACGACACTGTTTTATGAGACTGAAATTGAGATGGAACGATACCACAGGACTTTACTCACATGGACATCTTTTATTCAAGAAATCCCAGAACGACCCTCTTTTGTTGTAACACAGCCCAGTTCCAGCAAATCCATGAAAACTTGGAGAGAAATAGAAGAAAGAGAAATTGAAAAAATATTCAAATGCAGACCAGACTATTTTTTAGCCAACATTTCCCTCGTGCGTCAGCGAATCACATTTTCAAATCGTTGCATTTTTGTGAGTGTAATCTGATCCCCCGAGTGACCAGCCCCAGCTTAGGGAAAAAAAATTTGCACTTTATTTTCCTCGTAATGGAATTGCGAATGTGTCCAAATCTTCGAAGCCATCGGATCTGATTCAACAAGTGACTTTTTAAATGTCACATTTGAGCAAATGGATGGGAATGCAATGTTTTTTTAATTTCAGTTTTTTTGTTTTTTTTTAATTTTCCAACGTACAAAACAGTACTGAACATGGATTTCCCCACACATATGAAGCCAACAACAGTTTATTTTTGTCATTACTTAGTGTTTAACCAACTCAATTTAAAAAGAAAAACACTTATAAAAAAACCCAATTATTTTACGTTTGACACCTAAAACTAATTAAAAACTCATTGAAAGAAATTGAGCGCTTCAATATTAAAAAAGTGTTTAAAAAAGTTTTAAAGAACTTGAATATTCAGTATAATGTAAATAAAGCTATGACAACATGGTTTATTTTTAGAAAAAAAGTTCTGCAATTTTTAGCTGCGGGACAAATCATCGTGTCTCTCTGTTAGTCTGTGAGTTAGAAACAGGCGTGGATATTGTCTATTGCTCCAACATATTTTGACCGATTTCATCCAAACTTTGTCAAAAGTATCAGTAGCCCAGCCCCAACATATCACATGACCAAACTGGGGTCAGAGGTCATCATGGGGTCGCTGGTGTCAAAAACCTGAGATTTTTTTTTACTCAAAACACTACTCCTTCCAGAAATTACATGGCACGATCACGTGACTCATGGATGAACACGAATTTGTGTTGGCCCGCAGCTTCCGAGATATTTCCAATCGAGCTTGTTTAATGTGTAAACGTTGACGCCAGTGAATGCTATTATAATTTTTGAAATAAGCAACCTGTAAAAAAAGAAACTCTTGTTGATTTTTGCTCTTTAATACCCTAATGACTTGAATGTGGCAATGACATCCAGCCAAACCAAACAGTGATTTATCAAGGCCAGCCCCGTTCTGCCTTGGCACTATTATGGGCCGTAACTCAATTATCAGATAATACACAGGGCCTTGGGAGAGTTATCGTGTCGACTCGGTGATTGAGGGTCGTATTAGTGTTTCAAACATATCGGGCCGTTAAAAGCGCTGTTCTGAAATTGCACTTTAATTAATTTCATTTCCTGCTAGTCTGTATTTATTTGTTGTCTGAAATTTCCAGTTGATGAGCTACTAAGTGATTTCACTCTGTGTAATAAAATGGCTTACGAGAATATTTAGGCCAAAAGAAATGGTAAATTAAACGACTGCACACTTTAGGGATGAATTTATGTCTTGAATCTTCAAATATCTTTTTGGTTAATATGATATCACTGAAACAAGCATGCAAGCAAATAGACCAAAGTCTATCAAGAAATGAGAAATGAAAAAAATATTGAAAAAATATTGACTGTTCAATTTGTTGAATAGTCAGTATTTAATGGTTGCATAGTCGACTATTGATATTCAACTTAGCAGCATCAACTCGATGAACACATAACTTAAAAGCAATCTTGGTATCAGCTCCATGCACAAGTACCCCCTCTATGGTAAGAAAGGGAGAGTTGGGGGAGACCACTAGGAGAGACATTTGAGCGCATTGCTGATGACGCCTGACGCAAAGATGCTTTGGTGTTGTGAACATTAATAAAATTAATCTTGCGTACCTCATGCTATATGTGCACGAAACAGTACGTTCATGTGGTGTGATTTACGACTCAACGACTGGGTTCTGGAAAAGCGCCCTCTCCCTTTGTGCTTGGAGCCAATAGAGACCCTAGCCTTCTAGAAAACTATTCCTGATTAATTTTTAATTACGTGTATATGATTTTCTGCTTATTTGTTTTTTAACAGTTAAACCTGATCACAGATCTCCTTGGTACACCGAGCATGGAGGACATGAAATACGCATGCGACGGTGCCAAAGCACACCTACTAAGATCGCCGCATAAACCTGTAAGTTAAGACCTGTTCCGGGCAACCGTTTTCAACACGAGACATTCTATAAATCTGTCCCTGATGCATCATATCTATGTTTCCATCATTCTGATACACTCCTTAAAGCTGTCGTCCTCCAAGAGAGATTGTGAATAGCTAACTTCTACCCAAGAAATGAAAAAGTGTTTGAAGTCATTCTTAATTATAAAGGTACTTAAACGGCAGCTGACAAAGTTCAGAAAAGAAATGGACAGGAAAAGTATCACACTTTGAGCCTTAATTTTATGAAACACATTATTCGAGCAGCAGAGACTCATTAAGGTATTTGGACAGCGAGCATTCAATGTCATTGTGGGATCTCTTTTTTAGTGGCTTTCGTTTTACAGAATTAATGAGGAAAAGTTACAAGATTTGTGTCCTTGCCCTTTCAGAAATGACACGTGCACGCCAGAAACAAATTGTTAATGACTGCCAATTGTTTTGGCCAGTTAAAGTTGTTTTCCATTCATTGCGCCTTTTTTTTAGTGGCCTTCGTTTTACAGAATTAATGAGGAAAAGTTACAAGATTTGTTTTCTGAAAGAGGCTGCCCTTCAGAAATGACATGTGCACACCACAAACAAAGTCTTAATGACTGCCAATTATTTTGGCCATTTAAAGTTGTTTTTCATTCATTGCGATGTGTATTATCATGTGTAGCCTTGCTTTTGCAATACAGAGGGTTTTTATAAACTTTTGCTCCGTCTTCAAATTCCACAAGTTTTTAGGGTTCTGACTTTAATGTAACAGAAACCCCAGTTCAACTTAGTCCATTTTCTGCTTCAAGAACATGGCGTTTAGTACAGGCGTATGAGTCCAAAATTCCTATTTGAATATACATGTAACCCTAACCCCCTTGAGTGATTTACTAGGAACCTTCCTCACTCTTACAAAATCCAACACCATATGGTAACTCATACACTCAAACTGTTGGACTCTGATTAGAGTGGTATGCCTGACCGCATGTAAAGCATAATCAGTTTACTAGTACAGTACTCACTCCAACAGAATCAAACAAAACATGCAGTTGGATTTTGAAGGGTTGGGGTGGTTAGGGATAAGAACTTCTGAATTAATTAATCCACTGACGAAATCACATCTGGAGTCGAAGGCTAGTTTTTGATAACCTCCATAGCAGCCATGCGTGTAACCTGAAACCCAGAGCATTGTTAATAAACCTGTGTGCATCGTTCTACCCACAGCCTTGCCTGTCAGCATTATACAGTCTGTCCACCCAGGCTACCCATGAAGCGGTCCATCTTCTCAGTAGGATGCTAGTCTTCAATCCAGTAAGTTAACAAGTTTTCCTGAAAATGTTTTTTTAGTCTATCAAAAGGCAACGATGGCAAACGTATTGATATTTGAAATGCGACGCAGCAAGTTTTTTTGTAGTTCCTGATCTCAATCCTGATAACCGTGCGGAGTTGTGACCAAGTCAATTGCAAGGAATGTTAATTTTATCGTATAAAAAAGTAACATGTACTTTTTGTTGGACTAAAACACTAAACTTTGAAATAATTATTAAAAGATGAGATAACAGTCTTAAAACCATGCAAAGAATTAAGTTACAAAAAAACAACAGGAATTGCAGATTAAATCCTCAGACAAGTAATATAAAGCCTTTATAAACTATTATATTTTTTATGTATTTATTTATTTTTCAATCGCAGGACAAACGCATATCCTGTACGGACGCGTTGACCCACCCCTACTTGGAGGAAGGTCGGTTACGATACCACACCTGCATGTGTCGCTGCTGTCACAACACGGCGGCCGGCCGGCAGTACACCTCGGACTTCGAGCCTGCGGCACCGCAGCGGTTCAGCTCCGAGTTCGAAGACGGGTTGTGCAGTGTACACGAGGTCAAAGGTCAGTATGCAAATGAAAGACTTGTGATTGGTTGGAAAGCTGCAGTTGCCCCAACCAATCAAACAATTTGTTGTTCTAACTGTGCACGCGCATATAAACATGGCCAATTTTATAAGCACAGCAGATTCATGTATAGTTTGCTTGTATTTTGAAGCATAAATATCCTTCAGATGTGGTGCAGCCAGAGTTTTCAGAAGTTAATACAGATCAAGAATTTAGATTTTAGAACAAAACTATTCTTCAATTTGTATGGAATCAATTTGTATTTGAACCCTCTATAATAACAATAATGTGTATTTATATAAAGTGCATGTATCCACCAGTATTGGTGCTCAAGTTGCTATGTCATTATTACCCTGCTCATTGGGCCAATGAAACATTCCAATACCATCTCAGCTCCCCATGGGGAGTATACAGCTTGATGCTGCCATTTCTGCGCAAAGCAGCTAAATCAATCACAATAATCATCTCTGCCCTCACAGGTACCCATTTTACTCCTGGGTGGGGAGAAGCAATGAGTGACAAAGTGCCTTGCCCAAGGGCACATGCACACTTACCCCAGGCTGGACTCGATCCCACAACCTGCAGAATCACCTGCAGACAGCGAATTCAATGCTCCAGACCACGAGGCCACGGCACTCAACCATATTCAATTTTACAAGCAAGCTTTTAACATGTTTAACATTTTTTAATTTTTAGCTGGTATTATTTGTTGAGGAAACTACATGGAACTTCACATCAGCAAAAACATTAATAAAAATACACTAAGCCTTCTTTGTGCATGCTTGTGGCTTGTTAAACTCTCTGTTACTTGTTACTTATTTTCACAGAGCGGGTGATTAATGATTCCCTTTTTTTGTTGGTCACATTGCAGAGGCCCTACACACATTCATCACGGACAGACACCAGGGTAATAGCGTCCCCCTTTGTATAAATCCACAATCTGCTGCCTTCAAGAGCTTTGCCAGGTGAGCGGAAACGAGCGAGCAAAAAATATCCACATTGTCAGGCCACCTCCGAATAAGCCATATCGGTATCTCCATGAAGTAGTCCAGGTCAAAGGTCATTCGGGATAAAATTGTCACGCGATGTTTGAGAACGCCCTTTCTGCTGGTAATTAACGTGCGAGTGTCGTGCGACCGTCTCCTTGTGCGTTCATGCGCCTTCGACGAGGGTTCGATTATCCCGAATGACCAGTGACCCATATTATTGTGCACATGCGCAGTTGAAATACCGAACTGGCCTATTACTAGGCTATGGCTTATAAATACACATGTACATGTACCTGTGAAAAGCCACTTCCCATAGACATGTGTATGACTGACAGCCGTTGCCAATTATTTGGGCACAGCCCTGTTTTTTGTGTTAAAATTACATGTACGTGGTTATGTGAGAACTGACTGCAATTAGCCTCTTGAGGGCACTGTTTAATCAATCATATATTGTGGCAGGCCAGTTAATAGGGCCAAAATTGCCTACATCTGCCAAAACATGATTTGCATGCCCTCAAATTCTCTGCTATTAGGGCATTTGTGGGCCATGAACTTGAGGGTTTGCAAAAAAGAAGGGTGAAAGCCGTGCAGAGGACTGCAAGCTCATATTTCTGTGAAATTTGGATGCAATTGGCAATGGACAATGGCAGTGGGCTTCAGGACTAGTTTTAGGAGTGATCGTCTTTGGAAGGGAATTTCCCAGAAAAGTCATCAGATTATCCCCCAAAAATTGAACTGAAAGTGAAAGATAATGAAATAAGCTTTGTTTTGATATGTGTCTCCAACACCTTGGAGAGTTGTTAGTATTTCTCCAGATTTTTGGAAGTGGGGGCTTTTATCACTGGGGTCTTTACCGGTTTTTTTTTACTGGTATGCAATCATTGGTTTTCCAACCTTGTTCCCAGGGCTTACTTTATTTTCAATGTCATTTCCAATAGTAACCCCTGGTTGGGAAACTTGCTTCCTGTATCCTGATTTTGATACAGTGATAGCAAGTAATGGATTTATATTGTGTACTTGGTCATTTATGTCCAACATGTATTACTGTTATTAACCCTAACCATCCCAAACCCTTCAAAATCCAACTGCAGTTTTGTTGGAATCCGTTGGAGTAGATACTTCACTAGTAAACTGATTATGCTTTACATGGGGTCAGGCATACCACCATAATCAGAGTCCAGCAGTTTTGGTGTAGAGTTTGTTGGATTTTACAGGAGTGAGGAAGGCTCTTAGTAAATCACTTAAGGGGATTAGGATTAATCTTCATTGTGAATTACAAAGTCATTTACGTTCGTTTTGTTTTTTTTCGTTTTTTTCCCCTGTTAACAGCTCGTCAGTAGCCAGTGCCTCTGAATTGCCACCCACCCCCCAACCCTGGGAGTAAACTCCTCCCCCTACTGTCTCCAACGGGTAACCGGGGTAAGCCAGTACCCCCTCCCCCTCCCCCGCCCCTTTACGCTTTGTGTCCCGTCCACGCCCTCTTTTAAGGTACCGGGCCTGCTGTACGTGTGTGAGGCATATGTGGGATCCAGCCCTATGCACCCTTTAAGTGTTATATCTTACATGTATTTATTACTACCATATCTTTGTGTTTATAGTACAACAAAGCAATATTGTGTGATTCATTAGTAATTTATGTATAACCATCTCCCAAAATCGAATGCTGCAATTTGTTTTTGAGTGTTGAACATAAATGAGCGCTCAACCCAGCATTATTGTATAGCAAACAATTTTTTCCATCTAGGTTACAAATTGGCTTTTTTTTTTGGTAGTACGCAAACTTAAAGGATTATGTTAATATGCCAATACAGTGGAACGTCACTATACCGAACATTGCTGTACCGAACATTCGGCTATACCGAACATCAGCCTTGGCTCCCGAGTTTTGTGTACAAAAAGTACCGAACATTGTTGTTGGAAATGTCAACAGAAGAGCGACAAATGGCTATTATTTCCCCAACGAGTAGTAGGAAAAAGCCACCCATGTAAGCTCAAAAACTGTGTAATTACACGATTCAGTAGTCGCACATGTCCGAAGTCGTCTTTCAGTAACTACCAGGGCGTACTTGGTGAAGCTGTGCTACAGAATTGAAAGTATTAATGGACACGTTTGGCGACATCGCGCTTGGTTTGTATGCAACTACACAATAACAAAAATCAAACGAGGGCGCCACTGATGTGGGAAAATCGCTTTACCGAACGATCGATATTACGAACAATTTCTGTGGATCCCACGATGTTCATTATAGCGGCGTTCCACTGTAATCGACGGATGTTTTGTGTGTACATGATCGCTGATTCTTTTTTTTACAAAGAGTAATTTTGGTGACACAAGTTTGTTCTTGTTAAAAACATTGATGCTATGCATCACCCCTAAACTAGAGAGGAACAAACCTACTGTGTATGTGAAACGTAACTACAGGAAGGATCAACTGTCTTTTTCCGGGGGTGTTAAAAGTGTTATGTGGGGGCTTGTACAGTTTTGTTTGCCAAAGATGGTGCTAAGTTTTAGGGAGATTTTTTGGGCTCAGAGAAGTTACAACAAAAAGAGAACAAAATGTAGATTTGAGCCAGTTAATGTATTTCACTTTTTTGTATACCAGTAATTTGCATTATTTATTTTTTAAAGAAAAGCCACCCATGTTTTCTGTTGTAAGTAGGGCCCTGATGAATTGTGCCATTTCTTACCTTTTTGATCAGAAAGTAGCCCAAATTGCTGACTTTTCTAGCGACCAAATTCCCGTCTGCGTAGGGGTCACCAATAATTATCAACATTTTCAAAAACATGTATGTTTGGGGGAGGGGGGTAAACTTAACACAACATTAATAACGCTTTTGAAATTTTGTAAAAAATGTTGATCAATATTTTCTTTTCGGTATTTTTTGTAATGGGCTTTCATAAGATCTTTCATAAAATCCGTACACCTCAACTTGGCAAACTTTGGACAAGCTCATAATTCATGGTTACAGCCATATTTGTCATTCAGCTTCGAGCTACGCAGCCTTTTTCAGCCACCACTTTCTGTAGCAATGAATTGCATGTGTGTGCACGTATTGCAAACGCCTCGTGTGCCTAGCCGGCCTATCTTCAAGGTGCTTATATTCCATAACTAATCGCGGTGATATGAATGAACTGTACAGTACGTTCCAGGATATCTTTGAAAATCAACATTTTTGAAAGTTACTCTTCCAGAGAGAGAGAGAGAATGGGGGGATCTGCCAAAAAGAGTACGCTTTCTACATTTTTGAAAATGTTGATAATTATGGATGACCCCTTAGTGTGACTCAAGTATGTTCACTTGGTGTGCACGAAAATATCTTATGGAAAAGTGCAAAGCTAGTAATGTGCATATCATGCTTAACATTGCTTAACGTTTTTGGCTCAGATCTAAGCTGGATTTGTAAGCAAAAATGCCTTTTCTGAACATACATGTACAATGTATGGCTACCATGTAGCCATATTAAAGAAGAAGTACACATTGATCAGACTGTTGAGGCTGCAAACTTGATACAAATGTGTTAAGCATGAAATTTCAGTTTACCAAATTTCGCTGTTTAAGCAGCCCTATGTGGTTGGCCCGTGAATTGGAAATGTCTTGCAGTTTCAACATGAACTATTCTGTAGACATCTTCCCATACATATACGCAGCAGAATTTGTCATTTAACTAAGAAATAGTCTCTCTTGTTTTTCTCCCAACTCTGTCTGCTATAAGCAAATTGAGCCTGCCATACATCCCTGCCCAATCACAAAGTGAACTTCCGGTCTTTTTATTATAATTTACGTTTCCGTTATCAGAAAAGCCACAACTTGTCTTCGGGTGGTAAAATTTGTATGAAACTTTGGGGGTTTTTTTGGCTCCTGAAATAGAGACAAGAAAACGCTAATGCAAGATATTCAAAATACTGCAATCCACCAAATAAATATGCAGTGTTTTGTGTGAATAAACTACCTCTGGAGAATGGATCAGCCCATTATACCTTACTATCAAGGGAGACACCACTTTGGTCTCAGAGGGGTGGATTCATGACTCGAGTCTGCACTGATTTTGCAGTGCATTGTTAACTTCGCTCTAGCCTAGCTGTAAGACTAATTCTATTTATTGTTACTGTGAGTTTTTTTTTTTTTTATACGACGTTTACTGTGCAATTTGTATCGGGATCTGTAGCCAAACGGGGAAACCCGTTTAAAAACACACTAATTAGGCGAAATGCAATTTGAGGTTGCACTGATTGGTTGTTTTCAGTTGCTATTTAGATTACTATTGGACAGTTTTAATTTATGGAAACTCCGTACACTTGTGGATGAAGGTACTGCAAAGCATTGGCATAAACAAACACGGAGTTTCAAAGTTCTGAAAGAGTTTTGAAATTTACCGCATGTGGATCTTGTGTCTTTCACAATGTCAGTCATGTTTTTGAGTTTGTATCGATTGCTGCACCCCTCCCTTCCCCAACTGAAGCAATGCACCACTCCAGCCACACACCTTTCCTTTTTGTAAATAGACAAGTCCATTAATCACAGAGGGGTGGATTACTTCAGTCTTGAGATGCTGCTCTCACGTTGATGAGATACAGGTTAGTTAAGGTAAAGTGCTGGAGAATTTGGTCTGGCAGGGAGTAAATATGTCCTTGAAAATAAAAATAAAAATGGTTGGAAAAAACAAGAGTACAAAACCAAGGAATGCAACGAAATAAGTATTTGCATTTTGGGATGGATAGACTGTTTTTATTGTAATGACAGCAGATGAACTCAACTACGTAGACAGGAAACCTTATTTCAATAAAGTTTCCCAAACTCGGAAAAGACTGTTTACATGAGTTTGAATTGAGAAACAGCGATGAACCTAACAATTTTTACCGACATTTAAATGATTTGTACAGTTTTTGAACTATGTAAATGTTTTTTTTGTTCCTCGAAAAATTGTGTTTTTCATTGAATTTTTTGTGCAGTTTACTTCAGTAAAAAATTTTTGGGTCAATTCAGCATGTTGACTGCGTTTGTTAAGTGATATGATGGTCGAGTACACACGTATGTAGACAAGGGTACAAATACATTGTAGTGGTAGAGAGAGAGAGACGAATATGTACATCCCGTCATTTTTTGTTACGAGACGCAGAAGTCAACTGCAAATGTTTTTGTTCCAATTTTTGGTCGTGTTTTTCGCGAAAGGATTTGTAAAGTGATTTGTGAACGTTGAGAGCCAGTGCTGCAGTTTTTAGTAAAAAGTTGTTGTCAATGCTGCTTGAAAAATTAAGAGAGAAATTTATCCATGAATAACAAAAAGAGGATGATTTGGGGTCTTTTTGTGAGTTGAATAAGTGGCGTTTATTCACGCGATCAGTCATCCCGACTTAACAAAACTATGCTGCAAAATGCAAGGTATCTTGTCCATGTTCTAGTGCGAAGTTGTTCGCTAAAACTCTCTTTTTACTACTTAAAACTGTGCTCGACAAAAAAAACATGTAATTAGTGTCTGATGTACTACTAGCATAGAGAAAATACCTACTAATATATCTTTTTTTGTAAATATCTTTGTAGAATGTAGTTTATTTCAATATTTATTCAACACATAGTATGAAGAAAAAAATCAATCAGTTTTGAATTATGTGTTTATGAAAACAAATGGCAATTTCTTTTTTTAAATCTCTTGTTTTTCCATTCCGTGTATTAAATGTGTGTGCGTGTGTGTACTGAGAATTCTTTTGGTTCTTTTTCAAAATGATGTGTTCCTGATTGGGAGACATCGTTAAGAGCATTAAATTATGATGTAAAAATGAAATTATTGTACAGTTTTAAACGATGCATGTAATGGCAACTTCCACAGCAAAGTGTTTTAGTTTTGGCACATCATTTGTTTTCCTTTCCATTTCTTATTGACCCAGAATTCATGAATCCGAGTTGTAAAACTTGAAAAAATATGCAAACTGAATAACTTTTTTGAAACATGGGACCATTTTTTGTATTGTAGTGTAAAAAAAAAAAGGAGACCCTATACAATGTCCTTTTTGGTCCATTTTGGAATGTGGTCTGGTGCCTAAAAAGTGAGAGCATAAATAAGGCACATGAACCTGCTTGGGTACCACGCAGAGTAACAGACAATACAAGGGCTGCGTCCAAGACTCCAAATTGCCTGGCTGTGGCTTACAATGACACATGGGTCTATGAGAAACGGCTGCAGCCACTTCGCATAGAAGTGTGTTTCAAGTGATTCACACGTGGCCATGGTTTGCAACAGTTTTCTTTCAAGAAAGAGTCAGGGTTCCAGACATTTGATATTTAAAACCCATAAGCCGTAGTGAACATGAACAGCAACAAAATAATGTGCAAAAATTTCCTATTTTAGTTTGGTGCTTGTTATAACATTTCATATAAAATTGTTTAACCCAACATTAAATTGAAGTTGGGAGTACTTTCTCCATTTTGGCTGAATATTTGTTATGAATTGTAGTACATCTAGTCGTACCTTGTTGACAAAGATTTCTTCCGATAAAAACCTTTGAAATACCAAGGATGTTTAAAAAAAAAAGGGGGGGGGGAGCTTCTAAAAGGCCTGTTAATGCTTCATGTGATAGCAAAGGGAATTTGATGTCGCCAGATATTTGCCGAAAAATTCACTTGATTCTTGCAATGTTTATTGCAAATTTGCAGCTTGAGTACTTGTGACATCACACATTCACATCGCGTTCATGATGACAGTATGAAGAGGCCTTAAATGTATAACTTTTTTTTCAGTAAAAAAAATGCTTGATTTTCACAAACATGCCCAGATATGTTTGTTTTAAGATTGTGACTGGGGCAAAGGAAACAAGGTTTCTAACTGAAGAGTTCTTGCACTGTTTAAAAATCCATGTGTTTTCTGAAGGAATTCTTTAGTTGAAACTTGGCTTTTCCAATTTTTTTTGCATTTTTTTCAACCCAGTCATTAAGGCGTCTTATTTAGTCCATGTAATGCAATATGACCACTCTAATTCTGTCATTATGATCAAACTGATCCCTTGTTATAAAAAAAATAATCAGCATTGACCGTTATTTTTACATCAAACTTTATTGAATTAATGAATAGGTAAGTGTGAATGAATGCTGCACTTTTGTGGCTGTGTTTTCAAGTGCCAAAGAAAACCTGTACAAGTAATGCATAATTGGTATCTATTTGGGATACCACAATGGAATGTCAATAATGCAATTAAAATGAATTTCTTTAGTATTAGCTTGAAAACTGATCTTTGTGAACATTTCGCTAAATTATCCAGACGTGATACTTGTCGGAATAAGACAGGGAAAACTACTTCTTCATGAATTCTGCCAGATAATTTTTTGCCCCCAATGCACTTTTCCAAGAAAAACATGCAAAATCCTACTGCCAGTCACGTCATCTTAAAAATAAAAAAAATAGCAATAGTTTCTAAAAAAGAAAGAAAAGAATTTATGCACAGAATCTGCATATCATGAACAACCCACGAAAAAAATTCAATTTTTATCGTTAACTTTTTTGTCCTTTTTTTTGACGCACTTGTAATGTTTTATGCAAAGACATTGAATTCCCTCATTAAAATATGAAACGTTCTTTCAATGTGGCACACTTTTGTTGCTTGATAGGCCGGATTTTAATCCATATTTGTAGAAAGAATACGAGAGCTCAAA